>JASPKZ010003480.1:0-39022 GCA_030220185.1 Diploptera punctata
AAGGATCACAAATAGGATGAGTGACAAAAATTAACATAGGCTCAATGCTGGAATGCATGCTAGTATGCCATTGCAGAGACTCTTGATGTCCAACTCCTTTCAAAAACGTTAAACTGAAAATATATAAAAAACTATTATTCAACCAGGTATATTATATGGGGGCGAAACATGGAACTATATTTAAGAGAGGAAAGGAGATTACAAGTATCTGAGAATAAAGTACTTATAGGAAATTTTGGGAGCAAAGAGAGAATGACAACAGGTGAATGGGAGAAAGACGAATAATAACAAGAAGTACGTGGTCTTTATATAGAAGCCAGATATAATAAGAACAGTTAAGTCTCATAGACTGCGTGTGGGCAGGACATGTTGACAGTATGGGGAATGAAAGACTTGCATGGAAGCTTCTTGGAAAAGCCAGAGGGAAAACGCCCAGTATGTAGACCAAGAATGAGGTGGGAGAATAACATTAACTATGATTTGAGGGAAGTAGATTATACAGGCAATGAATGAAGCAAGTGGCTCGGCGAAGGGATGTTGTATGGAGAGCTTATTCCCGCACGGCCATGAACCTACGGGTTTTCGTAGTGCCAGTTGAGTAAGTATAGACATAATTAATACAATTATATATTTGGCACAGGGAATAATCCTAGCGCGACACCTAGAAGGCAGCTGCTGCCTCAATCCGATTGTGTTAATCAAGAAGTGGGCGATTATAAACCAGCCCGTTCTGGATGACACATGGTCAGTATGTAGGATCCTCCAGCCATTATTGTATTTATGAACCTGGGGCCGAATCTTGTGGCTACTCATATTCCTTTCAATGTTTGGTGGACACCGTTCCTATATTGGCCGAAAGTCCATGAGGAAATTTCTCCCCCATGGAGACTCGAATCAGCGCAAGTTCCCTAGTTCTACACCAAAGTACCATGGCTTAAACCATTCGGGAGGCCCGGGACGATCGTAGAAAATAAGGCAAGTCTAACCCAGGAGATATAAATGGGGTTTTCATATATCGTGTGTGAAAATAATACTAATATAAGCATTATTTTTACTGACTTACGGCATTAAGGCCTTGTTTACCACTCAACCAGTGAGATAAAAAAAATGCAAAAATTACTATAACATTTAATTTTAAAATAAACAAAATTTTACCATACAATTATTATTATTATTATTTATTAATATTATTAGTATTATGGGATCCGATCACTTAACTGGAGTAAAACATAAGGGATAGAATGACAACGTGATGAGATAAGGATCCCAGTGGAATAGTAGGGAAATTGGTTGAACATATCCAAAATTATCATAATAATGCCACGAGTGTTTCCAAATTTATCTAGAGAATTTGGAAATCAAGAGTGGCATTTGTTAGGACTATTTAACGAATAAAATTAAGCTGTTTACACACTCACAAATCATTATTTAACTATAGTTATTTTAAAATATTTATATATTTAATGAAACGTCGATGTTTGAAAAACAATAAAACGATATGTCCGCTCTACTAGCTCATTTGTTTATATCACTGCAACCAGATCATACTAATTTTATTGCCAAAGAACGCAATATTGTAAGGAGGAGCTTTTCTTTAATATGGTAATTATAGGAACACGTGATAAATATTTGGTGAAACAAACGGCTCTGATTTGGTTTGAAAACAGAAATCATTGAAACGTGATTGGTCATTGAACTCCCATTTTTGGGGCATGAGTTTAAATAGTCAGATTAAATGGTTCCAACACGTCCAGAGAATGTCAAATTCCCGTTACCAAAGATGATTTACCACCTCAACTCTAAAGGCAAAAGAGACCTCGGAAGACCCTTCAAACCCGATGGAAAGATCAGTATGTGTAGTCGCAGAACGGGCATCATCACTCCAATACAATCCTGCATTCGGAAGAAGAGAAGATATTATTGGGGCACGCCCGTAAGCGTAGTGGGTTAAGGCACTGCGCTACAAGCCGGAAGGTCGAGGGTTCGAGTCCCGGTGGGGTTCAGGATTTTTAAACTGACCCAAACCTTCTGGCGGCACTGGGGTCGACTCAGCCTCTAACTGAAATGAGCACCAGACGCTTGTTCTGGGGTAAAGGCGGTCGTCACGCAGGGCTGACAACCCGGCTGACATTAAGTGCCGATTGTCAAGAAAAAGTGGGACCTTAACCTCCTACTACCCCAAGGGCCTCCTTAGGCCTGTAGTGGGATCACTTTATTATTATTATTATTATTATTATTATTATTATTTTTATTAGTATTATTATTACAATATATTTTGATTTACTCTAGATTTAAGGATTGAAATATAAAATGTACAAGAAAGAAAAAAAAACTATGAATGATATAGAATAAATTTAGTTCTGGATAAAATTTAATTAATATCACAAGTAATTCTATAAGTGTGACTTTAAAGTGTATGTTTTCGGTTTAAAAAGTGGTCCACTGAAAGTGGAGATTTTGTACTTTGCTTATGACCAGTCTCATGGGCTATACGGTAGTCGGTTCCAGATATCTACGGATCAGATGTAAACAGTGGCTGTAACGGCGAAAAAGCGCGCTTCACAAGCGGAAAAACCTTACGAGTAAATTTACACGCAATTACGGTTTCTGAACATATTTATTTAACTACAATGAAATGCAAAACTGGCAATAATAACGAAATTAACAATAATAATAACAATAATAATAATAATAATAATAATAATAACTTATAATGAGCAATGTGATATATCCTTTAAAATACAAAACTATAATAAAGCTTTAAGAATTATCAACCAAGTTTTTAAACCATCAAAAGTGCATAGACACACAAGAATGAAAATCTATCAAATTCTCGCTAGACCCATAATCTGTTATGGCAGTGAAGCTTGGACCATCAGAACTCAGGATGATCGTCATATTACAGCCACGGAGATGAAATTTCTGCGACGAACTGCAGGTTATAGCCTTCTAGACCACCAAAGAAATTCAACCAATAGCCAGAGAATTAAACATCGTACCTATATCTGAATACCTCCAAGAATATAGAAACAATTGGCTAGCCCATATTCAGGCGCATGGATCGTCACAGAATACCAATACAAAACAAATTCTTCACTACATTCTCGATGCCGTAACGGGAGACCGTAACGGGCCACTGGGCCTAATACTTGAAAGGACGATGATGATGATGATAATAATAATAATAATAAAAATAATATTTTTAATTTCAGGATTGTTTGTTATTTACACAGGTATCCTCAACCAAAATATAGAATTGTTTTCTTCCACACTTTCTCGGTCTTATAATAATAATAATAATAATAATATAATAATAATAATAATAATAACTATAATATAATAATAATAATTAATAAAATAATATTTCCTTTAAATTTCAGGATTGTCTGTTACTTACACAGTTATCCTCAACCAAAATATAGAATTGTTTTCTTCCACACTTCTCGGTGTAATAATAATAATAATAATAATAATAATAATAATAATAATAATAATAATAATAATAATAATAATAATAATAATAATATTTCTTTAAATTTTAGGATTGTCTGTTATTTACACAGGTATCCTCAACCAAAATATATAATTGTTTTCTTCCACGCTTCTCGGTGTAATAATAATAATAATAATAATAATAATAATAATAATAATGTCCACCGCCGTGGTCTCGAGGTAGCGTGCTGCCTTGTCTCGCAACGTGTCCGGGTTCGATCCCCGGTCGGGACAATTTCCCGGGTGAGGTTTTTATCGGGTTTTTTCCTCACCTGTAAAACAAATGTCAGGAAACGTTAAGGCCCAAACGGTCTCCGAACATCATATAGCCATCGAAATCATCATTATCATTCATATTCATCTTAGATTAAGTTTAAAATTAAGGACTCTCCTGGCGTATCATCACCCATCATATCATCGGGGCCATGTAACCTGCCTCCCGGCAGCCCCAACCCCAGAAGTGGGATATAATTACGCCAGTGCCAGGAGAGAACACCAGAAATGTCCAAAAAGGACAAACCTGGGGCATTAATAATTATAATAATATGAACGTACCTTTATTTTTGAAGTTATATGTTTATTCGCGGGCACTCCGTAGGATCGTGGTTAAGGCAGTGTGCTACAAACCGGAAGGTTAAGGATTCGAGTCCCGGTGGGGTCAGGACTTTTAAACTGGCCCAAATCTTCTGGTGGCACCATACCCTTGGGTCGACTCAGCCTCTAACGGAAATTAATATCAGACGCTTGTTCTGGGTGTAAAGGCTGCCGTCACCCAGGGCTGACAATCCGGCTGATTTCAAGTGCCGATTGCCTAGAAAAAGTAGGAGCCTTATCATCCTACTACCCCGAGGGTCTCCTATGGCCTGAAGTGGGATCACTTTTATTTTTTATATTTATTCGCTTTCTGAAGTGTTGTCGCTGCCATCAGTAATTATGAGTTTCTCTACTTCTTCGAATCGCCCTGTGAGGGTTCTCTTTCAATAACGTTTTATAAACGTTTATAATGCCGGACATTAGCATCTTTTAAAAGAAATCTAAATTTATATCTGCTCTAAACTCGACTTCATTATTATCCATGTGTAAATATATATATATTAATTGGTGTTTCCCGTATAATGTATCATATTTAGATTATTATTATTATTATTATTATTATTATTATTATTATTATTATTATATCGTATCATTATTGTTATTATCCTATAAAATGTTGTTTGTACATGACATTTACATTGCTACATTTATTGTATCTTTAACTGTTTATAATTAGTATAGTGTATATCTATATTTGTCGAATATTTTATTTGTATTTGTGCTGGTTGAGTGGAAGAGAGGGCCTTGTGGCCTTAACTCTGCCAAAATAAATAAATTATTATTATTATTATTATTATTATTATTATTATTATTATTATTATTATTATCGTATCATTATTGTTTATTATCCTATAAAATGTTGTTTGTACATGACATTTACATTGCTACATTTATTGTATCTTTAACTGTTTATAATTAGTATAGTGTATATCTATATTTGTCGAATATTTATTTGTATTTGTGCTGGTTGAGTGGAAGAGAGGGCCTTGTGGCCTTAACTCTGCCAAAATAAATAAATTATTATTATTATTTATTATTATTATTATTATTATTATTATTATTATTATTATTATTATTATCGTATCATTATTGTTATTATCCTATAAAATGTTGTTTGTACATGACATTTACATTGCTACATTTATTGTATCTTTAACTGTTTATAATTAGTATAGTGTATATCATATTTGTCGAATATTTATTTGTATTTGTGCTGGTTGAGTGGAAGAGAGGGCCTTGTGGCCTTAACTCTGCCAAAATAAATAAATTATATTATTTATTATTATTATTATTATTATTATTATTATTATTATCGTATCATTATTGTTATTATCCTATAAAATGTGTGTTTGTACATGACATTTACATTGCTACATTTATTGTATCTTTAACTGTTTATAATTAGTATAGTGTATATCTATATTTGTCGAATATTTATTTGTATTTGTGCTGGTTGAGTGGAAGAGAGGGCCTTGTGGCCTTAACTCTGCCAAAATAAATAAATTATTATTATTATTATTATTATTATTATTATTATTATTATTATTATTATCGTATCATTATTGTTATTATCCTATAAAATGTTGTTTGTACATGACATTTACATTGCTACATTTATTGTATCTTTAACTGTTTATAATTAGTATAGTGTATATCTATATTTGTCGAATATTTATTTGTATTTGTGCTGGTTGAGTGGAAGAGAGGGCCTTGTGGCCTTAACTCTGCCAAAATAAATAAATTATTATTATTATTATTATTATTATTATTATTATTTATTATTATTATTATCGTATCATTATTGTTATTATCCTATAAAATGTTGTTTGTACATGACATTTACATTGCTACATTTATTGTATCTTTAACTGTTTATAATTAGTATAGTGTAATATCTATATTTGTCGAATATTATTTGTATTTGTGCTGGTTGAGTGGAAGAGAGGGCCTTTGTGGCCTTAACTCTGCCAAAATAAATAAATTATTATTATTATTATTATTATTATTTATTATTATTATATTATTATCGTATCATTATTGTTATTATCCTATAAAATGTTGTTTGTACAATGACATTTACATTGCTACATTATTGTATCTTTAACTGTTTATAATTAGTATAGTGTATATCTATATTTGTCGAATATTTATTTGTTATTTGTGCTGTTGTAGTGGAAGAGAGGGCCTTGTGGCCTTAACTCTGCACAAAATAAATAAATTATTATTATTATTATTATTATTATTATTATTATTATTATTATATTATTATTATTATTATCGTATCATTATTGTTATTATCCTATAAAATGTTTTTGTACATGACATTTAACATTGCTACATTTATTGTATCTTTAACTGTTTTATAATTAGTATAGTGTAATCTCTATATTTGTCGAATATTTATTTGTATTTGTGCTGGTTGAGTGGAAGAGAGGGCCTTGTGGCCTTAACTTCTGCCAAATAAATAATTATTATTATTATTATTATTATTATTATTATTATTATGCGTATCATTATTTTTGTTATTATCCTATAAAATGTTGTTTGTACATGACATTTACATTGCTACATTTATTGTATCATTTACCTGTTTTATAATTAGTATGAGTGTATATCTATATTTGTCGAATATTGTATTTGTATTTGTGTCTGTTAAGTGGAAGAGAGGGGCCTTGTGGCCTTACCTCGGCCAACATAAAATAAATTATTATTATTCTTATTATTATTATTAATATATTCTATTATTATTATTATTAGTATCGTTATCATTATTGTTATTATCCTATAAAACAATGTTGTTTTTGTACATGACATTTACATTGCAACAATTTATTGGTATCTTTAACTGTTTAAATTATAATAGTGTATATCTGATATTTGTCGAATATGTATTTGTATTTTGTGCTGGTTGAGTGGAAAGAGAAGGCCTTGTGGCCTAACTCTGCCTAAAATAAATAATTATATTATGTATTATTATTATTATTATTAGTATTATTATTTATTATCGTAATCATTATTTGGTATTATCCTATAAAATATTGTGTTTGTACCGGACATTTACATTGCTACATTTATTGTATCTTTAACTGTTTATAAATAGTATAGTGTATATCTATATTTGTCGAATATTTATTTGTATTTGTGCTGGTTGAGTGCAGAGAGAGGGCTTGTGGCCTTAACTCTGCCAAAATAAATAAATTAATTATTATGATATTATTATTATTATTATTATTTCTTTATTATGATTATTATCGTATCATTATTGTTATTATCCTATAAAATGTTGTTTGTACATGACATTTACATTGCTACATTTATTGTATCTTAAACTGTTATAATAGTATAGTGTATATCTATATTTGTCGAATATTTATTTGTATTTGTGGCTGGTTGAGTGGAAAGAGGGCCTTGTGGCCTAACTCTGCCAAAATAAATAAATTATTATTATATATTATTATTATTATTATTATGTATTATTATTATTATTAATTATTATCGTATCATTATTGTTATTATCTACTATAAAATGTTGTTTGGTACATGAACATTTACATTGCCACATTTATTGTATCTTTAACTGTTTATAATTAGTATAAGTGTATATCTATATTGTCGAATATTTATTTGTATTTGTGCTGGTTGAGTGGAAGAGAGGGCCTTGTGGCCATTAACTCTGCCAAAATAAATAATTATTATTATTATTATTATTATTATTATTATTATTATTATTATTATTATTATTATCGTATCAGATTGTTATTATCCTATAAAATGTTTGTTTGTAACATGACATTTAACATTGCTACATTTATTGTATCTTTAACTGTTTATAATTAGTATAGTGTATATCTATATTTGTCGAATATTTATTTGTATTTGTGGCTGGTTGAGTGAAGAGAAGAGAGGGCCTGTGGCCTTAACTCTGCCAAATAAATAACTTATATTATTATTATTATTATTATTATATATTATTATTATTATTATTATTATTATCGTATCATTATTGTTATTATCCTATAAAATGTTGTTTGTACATGACATTTACATTGCTACATTTATTGTATCTTAACTGTTTATAATTAGTATATGTATATCTATATTTGTCGAATATTTATTTGTATTTGTGCTGGTTGAGTGGAAGAGAGGGCCTTGTGGCCTTAACTCTGCCAAAATAAATAAATTATTATTATTATTATTATTATTATTATTATTATATTATTATTATTATTATCGTCATCATTATTGTTATTATCCTATAAAATGTTGTTTGTACATGACATTTACATTGCTACATTTATTGTATCTTAACTGTTTATAATTAGTATAGTGTATATCTATATTTGTCGAATATTTATTTGTATTTGTGCTGGTTGAGTGGAAGAGAGGGCCTTGTGGCCTTAACTCTGCCAAAATAAATAAATTATTATTATTATTATTATTATTATTATTATTATTATTATTTATTATTATTATTATTATTATCGTATCATTATTGTTATTATCCTATAAAATGTTGTTTGTACATGACATTTAAATTGCTACATTTTTGTATCTTTAACTGTTTATAATTAGTATAGTGTATATCTATATTTGTCGATATTTATTTGTATTTGTGCTGGTTGAGTGGTAGAGAGGGCCTTGTGGCCTTAACTCTGCCAAAATAAATAAATTATATTATTATTATTATTATATATTATTATTATTATTATCGTATCATTATTGTTATTATCCTATAAAATGTTGTTGTACATGACATTTACATTGCTACATTTATTGTATCTTTAACTGTTTATAATTAGTATAGTGTATATCTATATTTGTCGAATATTATTTGTATTTGTGCTGGTTGAGTGAAGAGAGGGCCTTGTGCTTAACTTCTGCCAAATAAATAAATTATTATTATTATTATTATTATTATTATTATTATTATTATATTATATTATTATTATTATTATTATTATTATTATCCGTATCATTATTGTTATTATCCTATAAAATGTTTTTGTACATGACATTTACATTGCTACATTTATTGTATCTTTAACTGTTTATAATTAGTATAGTGTATATCTATATTGTCGAATATTTATTTGTATTTGTGCTGGTGAGTGGAAGAGAGGGCCTTGTGGCCTTAACTCTGCCAAAATAAATAAATTATATTATTATTATTATTATTATTATTATTTATTATCGTATCATTATTTTATTATCCTATAAAATGTTGTTTGTACATCACATTTACATTGCTACATTTATTGTATCTTTAACTGTTTATAATTAGTATAGTGTATATCTATATTGTCGATATTTATTTGTATTTGTGCTGGTTTGAGTGGAAGAGAGGGCCTTGTGGCCTTACTCTGCCAAAATAAATAATTATTATTATGTATTATTATTATTATTATTATTATTATTATTATTATTATTATTATTATTATTATTATCGTATCATTATTGTTATTATCCTATAAAATGTTGTTTGTACATGACATTTACATTGCTAATTTATTGTATCTTTAACTGTTTATAATTAGTATAGTGTATATCTATATTTGTCGAATAGTTATTTGTATTTGTGCTGGTTGAGTGGAAGAGAGGGCCTTGTGGCCTTAACTCTGCCAAAATAATTATAAATTATTATTATTATTATTATTATTATTATTATTATTATTATTATTATCGTATCATTATTGTTATTATCCTATAAAATGTTGTTTGTACATGACATTTACATTGCTACATTTATTGTATCTTTAACTGTTTATAATTAGTATAGTGTATATCTATATTTGTCGAATATTTATTTGTATTTGTGCTGGTTGAGTGGAAGAGAGGGCCTTGTGGCCTTAACTCTGCCAAAATAAATAAATTATTATTATTATTATTATTATTATTATTATTATTATTATTATTATTATCGTATCATTATTGTTATTATCCTATAAAATGTTGTTTGTACATGACATTTACATTGCTACATTTATTGTATCTTTAACTGTTTATAATTAGTATAGTGTATATCTATATTTGTCGAATATTTATTTGTATTTGTGCTGGTTGAGTGGAAGAGAGGGCCTTGTGGCCTTAACTCTGCCAAAATAAATAAATTATTATTATTATTATTATTATTATTATTATTATTATTATTATTATTATTATTATTATTATCGTATCATTATTGTTATTATCCTATAAAATGTTGTTTGTACATGACATTTACATTGCTACATTTATTGTATCTTTAACTGTTTATAATTAGTATAGTGTATATCTATATTTGTCGAATATTTATTTGTATTTGTGCTGGTTGAGTGGAAGAGAGGGCCTTGTGGCCTTAACTCTGCCAGAATAAATAAATTATTATTATTATTATTATTATTATTATTATTATTATTATTATTATTATTATCGTATAAAAGTAAAGTAAAGTGATCCCACAACAGACCGGAGGCCCTTGGGGTAGTAGGAGGTTAGGGCTCCCACTTTTTCTAGACAATCGGCACTTTATGTCAGCCGGGTTGTCAGCCCTGCGTGACGGCCGCCTTTATCCCCAGAACAAGCGTCTGGTACTCATTTATGTTAGAGGCTGAGTCGACCCAGGGCCATAGTGCCGCCCAGAGGGTTTGGGTCAGTTTAAAAATCCTGACCCCAACGGGACTTGAACCCTCGACCCTCCGGCTTGTAGCTCAGTGCCTTAACCACTACTCTAACGTCGTGCCAATATTATTATTATCATTATAATTTGTTTGTTTTTGTCCTGAACGAAATCCTTTCCCCTCTTTATGTTTCTTCACAGGAGACTTTCTGGAAGGACGTGGCATAGAATTATCGGACATCTTTTCAGAAAGGGATACTGCATTTATTAAAAAACACTTGCACACACCTGCTAAATATAGCACATTCACCACCGTAGATCGAATATGTAGGACTTATTCAATTTTATTGAACAAAACACTTCATCAATACTTGAGCACTGAACTAAATTTTATTGTAATATCGTGAATGATGCTGACCGTGTGTTTCCCCGCCAGACACGTGCAACGCAACCAATGATGCACCAGCATTTTAAATAATGGTCGATGGAAGGGAAGGGCGGGGTCATTGCTTTGCTCTGTAGACATCTGATATTTAGTGTAGTGGTCAGCGTTTCTTACTGTTCTTATTATACATATCATGTAGCTCACTATTAAGTAGCTTTCTCCATTCACCTGTCTCTTCATCACTTTTTGATCCAAAAATTTTCCTAAGAACTTTATTCTCAAATACTCGTAATCTCCTGTCCTTTTTTAAAACAAATTATTTATTTTGTTACAATATCTTCATTACAGTTTAAATGTAATATTATGTAATAAAAACTCTTACATCATTAATTGAATAAACTGGCATAGATTTTGATTATGTTATAATTACTAATTTCAGTCTTAAAATAACTTTATTCAGTGTAATGTATTGTACCCTGAAAACTTTGACGAAATAGTATTGCTATAAGATATCACTTCAAAATAAAACCGAATGTTTTAATACTCGTTTCACTTCCTACCGAACGATAATAATGCAGGGTCAGCAAGACTTCCTTAAACATCTGCTTTCCCATCAACAATTCTGAACTTCAGATTACATACTACATACTAGGGAGTTGATTTACATCAATGCGTGTGTTTAGTGCATCTCGTCATTTTAAGTGTCACAGTCAAATTTAAAATAATGTCTTATTGCTTTTTAACTAACAAGTTTGCAGATCTACAAAGACTAAATGTTGAGTTAGAAGTTAAATATAATTTTAATTATACTTATATTAGTATACAATAATTATTAACAATATTATGTGTTAATATATAATTTTACGATGTCTTGAATGTTTCTGGAATGAGAGAATAATCGTAGGTATACATTTTGTGTTATAAAAGGAGAATAATGGGAAGTTCAGACATTAAATTAAAAACTATAACAATAATTTAGCTTATAACAAGCTAATATTATCGTGCATTTTAATATAATCTTAGATATGTCATGAGTAGGGGATGCAAGATCAGTAAGTGATACCAAGCCAATAAAATATATTTATACCTCTGAAATATTACTTGTAACAGCATGGAAATTGTTATAAATTATTATCGAATAGCTTAACATTTCTTGCAATATTCAACATCAGACATTGGTGTAGGGTACAAGTACAAAATATTACAACACATTACAAAACTACTCTCTAGAAAATATTTCTTTTAATAGGCCTACCAGCTTGAATTCGTAGGTGCTTAGTAATTTAAATCTATACATTAGCCAAAATCAGCACAAAATTGACCGCCTACTGAAGATATCAATAACGATTGTTATATTTAATGACGTTTATTAATGTACCAATTTATTTCAAGCGCGAGGTTCTCTTACGTACCATAAATTTACGACACGGGATTCGCGGATTTTCCTTCCTTCTGGGGAAAGATACATTCAGAATTGTTATATCTTTTAAATTCCATTGATTCCTATCGTGTTTGAACCCGCGAACCTCGGAATCAGAGGCGTGCAGAGAAACCACTAGTCCACGATGATAATGTAATAATTGTATAAAAATAATGTAATGATGATGATAATAAACAATAAAAAATATTCGTAAGTGCGCAAAGGGACTATTACCAAGTAGCTCCGTAATTGTTTGTACGAGCGAGCGATCTTCACTCACGCGAAAGGTATTGCGGGCGTCTACACATAGGAGATTTTAGGGAAAATAATTGTTTTGGTAGTTTTCCTTTCAAAACTCCACTTTAATACTAATTACAAAAAATTTAACTGGTGTTCAGATAATAATGTGGCACTTTTTAATTTTTATAAAATGTTTGGTGAGAAAGGTCAATAGCATATTAATTGCATTTACGCCCTTCAGAAAAACGTAAATATTAAGATACTTATTTTCAAGCGATAGAGCATAAAATCATCTATATTGTAACTATCTTTTCAAGTTGAGGGAGTAGTTATACTTCGAGAAATTTATTTTATAAAAAAGACTATTTAAAACAATACGATAAATTTACAGCTCTATTACTCTTTAATTACACCAAGCCGAAGACTTGAAATTCGGTTCATGTTATTCAGTATAAATAAAAAGTTTCACTGTAAAAAATTGTAAACTTTTAAGATGTGAGTGCAATTTTCACATTTTTTTGCTGATTTCGTATGGAATGTCGCAAATATAACATGCAAATAAAATAAAACTGGCTCTACTTTTCTAAGTGCTCAAAATTTGAGACTTAAAACAATTTGACGGAAAATTTATGTTTTTAAAGTATTATAGTTACTTGATAGGCCCTACAAAACTATAATTTATACAATTTAATTCTGAAATTAGAGATTAAATTAGTTATGTTAATTCACAAATACGGAGACGTCTTTATAGCTTAGACATTATCTAATGTTGAGTGATTCCGGGTTATGTGGCCGTGGTCCATAGTTGGTGTTGATACCAGACGTTTCGCCCTCAACTGCGGAGGGCATCTTCAGTGGCGAGTGCTTCTAGGCGTGTTTCCTGGTCGGAAGATCTACTTAGAGTGAGCGCTGC
Source organism: Diploptera punctata (assembly GCA_030220185.1). Taxonomy (NCBI): domain Eukaryota; kingdom Metazoa; phylum Arthropoda; class Insecta; order Blattodea; family Blaberidae; genus Diploptera; species Diploptera punctata. The sequence continues at coordinate 13,640 of JASPKZ010003480.1, forward strand.
GGACGTTGTGGACGTTGTATTAGTGGTGGGTGCAGGGTGAGTGGGCGTGGCTCTTGCTGATTGGCTAATGGTCGTCTCCTTGTTGTCCAGTGGACAACAAGGAGACGACCATTAGCCAATCAGCAAGAGCCACGCCCACTCACCCTGCACCCACCACTAATACAACGTCCGCAGCGCTCACTCTAAGTAGATCTTCCGACCAGGAAACACGCCTAGAAGCACTCACCACTGAAGATGCCCTCCGCAGTTGAGGGCGAAACGTCTGGTATCAACACCAAACTATGGACCACGGCCACATAACCCGGAATCACTCAACATTATGATTACCGGCCGTGAAAGCCTGCATTCAACTTAGACAACTATTTGTCGTAAAAGCAGCAAAATGATCTCAATAATAAATTATTTTGTACTTGTAAATTTTCGACTTAGATCATCCTGATGTTTCCGATCTATGTAATACAGTTGAGGATAAATTAATTACTTCTGTGTGTATGTTTCCAGGTTCTCTAAATTTTATGCCACGAACATTGAGGTTGCTGAGAGATGGAGGCGCAGAATTTAGGCACGCTTACGTCACGACGCCCATGTGCTGTCCATCGCGGAGCTCTCTATTGACTGGAATGTATGTTCATAACCACCATGTTTTCACCAACAACGACAACTGCTCGAGTGCACAATGGCAAGCCACTCACGAGACTCGCTCCTTTGCCACATACCTGTCTAACGCCGGCTACAGAACTGGTAAGTGATCCATCAAATTTAAATTTCTGCATGCATTCTTACTTTCTAATAGATTAGCTAAGAAACATTATAATTTTTCACTATCACTCCTTTCTACTTATATTGATTTTCTTGCCAATAAATTGATGAAAACTTTGATTTTTCACTTTTAGTGATCGAATAACGTGATTGCAACGAATTAGTAGGCTTAATATTGGTTACACTAGATGTATTGAGACGTTTTTTAAAGTAGTTTCGGAGAGGGTGTAGTAATTAAACGGGAAGATATTTACAAACCATTTTTTGTTGCATTGTATTCCCCCATACTTCAATTACTTTTGAACATAATCTCCACCATTATTCAGGAATTTGTCGAGTTGGGGCACAAGTTTTTCTATCCCCTCCTTGTAGAATCCGCCCGTGCGATGTGAACGACTCAAGACTGCTATTTTCACTTCATCGTTGCCATCAAAACTTTGGTCACCGTGACGTCTTGAGGTGCAGGAAGAGATGAAAGTCATTCGGAGTCAAATCAGGGCTGTAGGGGGATAGTCTATTTGTTCCCAGCCAAATTTCGAGATGAGAGTTTGGGTAATCGCGAGCTGTGTGTGAACGAGCGTTGTCATGAAGCAACACAACTTCGTCGGTCAGCATCCCACGTCTCTTGTTTTGAATTGCGCGACGGAGCTTCTTCAAGGTCTGACAATAGTTTTTCTCTATTAATGGTTTCACCCCAATACAAGAATTCGATGAGTAAGGCTCCTTTTCTGTCAAAAAATAAACAGTACACATGATCACGTGTGTTGACATGGTTTGTTTGAATTTATTTTTCTTTGGCGATGCAGTGTGCCTCCATTCCATGGACTGTTGCTTCGATTCAGGTGTCATGTGAGACGAGACTTCCAAGTTCGATATGCGTCAAGAAATTCATCTCCTTGTTCATTGTGACCTGTGAGAAAGCTCAAGCACTGGAAGCTCGTTTGGTTTTGTGTTCCTTGGTGAGCATCTTGGTACCCATCGTGAACACAATTTTCGATATCGTAATCGATCTGTCACAATTTTGTACAGAACATTCCTTGGCAATTGTGGAAAATTCATCAGTTACAAGTTAGCAGTACGTGGCATTTTACGTACTGCTCACAGACACGTCGTCTCCATGTAATTGCAGTGTTTTGTTTACATTTATGTCTCTGTAAGAGCCAGAAGTTGACCTGGCTTTATACCGATTTCCACCCCTAGGACAGCGTTTTCTTAGATTTTACGTATTATTTACATATATAATAAATACAAAATGTGGAGACCTGTATGAATTATGTCCAAGATAATTATATGTAATCTTTGACACACATACGGTATTTGCATAAATATTTCAGGTTGTTTTACTTCTAAAAGTTAGTAGCTTTATACCAATTTCCTCCAAAGTATAGGGAAATTCGGGTAATGTGGACCCGTCTGTTTGAGTGGACTCTCTTAGTATTTTCTTTAATTGGTGCTGCCCTTGAACAGAAAAAAATGCTAACTTCTTCCCCTCTTCCACTTTCACGGGTTCAAGGCCAGTTTAATTTATTCTTTGTGCGAAGAAGAGTTTATTTGTGATATTTATGAAAATTACCACTTTAAAAGTTTTTCAAGCTAAGAATCAATTCATAATTTCTGCTATTAAATATTATAAATGTTGAAAAAACCCTAAATATATAGTATTATGTAGATGGTGTTTTAATAATTTGACGGGTTTGGTTTGATATTCTGTGACATGGTGTTGTATAAAATAATTAACATAACAAATGGAATTCGGCTACACGAATACATATATTTTATCAATGAGGATGCTATCTGTAAAAATCATTCACTTAATTAATTTTATTTAATATCCTTGTAATTTTACTAAACCCAAAGACCGTCGTTTTCTGCAGTTGAATGACGTGTCAATGTTATCAACAATTTTTTTTCAAAACATTAAATAAAAATCAACGCTTTTTAATTATGATCAGTCATAAATATTTTCAGATTAATCTGTGCCTTTGTGCATAAATTAATAGAGTAAATAATTTAAAAAATGACTAAAAGCTAAGGTGGCCTCTGGGTCGACATTAATCGAATATGGAAGTTAAAGTGAACCTTTTCTTGTAATGTAAAAAAAGTTTATAAATTATGAAGATGTTTCTATATTTGAATAAAATAACAATGATATTTCATAGTTACAACACTAAATGATAATCACTGTAATTAAACTAAATTCAAATCTCTTAATTAAAAGAAGAAAAACAGCAAATTCAAACAGGGGTCCAAATTACCCGAAGTTCCTCTAGTATTAATTAATGTCATTTTAGACCTCGGGTTTCAATGAACCCATACAGTTGGTTAATTGTTTAATTAGTTATGTTTATCTAAAGAAGCACATAGTTTTGTAGCTGAATCACAACTATTACTGGTTAACATGGAGTAGTTTTAGATTCAAAGTGTTTATTTCACAAGAAAAGTGTTATAATATACGTCAAAGAACGATATAGGGTAAACATTGTATTTCTTGTTGTCAAGTGTTGAAATTCTTTGTAGCAATACCGTGTAATATGGTGTGAAGAATTAGATACAATTAACACTGGATGTCAGGATGTTGGTACACCTGGAGGATGTCCTGTTAATCAGCATACTTTCATGGTGGATAACAGCTTCTTGGAAACGGAATGTGTCCTTGGTTATAAAACCAAGTTAAACTTCCTGTGAATTACTTAATTTATTAGTTGCATCAACCATAACCCAACGGGGTTACATTTCAGGGGGCGATATATAACTTCTCAAAGTCATCGCTTAAATATTATAGCGCTAATTGCGTTCCAGATGTGAGCGCACAATGTATTTCCTTAAAACAGTGTTAAAATCTTAAAATATAGGCCAAGATAGACGATACAAAATTGTTACTTACTCTTACTTACTCACTGGCACTATCGAACCCGTAGGTACATGGCCGCGCGGACATAAGCTCTCCATACATCCCTATCCTGAGCTAATGCTTTCCAATCATTCCCTGTATAATCTACTTACCTCAAATCATAGTTAATGTTATTCTCCCACCTCATTCTTGGTCTACCAATTGGGCGTTTTCCTTCTGGCTTTCCTACAAGAAGCTTCCATGCAAGTCTTTCATTCCCCATACGTGCAACATGTCCTGCCCATCGCAGTCTACGAGACTTAATTGTTCTTATTATACCTGGCTTCCTATAATTAAAGACCATGTAGTTCATTGTTATGTAGTCTTCTCCTTTCACCTGTCTGTTCATCTGTCTTTGGTGCAAAAATTTTCCTAAGTACTTTATTCTCAAATACTTGTAATCTTCTTTCCTCAATAGTGTGTGCGTGTTGTCCTTTAGTATCTCCTTGCTGTCGGCCAATAATTCTACATCATCAGCATAAACTAACAGCTTAGTAATACCATTGAGTTGTAAGCCTTCCTCATTCTCTAAAGATTTAATGGCATGCTCTAGTACAAAATAAATAGTAGAGGAGATAGTGCATCTCCTTGCTTCAACCCATTCTGGATTTCAAAAGTTGTCCGAAAACTGTTTGCCTACACGCACCTACTCATTGTGCCATTTAGACACATTCGTATAAGTCTAACTAACTTTTTAGGGAATTCCGAACTCCAGCAGGATACTATATAACTTCTCCCTCTTAATTGAATCATATGCTTTTTGAAGTCTACGTATAGTTGATGTATAGTACCATATATTCCCATTTTCTTTTCTAAAATCTGTCTTATACCAAAAATCTGATCCGTTGTAGACCTGTTTCTTCTAAATCCACATTGTTGATCTCCTAGAATGTCATCAATATAGGGAGTAAGCCTGCTGATTTGTTAATGAATGTAATAATATGTAGTTAGCCAACTGAACATGTTTGGTCGCATTGGGGAGGTTCCGGTTTATACACCACTGGCCACCAACACGACTGAGCTATTTCCTAGTTTTCCTCAGTCGTCAAGGCAAATTTCAGGTTGAAATTTATTTACCAGGTTCCATTTAACATATTCACCATTGTATATTAGTACTAAAAATAAATACAATAAATAGGTCCGATATGACTTTAGATGTTAAACGCCTATAAATAAAAAGGGAATCAATTCAGGCAACTGTAAAGAAAAAAGTCTAAATCACAAGCACAGTTTATTTTTTATGTTTGCATTATTAATTTAACACATCCCATTGAAGAATAAATTTAATTTGAAGTTGGAAGAGCATTGGTACGGTAAACCAAAGGTCTCAGGTTCGGGTCCCGGTCTGCACGAAAATTTTTCTCTTCAAATCAAATTTATCCTTCAATGAGATGTGTTAAATCAATAATAAAAACTTCAATAAAAGCCCTACTGGCTTTTAAAAGCAATGTTTAAATTCCCAATAAACTCTTCTTAATCAAGAAGCCGCCATTTACAAAGATGAAGCCACAGCTTCAATCATGTGGTGCGCGGGAATTACAATGTATATAAGAGAAAAAGTTGCGTCTAGATTGCAACTCGCCCCGGTAGCTCAGTTGGAAGAACATTGGTACAGTCTGGGCGAAAATTTTGCTCTTCAAATTAAACAGTTTTATATGTTTATTGTTTTCGTGACAACTATAAAAGCTGAAAACTCACAATCGTCTGTTGCGAAAATGAAATCTATACAAGGTTCATAATTTTATATTTGTTGTGAATTTTCAATTGATTGCTATAGGTATTTGTCTTAGATATAATAATTTCATATAATATCCTCAACTCATGTCCAACTCAGGGTCGGGTCGAGGGGTGAGATGAGATGGAGCTCCCATATTAGAGATCTGTGAATGACAAGGATGCCGGACGACCGCGCCTGACGCACCATCACAGGGACAGTTGAAAGACATGAAACGAAATGGATGAGATGAGTATCGAGGCACGATGGAATGAAATTGAGGCAAGAAACCCCGAGATAACCTGCCCAAGCTCCGCTTCTTCCACCATGAAACCCACATGGAGTGACCGAGACTCGATCTCCGGATCCCAGCGATGTTGTCTTATATACATTAAAATTTAAGTAAGTATATATTAGACTAGCGTACCCGGCAGACGTTGTCCTGCCCGAACGTTCAATTCTCATGTCATGGGCGGACGATAAAAATATGTTACTTTTTTTACCAAAAATTCAGAAATTAGGACATAATTAGATATTATTAAATAAGTTCGCAAGGAAACCTCTTACAGCCTTTTGTTGTGGCTCAAGAAGTATGAATGATGACGTCATACAGTCATGAACATTAGAACTGTACCCTCCTTTGCAGATAAGTTAAGAACCGTCATATAACAATTATATTAGAGTGAAAAAAAAAAAGATAAATTGATGAGAGTGAGTCAAAACAGTTTTTTTTTTTTTTGCCCGACATTCCATGAGAAAAATGTCTTCCCCGTAGAGAATCGAACCAGCGTAAGTCCCGTAGTACTGCGCCAAGACTTCTTGCCTTAACCACTCGGCTACGGCGCGAGACTCTTGGTATTGATGAAAGACAAAAATGGTTATTGTGAGTTATCCGTAAGAGATAAACATATGCTGTCGCGGACTTTTTTGTAGAGCTTTTTGAGATAATCAATTCTGTGTACATTAATTTTGTGTATTTCGTATGGTTTAGGCAGCGTAAGCCATTTAAGCGTCCAAAGAGCTACTTTTTTCACGTTTCCACTACAAAGGGCGATTTTTAAGGGTGGGGAGTTGGTATCACAACTCTCTTATAGCCTATGTTCATCCCGGGAATCTCCTGAACATTTTGCAAAAAGTCCCATCACAATCGGATCAACGGTATGGCCGCGCATGAAGTACGAACGAACAAACATTAATTTATATATATATATTATGTACCGCAGTCTTAGCTAGGATGGTTTCATTGTAATGTGTAGTTCTTTGCATGATCGTCTCTCTCAATTTTTAAAAATCAGATTTTCGTTTGTGCTGTTTTACATGCTTCTATTCTCCAATTTAATTATAGAACGTGTTCTTCCTATTCTTATATTTAAATGTTTTATTGTTACTACTATTATTGTTACTATTATTATGTAGAAATAAATAAATTGAAAAGTAGTAACAAACTGTTAAATTCTCAACTTGATTTGAATGATTCCCTTTGTTAAATTAAAATAATTGAATAAATATTGTTGTATTGTTGCTTAGATCAGTTGGAACACAATTAATCATTTGTTAACATGTCTGAAGAAGGTTACAGTGTACCGAAACAGCTGTCACTGAATTATATAATAAATATGAAAATCAAATAAACTACGTTTTATTTCTATTTAATTAATAAATTGGATTTTCATCAAGTAAACACCAACTCAATTGATTATTATTAATCTTATTATTTTCAGTTATAATACTTATTATTTTAACTTATTGGAAATATTTAAATAATAATTGAATTCAAACTCACAATCTGAACAATTTGTGCGATAATCAAGTTTACAGGGAGCCTAAAGCAGTGTAGTTGGTTAAGACAATGCGGTAAAAGCTGGAAGTCGCAAGCTCGATTCCAAATAAGATCGTTCTTCTTAAACCGACGTAAACATTTGAATGGCATGATGACTATTATTAGCATCTATCGGAAATGAATATTAGACGCATTTCTTGGCTAAAAACGGTTGTGACGCAGGGCTGACAACCCGACTGACGTCTCGTGCCGATTTCTGTGCAAAGGGAATTATTTTTCTCTATACGTACGAATTTTATTTTTCATAATTCCATGAAACATATGGATCCGAAATATAATTAGGAAATTTTAACATTTTTGTAATTATACATTTATATTCAGATTAAGGCAAGACGGATGTGAAAAATGGGTGAAGTGGCACGTAATCGAACATATCTCCGATTCTAATATCTAACTTTATTAAATAAAAGGGTTCATTAAAGGTAAGGGTAGGCCTACAATTATCGTAAGTATTCATAATTGTGTAGGACAATTTTTGTACCAAAGAGAGATGAACAGACAGATGAATGGACAAGACTACATAACAGTGAACTACATGGTCTCTATAGGAAGTCAGATATATTGGGTGGATTTCTCAACCGAAGTCTAAACCACGGCTCCGGTTTTCCAATGTTTTTATTGTTTCCATAACACTTATAAAAATAACTGAAAATTCACAGAAATTGTTATGAAATCATAGACATGATTCAGAAACTAGTTTTTGCAATTAACAGCCGTAGATGTTCAGTGTTTATGGTTGTTATGGAAACAGTAAAAACAATTGGAAAACCGCGGTCGTGGTTTACACTTCGGTTGAGAAATCCACCCAATGAGAAATGTTAAGTCTCGTAGACTGCGATGGGCAGGGCATATGGCACGAATGGGGAATGAAAGACGTGCATGGAAACTTCTTGTAGGAAAGCCAGAAGGAAAACGCCCAGTTGGTAGACCAAGAATGAGATGGGAGAACAACATTGACTATGATTTGAGGGAAGTAGATTATACAGGGAATGATTGGAAAGCATTAGCTCAGGATAGGGATGTGTGGAAAGCTTATGTCCGCACGGCCATGAACCTACGGGTTCGATAGTGCCAGTGAGTAAGTAAGTAAGATGTTCAGTGTTTATGGTTGTTATGGAAACAATAAAAAAAAATTGGAAAACCGCGGTCGTGGTTTACACTTCGGTTGAGAAATCCACCCAATGAGAAATGTTAAGTCTCGTAGACTGCGATGGGCAGGACATATGGCACGAATGGGGAATGAAAGACGTGCATGGAAGCTTATTGTAGGAAAACCAGAGGGAAAACGCCCAATTGGTAGACCAAGAATGAGGTGGGAGAATAACAATACATGTGATTTGAGGGAAGTAGATTATACAGGAGATTATTGGAAAACGTTAGCTCAGGATAGGGATGTATGGAGAGCTTATTTCCGCGCGGCCATGAACCTCCGGGTTCGATACTGCCAGTGAGTTAGTTAGTTAGTTATTCATAATTATGTTCATTTAGATATTTTAGAAACAGAAATATAATTCGTTGATTAAAAAATATTTTTTACCCCTCTTCATAACTGGGGCACGCCGTAGCGTAGTGGTTAAGGCACTGCGCTACAAGCCGGAAGGTCGAGGGTTCGAGTCCCGGTGGGGTCAGGATTTTTAAACTGACCCAAACCTTCTGGCGGCACTATGGCCCTGGGGTCGACTCAGCCTCTAACTGAAATGAGTACCAGACGCTTGTCCTGGGGTAAAGGCGGCCGTCACGCAGGGCTGACAACCCGGCTGACATCAAGTGCCGATTATCAAGATAAAGTGGGAGCCTTAACCTGCTACTACCCCAAGGGCCTCCTGAGGCCTGTAGTGGGATCACTTAACCTTTACCTTTTACCTCTTCATAACTATATCCGTTTAAGGTTAGTGATACTTTAAAAATGGGTTGCAAGTTGAGGTTTGACCACGTAACTTTAGGAAAATAACTTGGAATGAAGGTTCGGAAATATGACAGGAAAAGGCAAGGCGAGCCAAACAAGTCAAGTATGAAGACTGATAAAGAAATAAATCGTGCTGGCCTCGTACTGTGAATAATAATATCTGCACGTACTTGTCCAAACTTTAAATTATGTGCGAATTTTTGTCTGGCTCCTTAAAATAATATTTAATACTGCATCAAACGTTTAACTATACTTTTCATGTTGATCTAATGGCTCTGCATATAGTAATCATAACAGTAATTCTTTATTGAGACTATTTAAACTCATGCCCTAAATGGGAGTAAATGACCAATCACATTTCAATGAGTTTTTAATTACAACCAATCACAGTCATTTTCACCTCGATTTTATCAGTTTTAATTTTATCACTGTAAAATCAAGCTCCTCCTTTTTAACATTCTGAATAGGTCATAGCATTATTTTGCAGTGACTACATGTGGCTACCAGATTGTATATATATAGTGCACGAAATTTAACACAAAGTGCTTGCGAGAGATAATATAAAAACATTTGTAGCAATTGATTATACCACAAAAAAAATAAAAAACACTGTTTGCACTTTCTTAAACGTATTTTTTCCCAGGTAATAACGTTCCAAAAAATATAATTCTCATATTTACATCATAGAACATCAGAAATATATATATATATATACACACACACAAATTTGCTTAACTGTTATGTTAGCCGCGAGATGGCAGTTGGAATAAATTTCCGCTACCTCTTGTGTGAATTGAGAATACTACATGTATAAGAAAATTGTATGCTTGTATTGGAATTCTTGGGTAGCTCAGTTGGTTAGAGCGCTAAAGGTACAGACTTTGGAGACTCGAGTTCAAATCCCGACTCAAGCATTCTTTTTTCTTTTCATATCATATTTGCCTTCATTGCCAAATGTCAAAAATATATTTATAATATATATATATATATATATATATATATATATATATATCATCGTCCGGTATAATGGCAGCTGCCGCCGTCTTCCAGAAACCAAACGCCATTCCTCTCTGTCCATCCATTGATCTTCCTCCATTCCTCTGATATTCATAGCTGCTTGTACCCCTTCTATCCAAGTTTTCTTCGGTCTTCCTCTCTTCCTCCTTTCCATTGGGATCCATTCCATAACAATTTTTGGCAATCTTTGTTCTGGCTTTCTTTTGACATGACCATACCACCGCAATCTTTTCTTTTCTATAATGTCTATGATGTCCGGCTTCTCTTGTACTCCCATAATTTCCCTTATTTCTTTATTTCGTATTCTATACATTCTAGATTTTCCAGCTGATCTTCTTAAAACATCCATTTCTGTACTTAAAATTCTTTTCATTTCCCTGGTAGGAATTTGCCAGACTTCAGCACCATATGCTAAAATGCTCTGAATTATGGTTTGATATATTTGTAATGTTCTATTTTTTGTAATATTTTTGCTCCACCAAACAGAGTTTAAAGCATTTATTGCTTGTTTTGTTTGTGTGATTCTATTTTTAATTTCCACTGTGTTATCGCCTAAATGGTAAATCCCTTTGTTATATGATTTCCAACTTTTATTTTCGAAATAGATCCTTTGTATAATGCTTTTATAGCTTCTACTAATTTTTTTGGTAATGTTAGAATCGTCTAAAGTTTCCCATAACATTTTTGGGGAATACTATCATATGCTTTGGTTAAATCGACAAAAAGCAAATGTAAATCTCTGTTAGTAGCTCTTTTTTTTCTATCATTTGTGTTATGCAAAATTTATTATCTGTGCATGACCTACCACTTCTAAATCCAGATTGTTTTCCATTTCTTTATCCTGATATTCTATATCAACCATTTTACTTAGTATACGTCCATATATATATATAGATTGATGTTTCTTTTGTTCTCCACTAAGGTGCATTTATACAATATTGCGATCCTTTGACTATAAGTAATATGATCTGGTTACAGTGGTAAACAAGTGAAACATAACGTTTCTCATTTGTTTTCAAACATCGTCGTTTACATTAAATACGAGTATATACATATTTTAAAATAACTATATTTAAATAATGATTTGTGAGTAAACAGCTTAATTTCATTCGTTTAAGTAGTCCTAACAAATGCCATTCTTGATTTCCAAATTCTCTAGATAATTTGGAAATCACTCGTGGCATTACTTACATTAAAAGAGTTATAATTTTATTTTGAGAGTAGAGAAACTGCGAAACCAGAGCAAAGTTAATTTTTGAAACTAATTAAATACAGGATGTATCTGAAGTCACTATTCATTTCAATGAAGTAAGGCGATGATTGAAAAATCAATTTTATTGTGGATTTTTACACATATTCTACTGATTTTCTACATGACCGCCATCTAGGTAAAAACACATGCTCCATCTTTCAGCTGTGAAACGAAATGTAGACCTTAACATCATCATCTTCACTTCAAGGTTTAGGCAATTTGCCTGTTCCGAATTCACAGTGATTCCTTCCATCTCTTCCAAGGTCTTCCTACATATCTTAATTCCTTTGGTTTATAAATAATATGCTATTTTGGGCAATCTTGTTTCTTCCATTCTGTGAACACGCTCTTCCCAGCCGATGCGGCGTTGTTGAGTTCCATCATTTATTGAATACATTTCTAATTCACTTCTTATTTCTTCATTTCTTATGTGGTCCAATTTTGCGCATCCTTTGGTCCTTCTTAGAAAAGTCATTTCTACAAAAGAATTAGAAAATTACACAATGATGTATAGTGGTGTAAAACAGAACATAAGAGTCAAAAATTGTGTAGCAACCTTAACATTTAAATTATAAAAAAAAAACTGCTGCTTCTATTATACCATTCCCTAAAACAAGCAGACGTGATAAGGACATTTTCGTAGAGTGAAACGTAGAATTTTCTACACTGTATTGCGAGGGGCGTTCAACTCTCTACTGAGGCGTGGAGTTGATGCGTTCGGACTATCACTGGTAATTTGAACTACTGCACTGTTTCTGTCGTCCATGACGTGCCTCATCATACACACTGTCGGTACGCTTAAATTTGTTTACAAGCAGACGAATGCATGCCTTTGTTTGGGACTGGTTTACGGAAATTATGGGTAAATTCAGGTCTGGCATCTTTATATGACAATCCACGTACCCGTGCACAAACAATGGCAACCCATTCTTCCGTGCTGAATTTGTTGCACTAAGCTAAGGATGTACGAAGAAAGTGGTGTTTACCAGGTCACTCTGTATAGTTAGAAAATAAAAATTCATGGCATTATTGCTTCCAAGATCAAAATTAATATTGATTTGGCTGTTGTGACCATCTATCAGAAAGTTACATTATGTCACATAGTTAACGTAACGCAATCTGTCAATTTTAATTGCAATATTCGTAAGAAAAATTAACTCGTTTAAAAATGCCTACGTTAGATCGTTTGTACTACAATTACTTAGAATCATCGTAAAAAGCAATTCGCATTCAAGAATAATCGTCTTTATCGCGTAACGGTAAGCGTATTAAGTAGGATTCGTGTTCGATTCCCAGCTACATCAAATACATTTTTCTTTTAGTATTGGGTCAGGAATGGTTACCACTCATCCTCGTGAAAGACACGCTAATTTCATGATTTTCTCTGCTGTTTTCTGCAAATTCAAGTGACTTGTTTCGTGGCAGATAATCTGGTACAGTTGAAAAAAAAACATTTATCAATAGCTTGACTTCTCTATCCCTGAGGTTGCATAGTTGAGACCTCGGAACAAGCCATTTTACATTTTTTTTTTCCATGCACTCAAAAATCTTAGGCCTATGTAATATTGATAGTCGGGAATATGTTCTAGATGAAGATCTAATTTTTTAGCTAATATTCTCTAGTAAAACTGCAAAGCATAGCATGAAAATGATATGATTGCAGTGAAAGACCTGCCCTTGGGCTCAACACTATAGATAGATAGAACAGTGATCGTCTCATTTTTTAAAGTGCCATAGTTATCAAGGTCTTTTTTTATTTAATAATTTAAAAATGCTTTTGAACTATTATTCTACCAGTTATATTATATGGGTGTGAAACATGGACTCTTACTTTAAGGGAGGAAAGGAGATTACGAGTATTTGAGAATAAAGTACTTAGGAAAATTTTTGGACCAAAGAGAGATGAACAGACAGGTGAATGGAGAAGACTACATAACAATGAACTACATGGTCTTTATAGAAAGCCAGATATAATAAGAACAGTTAAGTCTCGTAGACTGCGATGGACAGGACATGTTGCGCGTACGGGGAATGAAAGACGTGCATGGAAACCTCTTGTAGGAAAGCCAGAAGGAAAACGCCCAGTTGGTAGGCCAAGAATGAGGTGGGAGAACAACATTAAGTATGATTTGAGAGAAGGAGATTATACAGGGAATGATTGGAAAGCATTAGCTCAGGATAGGGATGTATGGAGAGCTTATGTCCGCGCGGTCATGAACCTACGGGTTCGATAGTGCCAGTGAGTAAGTAAGTAGGTGCTTCGTATGTTATACAGTAAGAATGTCACGGTGAAGAAATACCCACAAATTGACTTTTGAATTAAAATAAATAGTTCTGCATTATTGTATGGTTAAGTTTAGGAAACGTTAAGCTATTGAGGAAGCAGGAGAAGTCTGGCACTAGAGGGAACGTTTACTGTATACAGTTGCAGCAACTCTTCAGTTGCAATATAAAAAATTATAATAAAACATTGTAGGCATTTCGGGATCTGTCCCATCTTGACCGGATGGTTGTTCGCTAGTATCCGAACAATAGCGAACAACCTTCTGCTGAGGATGGGACTGGTCCCGAAATGCCAACAATGTTTTAATTATTCTAATAATTGAGGCCTGCACACAACGTACATAATTTTATAATTTTTGTATTATATTTCCTTTTTATAATTTGACGAATAACTGAACGGAATTCAACCATGAAATGTATTAAAATTGTCTCTTCAGTTGATTTTATCCTTCGGATTTATTATATAAATAATGTATTTATTAATTCCATTTTCGATGCCAGTTTGTAGTGTAGTATGAATACAGTTTGTTGATTTATTTTGAGCAGTTTGCGATGATGTCATTCGTTATTTACTATTCCACAATTTAGTTGGAGATTTCAAAATAGAATGAAGAATGGATAAAGAAGATGATTTTAATTCATATCTTAAGTTTATAGAAGAGGGAAATTCGTGCTTCAGTTGTATAAAAACGCATGTAGAGACAATTGTAAAAAATCTTGTATTTGCTACTGCATATTACTTGTGCTAAAATTAGTATTACTTACTTACTCTCACTGGCACTATCGAACCCGTAGGTTCATGGCCGCGCGGACATAAGCTCTCCATACATCCCTATCCTGAGATAATGCTTTCAAATCATTCCCTGTATAATCTATTTCCCTCAAATCATATATAATGTTGTTCTCCCACCTCATTCTTGGTCTACCAACGTTTTCCTTCTGGCTTTCCTACAAGAAGTTTCCATGCACGTCTTTCTTTCCCCATACGAGCAACATGTCCTGCCCATCGCAGTCTACGGGACTTAACTGTTCTTATTATATCTGGCTTCCTATAAAGACGATGTAGTTCATTGTTATGTAGTCTTCTCCATTCACCTGTCTGTTCATCTCTCTATGGTCCAAAAATTTTCCTAAGAACTTTATTCTCAAATACTCGTAATCTCCTTTCCTCCCTTAAAGTAAGAGTCCATGTTTCGCACCCATATAATATAACTGGTAGAATAATAGTTTTATATATTTTCAGCTTAACGTTTTTTGAAAGGAGTTGGGACATCAGCTAAAATTAATATACCAGTTACTTTCTCCGAACGTTTCCCTATTGCTTGTTCAAAATTATAAATTTCGATTAATATGATGTTTGTTGAATATTTACCTTAGTTTATCTTCTCCATATATATGTGTTTTGTATCTTCCACGCCACTGGGCCTTATATGGACATAACCTGTCGGGACATTATTTTTAACTCATTATCACACGCATACTTTTTGATCTCACAAACACGTGGATAAAGTGATCACCTCAATGCCAGGATTATCTCCGAGATAACACGAACATTTGAGACAAGACTCACCATTCTCTTCATACATGCATCACACGCATACTTTTTGATCTCACAAACACGTGGATAAAGTGATCACCTCAATGCCAGGGTTATCTCCGAGATAACACGAACATTTGAGACAAGACTCACCATTCTCTTCATACATGCGCACTAAATAATTCGAATGTGATATGGATGATTGTGATGGCTAGATGATGTTTGGGGACAATTTGGTCCTTAAAATGTTTCGATATTTGTCTTGCAGGCGAGCAAATACCCCGAAAAAATCACCCAGGAAACTTGTAGCTACTGAATGGGGATCGAACTTGGGCCTGCTGCGTACGAGGAAACGACGTTACGCCAAGATCACAGTCGTGGACGAATATTTAATAATAATAATGATAACTTATGTTACATTTTAGGTCTTAAACCATTGTCTATCACTCAGAGAGATTAGATGAATTTACAATAATTAATTTTATAACTAAGCTACTTATCTAAGTAAAATTAATGATTACAGTGGGTAAAGGTGAAGTGGTCCCACTGCAGACATTAGGAGGCCCTTTTTATACAATATAGACGAAATGTCAGCCGAGTTGTCAGCCCTGGATGGTGGACGTCTTTATCTCATACGAAATAAGTACGGATAACTAAAAAAAAAAACAATTTTGTCTTTTAGCTCATTTATGCCAAGGAGTTCGGGATGAGTAGATTCCCAGTCAACATCGGGTAATCAGCACGGGGAACCTTAAAATAATTATGATATACATTTATAACTATTTTTCATTTTACTTATTCAACTAATCATAAGAAGTACATTAATTTTTGTCTTTCAACTCACTTATGCCAAGAAGATCGGGATGAGTAGATTCCCTGACAACGCCGGGTAAACAGCACGGGGTATCTAAAAATAATTACGATATAAATTTTCCTTTTACTTATTTAACTAAACATAAAACACATTAATTATCGTATATCAGCTCATTTATGCCAAGTAGATCGGGATAAGTAGATTCCCAAACAACGCCGGGTAATCAGCACGGGGTATCTAAAAATATTAATTTATAATTATTTTTGCCCCTACTTATTCAACCAAACATAAAAACGCTTTAATTTTCGTCTTTCAGCTCATTTATGCCAAGATGATCGGGATGAGGATTCCGGGCAATGCCGGATAAACAGCACGGGGTATCAAACAATAATTACGATATAAATTCTCCCTCACACTTATTCAACTAAACATAAAAACACGTTAATTTTCGTCTTTCAACTCATTTATGGCAATAAGATAGCGATAAGTAGATTCCCGGGCATCGCCAGTTAATCAGCACGGGATATCTAAAAATAATTACAATATAAAATTATAATTATTTTTTCCTTTCACTAATTCAATTAAACATAAGAAAGAAAACATTTTTTTTTCTGCACAGCAGCTCATGCCCGGTGTTAGCTAGGGTTTTGTACCATCTGGTTTTTGTTTCGCGTGTCAGATATTTTGAATTTAAATACTTTATTTATTGAAAAATAGCATTTCTTAGTATTTTGTAATCATTCATTTATGTGTTCCTAGATATTATTATGTTTATATAGTCCATTTAAACAGGAGTCCATATTTTTTTTCAGTTATAGAAGTATTGTCAATTTCACTGTTTGGAACTTGCTGATAGTAAGTGTTAATTGTAACAAAACCATCACAGTCTTATACAATTAAGAGCTACGACAAAATATGGATTTACCCTAACCTTAAATTGGAGAAACAATAGTTCATCCTGCCAGTTATTTATATTAGTCATTCAAAATATCTCTGCAGGCTGAAGAATTACGAAGCTCGAGTTTGTTGCTACACGTGACGTCATGTAAGGCAGTGTATACTGTCAGCGTCCCACGTCCCATTCCCCTCAGCTCTCATAGATAGCAGTGTCACGTGGTCTATTCCTGCATAAACACGACTGCAGTGCCCTCCGTCAACAACTGCACTTACTCCTTGAACGGGTAATATATTTCGGACCGCAAAGAAAACATAATCATATGTTATTGTACATTACTATGTAATTTGAGGCAAATGTAAGTCATTTTCACTCATTTATGTACAATTAAAAATTAAAACCAGACCACGGCCATTTAGCCCGAAAGACATAAAATACATTAATCATTTCACTCATTTCTTTTTCTATTGTTTCATCTAATATATAACAATGAACGTTTGTTTGTTTGTCCGTATTTTATGCGCTGTCATACCGTTGATCCGATTGTGATAGGGGTTTTTTGCAAAATGTTCAGGAGATTCCAGGGATGAACATAGGCTATAAGAGAGATGTGATATTCAAACCCTACACCTTTAAAAACGACACAATATACCTAATAACAGTTACGGTTGATTTCGTTCTTACTGCGGTCCGCCACTTTTAAATAACTGAGACAAAATTTTCGTGTCTTGCCAATTTAACTGTTAAATGACCTGACCTGACCTATACTGGACCAACTAGACCAAACATGACTTACACTGACCGAACCTAACGTAACCTAACCGAACATAACCGAACCTAACCTAGCATAACTTGAACATAACCTAAACCTAATATGAACCTAACCTTAACGTAACCTTAACCTAAATTGATCCTAACCGAATTTAAACCCAACCTAAACAGAACCTAAAACGAACCTAAACTGAACCTGCACTTAACCTACACTGACCCTAAACTGAGCCTAACACTAATTTAACCCGATCCTAAACCGAACCTAACCCAATCGTGCCTAACTTGAACCTAACCTGAATCCAAACCCGAAATCAAAATCCGAATCCAAAACAAAAAACCAAATACCTCAAACCAATACTGAAAGAAAAACTGAACTGAAAACTGAAACCCAAACTGAACCCGAACTCAAATTGAACCCGAATCCGAACTAGAACCCAAACCCGGACATAACCCGAACCTAAACTTGACCTAAACCTGACCTAACCTGTACATTACACTATCCTAATCCGGACCTAACCCTGAACTAACCGAACCGAACGTAAATAAACCTAACCTAATATATTCAAATCTAACATATCCTATCCTGTCCCAATCTGACCTGACCGATATCTGACCTAACCGATACCTAACCTAACCCAGAAACATAATCTAAAAGTTCAACCGATCCGACCAAAATACCCCCCGCTCAGGCTCCGAAGATGAAATACAGGGTTCCGATATCTTTATGATTAGTTGAAAATAATCATCGTTTCAAGTAGTAGAATGGCCTACTACCGATGAAATTGCCTCTAAAACGACCAAATTACCAGTGGCTATTCAAACTACCTCTATAAAGACCAAAAACTATTATAGCCTCACTCGGATGGTTAACAGTTTATATAAAAGCGGGTGCCGCGCGGCAATACTTGACATGCGATGTTGTCACGTTTCTCATAGCGCTATGAGCGTTTATTACACAAGGACAGAAGACATGGATTATTATTTATGTTATTATTTAATTTACTTGAAAAAATATATCTTGGATCTATAATAGATAAATCTGGTACTTGTGAAAAAGATATTATTAACAGAGCAAATTGTGCAAGGAAGGCGATTAGATCCCTGAATGGTCTTTTATGGAATAGAAATTTGACCAGAAAAACAAAAAAAGGGATTATACAGACAATAATAGAAAGTCTACTTACATATGGATCAGAAAGCTGGACAATAAATGAAAGGATGCAGAAAAGAATCTTGGCGACAGAAATGGATGGATTACGGAGAAGTATGAGAATATCCAGGCTACAACATATTCGAAATACATATATCAGACAAGAGATGGATGCACAGGAAACTGTTATCGATAGGGTAACAAAGAGAGCTCTACAATGGTATGGACATGTACAACGGATGCTGGAAGACCAGTGGCCTAAACAGGTGTTGGATTGGATGGTACCAGGTAGAAGGAGAAGGGGAAGAAGTAGAAGAACATGGTATGAGGGAATATATGATGCCATGATGAAGAGGGGTATGGAAGATGGACAATGGGAAGATAGGAATCTCTGGAAAGCAGGAATCAAGGGCAAACTGCTGTACAGTGGAAAGCCTGTATTAAGTATTAAGTAAGTATTTAATTTTCTGTTATTATTTGATATTAGTCCACCGCTGTGGTCTCGAGGTAGCGTGCTGCCTTGTCACGCAGCGGGCCCGGGTTCGATCCCCGGTCGGGGTAGTTTTTCTGGATGAGATTTTTATCGGAGTTTTTCCTCACCTGTAAGACAAAACTCATATGGCCATTATAATCATCACCATCATCCTTCACCGGTGTGGAAAGCAACGGGAAGATACCACACCTACAATTCCCTAGTAAAGCTTCAAGCATTGCATGAAAATGCTATGATTGCAGTGAAGGACCTGCCTTCGGGCAGAATTACTATGGATGGATGGATTTGGTATTGTTTAACTTTTAAAATTAAAATTATATATGTATTTATTTTTATACTAATGGTATAGTATTATTATTGAGTGATAACGAGGAGATACTAAGGGCCAACACACATACTCTATTGAACACTGAGAAATTGGGACTGGAAGTAAACATTAATAAAACAAAATATATATTCACACATAGAAATGCATTATATAGGCTTAATGGGAATGGAACGTCTAATGACAAATGAACGAAATTTTGAGGAAGTGGCTGATTTCAAGTATCTAGGAAAAATAATCACAAATAGGAATGAGATGCACAAAGTAATTAAACATAAGCTCAATTCTGGAAATGCGTGCTATTATACAGGGACTCATCTCTTTCCAGCTCCTTTCAAAAAAATGTTAAACTGAAAATATATGAAACAGTTATTCTCCCAATTATATTATATGGATGCGAAACATGGACTCTTACTACTCAGCCTCTAACTGAAATGAGTGCCAGGCACTTGTTCTGGTGTAAAGACGGCCGTCACGCAGGTCTGACAACCTGGCTGACATCATGTGCCGATTGTCCAGAAAAATGGGAGCCTTAACCTCCTACTACCCCAAGGCTTCCTAGCCCTGTAATGGGATACCTTTACCTTTTATATTATATGGATGCGAAACATGGACTCTTATTTTAAGGGGGAAAAGAAGATTACGAATATTTGAGAATAGAGTTCTTAGCAATTTTTTTGGATAAAAAAGAGATGAACAGACAAGGTGAATGGAGAAAAGTACATACTAGTGAGCTACATGATATGTATAAGAAGCCAAATACAATAAAAAAAATTAAGTCTCGTAGGCTGCGATGGGCAGGACATGTTGCACATATGGGGATGAAAGAGGTGCATGGAAACATCTAGTAGGAAAATCAGAGGGAAAACGCCCAGTTGGTAGACCAAGAATGAGGTGGGAGAAAGCATTATCCATGATTTGAGAGAAGTAGATTATATAGGGGATGATTGGAAAACATTAGCTCAGGATAGGGATGTATGGAGAGCTAATGTCCGCGCGGCCATGAACATACGGGTTCGACAGAGCCAGTGAGTTGGCCATAGTTTGGATTTTAATTTATTATTGTTATTATTATTATTGTTATTATTATTATTATTATTATTATTATTATTATTATTATTATTATTATTATTATTATTAACTGTTTGGTCTGAAATATTTTCGCATGGCCGCCACACGTTGAAATCACTTACATATTAAACTAATATAATATGTAGATATTGTATTATTATTCAAGCTACATTATCATAAGTAATGCCACGAGTGATTTCCAAATTATCGATAAATTCACGACTCACGAAGTGAGGAGTGAATTTATCTAGAGAATTTGTAAATCAAGAGTGGCATTTGTTAGGACTATTTAACGAATAAAATTAAGCTGTTTACTCACAAATCATTATTTAACTATAGTTATTTTAAAATATTTATATATTTAATGTAAACGGCGATGTTTGAAAACAAATGAGAAACTATAGGTACGCTTCTACTGCTTCTTTTGTTTATCACTGCAACCAGATCATACTATTTATTGCCAAAGGAACGCAATATTGTAAGGAGGAGCTTTCTTTAATATGGTAATTATACACTGATAAATATTTGGTGAAACACGACTCTGATTGGTTGTAAAATAGAAATAATTGAAATGTGATTGGTCATTGACTCCCATTTGGGGCATGAATTAAATAGTCACAATAAATCACTGATATAACTATTAATTACGGTATACAATTTTATAATTGGATCGAATGCCCCACATCGTTCCTAGTTTTAATTGAAACTGTGTGAAGAATAGGAAAGTTTATCTAAGAGACCCTCATCCGAGATTGTTTTCTTTAATATAATCATGAACATTAATTACAAACCAACTGTGACACTGCTTACTATGAGCCTGTCAATGTAATTTATTGTTCCTTGAACTATTAAGAGGTTCTTCCTCTTGTGTCACATTATCCATTCGGTCTGAAATATTTTCCCATGGCCGCCACATGTTGAAATCACTTATTAACCAAATATAATATGTAGATATGTTGTATTATTCGAGCTACATATCACAATAAATCACCGATAATTATAACAATTAATTACGGTATACAATTGTATAACTGGATCGACTGCTGCACGTTTCATGTTTTAATTGAAACGGAGGGAAGAAAAGCAATGTGGCAACATCGTCGTAGTAGCGGTACTCGGGATCTTTGTATTTAAATAACATACAACAGCTGCGGGGAAACAAAGCGAGCCGACTGTTAAGCATCATAGTGAGGCGATAATACCAGTAAACCAATTAAACTACATCTAAACTACCCGTAAACCGATAAGATATCAGTAAAACTAAATATATGGTCACACATAGAAATTCAGTATATAATGAAATGAATAGCTAATGACAAATGAGGGAAATTTTGAGGAAGTGGCTGAATTCAAATACCTAGGAACAATAATCACAAATAGGAATGAGATGCACAAAGAAATTAAACATAGGCTCAATTCTGGAAATGCGTGCTATTATGCATTGCAGAGACTTTTGATGTCCCAACTCCTTTCAAAAACGTTAAGCTGAAAATATATAAAACTATTATTCTACCAGTTATATTATATGAGTGCGAAACATGGACTCTTACTTTAAGGGAGGAAAGGAGATTACGAGTATTTGAGAATAAAGTACTTAGGAAAATTTTTGGACCAAGAGAGATGAACAGACAGGTGAATGGAGAAGAGACTACATAACAATGAACTACATGGTCTTTATAGGAAGCCAGTATAATAAGAACAGTTAAGCCTCGTAGACTGCGATGGGCAGGACATGTTGCGCGTATGGGGAATGAAAGACGTGCATGGAAACTTCTTGTAGGAAAGCCAGAAGGAAAACGCCCAGTTGGTAGACCAAGAATGAGTGGGAGAACAACATTAAGTATGATTTGAGGGAACTAGATTATACAGGGAATGATTGGAAAGCATTAGCTCAGGATAGGGATGTATGGAGAGCTTATGTCCGCTCGGCCATGAACCTACGGGTTCGATAGTGCCAGTGAGTAAGTAAGTAAACCGATAAGCTACCTCTAAAACGATAAAATTACCCTTTAACAGATGAATCTGCCTCTAAAACGATCGAATTACATGTAAACCTGCCAATTTACCTCTAACCGGACCAAACAACCACTAAATTGATAATTACGATATAAATTTATAATTATTTTTCTTTCTAATTATTTAACTAAACATAAAAACGCATTTAATTAGTTTAAGTGTAGCAGGGCACACCGGGTATTGGCTAGTTCTCAATAATAAATAGAAATGTTTTGGTTACGCAGCTGTTGTTAACCTTCTACAAAATTTTATTAGAACCCCTTTGCATTAATTACAACTTCCTCTCATTTTGTTTGTCTTGTGTTAAATTCTTATGGAGGTGTCAGTGAATAAAGAGTATCTTTTAGCATACAATAGATGACCAACTCTCGCGTCTTGTGTAAATATTTATGTAACTGAAAAATAAACAACTTCCTTCATTTTGTTCCCTCGCCCTCAGTGGTTTTTATTCCATTTCCAGATCCGTCCAAGAAGTTGGAATTTATTTTAAAACGTACTCTCAGAGACAATGATTTAACAATGCATTGTTTCCTCCGTAGAACCGGAATATTAAGCAAACAGTAACTCAATAAGGAAGTCCAATATGTAGCATGCGCGGAGGACCACCTGGGGAGTTAAAAACGTGTTCCACTCTTATGTAAAACTGTTACCTACCTCAAAAAAAAATCAGGGATCAACAGGAATTGAAAAGAATATAGTGTACCTTAATGTTACGAATATTTTAACTGTTTTTTATTTCTCCATAAATTAACATATTTCAATTTTATGTACCAATGTTTTTATTATTGATTTCGTACATCTCAATGATGGACAAATCATATTTGAAGAGAAAAATTATATGCTCAGACCGGGACTTGAACCCGGGACCCTTGGTTCTCTAGACCAAGTGCTCTACCAACTGAGCTACCTGAGCAAGTACCGATCTAAACGTAAATCTTTCTCTATATACATTGTAATTCCCGTCCACCAAATGCTATGAAGCCATGCTTCTATCTTGCAAATGGCGGCTCCTTTATTAAGAAGACATATTTGGGAATTATACATTACAGCCAGTACGGCTTTTTCCATGTTTTTATTATTGATTTCGTACATCTCAATGATGAAAAATCATATTTGAAGAGAAAAATTATACGCTCAGACCGGGACTTAAACCCGGGACCCTTGGTTCTCTAGACCAAGTGCTCTACAAACTGAGCTACCTGAGCAAGTACCGATCTAAACACAAATCTTTCTCTATATACATTGTAATTCCCGTCCACCAAATTCTATGAAGCCATGCTTCTATCTTGCAAATGGCGGAGATGTACGAAATCAATAATAAAACATGGAAAAAGCCGTACTGGCTGTAATGTATAATTCCCAAATATGTCTTCTTAATAAGGAGCCGCCATTTGCAAGATAGAAGCATGGCTTCATAGCATTTGGTGGACGGGAATTACAATGTATATAGAGAAAGATTTGCGTTTAAATCGGTACTTGCTCAGGTAGCTCAGTTGGTAGAGCACTTGGTCTAGAGAACCAAGGGTCCCGGGTTCAAGTCCCGGTCTTAGCGTATAATTTTTCTCTTCAAATATGATTTATGTAGCAAATTTATACCAATCAAATTATCTTTTTTTTTGTCAAATATGCCTCCAAAAATATAATTAAGTAGGTCTATTAGTTTTCAAATTATTAATTCAAAACTTTTTATGTTAATTTATGATATAACAAGAACAAGTTCAGTTCGTCTACAATTGCAATCATTTTAGTAGGACATAAATATTAAATTTGATTCTTACTTTCTTTCCCTCTTTCATTCTTTACTTTTTTTTATCTTCCCTCTTTGTAGGAACGTTTACATGTCTCACATGTAGGTGATTTAAAATGTTCATTTCTGCATAATAGTCCTATGATATGGTCTCGTGGTAACATCTCTGCTCGGTCCCTGGAACGATTTCCGATCTCCTAGGTGATCGTTTCTTTCGGGGGTTTTCCTCACCTGTAAGACAAATACCAGGAACCTTTAAGGCCCAAACGGTGCCCGGACATCGTCTGGCTATCATTATAATATTCCCATGTTTAGTATGAATGTATGTGTGAATGGTGTATTTCGTTTTAATGTGTTTGACCGAGAGGATACCCTAACATTAAGCTGTTTCATTTGGGGTCAAAAGGTATAATAATAATAATAATAATAATAATAATAATAATAATAATAATAATAGCTTTATTTTACCTGGCAGAGTTAGGCCTTAAGGCCTTGTCTACCACTCAACCAGGTTTAAAAAATACAACAAAAAAAAAAAAAAATAGTCTTAAATCTAAATTACAATATATACATAAACGATTACAAGTTATGAATACAATACAATTAATATTTATAATGTATTTTGATTTACTCTAAAGTTAACGAATTAAATATATAATATGTACAAGATATATAAAAAAACGAGGAAAGGATTAATGACATAGTATAAAATTAAGTAAATGGAGAAAAGTTAATTATTAGACGACAGATAACTGTATAAGCGTGACTTAAAGATACCAAGTGTGCGGCAACCCCTGATATCTTGAGGAAGGAGATTCCAGGAGCGGGCAGAGGCTACTGTGAAGGAAGTAGAATAGGAGGAAGTGCTATGAATAGGAATTGTTAGCAGACTGAGGGTTATAC
>JASPKZ010003481.1:0-51564 GCA_030220185.1 Diploptera punctata
GTTGACAGAGAGTGTCATTGTATTCCTATTTCTTTTCCTAAATCTTTCTCACCTTAAAAGTGTGATCTGATGTGGACCTGTTTATTTTAAATACACTTTGATGATCTCTTATTATGTCATCAATATTGGGAGTAAGTTTGCTGCGGTAGCATTGCTGCCGAAAAGGTTACCCATGCCAGACAGGTTCAAAGGAGATAAGCCAGAATTAAAAGAAGTACCTTTTTCGAAAGAGTGACAATTTTTCACCATAAAGCTCGTTTATACAGTGTGCTATAAAATTCGCCTTACAAACATCTAGGACTTGTATAGAGGGGACTTGGAAACCATGTCCGGAAACTTACCGTTTCTGTGCTACAACCATTTGACAACATGTTTTTTAGCATGACTACTTTTACAAGTAATTTTTTATGAGGCGTGACACAGTACATCATTTACTTTACAATTCAACTCATTAATAACCAAGCAAACAAAATGGAAACTGAATCATGACTGGCATTAATAATCCCGGATACACCCTACACAATCAATTATTGCAATGTTCAAAATTTCGAAAAAAATTGACATATTTGAAAAAAAAAAAAAAAAACACCAAGACTTGTAATGCTCTATAGGGTAATTTTTTATTAGACGAATCGCGAAGCTATTACGTGTTGAGACAATTGACATACGTTCTTCAATGCTTGATTTCAAATGGCTGTAGCACGGAAACAGTAAGTTTCCGGACATGGTTTCCAATACTAAATACGTATTATCAACTCTGTCCCCTCTACAAGTCCTTGAAATTTGTAAGGCGAATTTTAGAGCACCCTGTATAGAAAAGGGATATACAAGATAATGTTATGTTTTTATTTTGATAACAGGTGCTTATCCTGCTTGTCTGGAATGAGCACCCCTGAGTCCAAGGCATATAGAATCCACTACCTCTGTGAACAGGCAACTAGTTTAATAAAATTTGAAGAGGAATTGGAAAATTTGTCAGGTGTGTGTAATCCAGACAAGAAGGATATGCATAGCTTGCCGCACAGTCAAAATAAAAACATAATCTTCCTTTGTATTTCCTTTTCTTACACAAAAGAGCTTGATGTGGATTGTTAGGAAAATTAAGTACTACCATAACTTTAAAAAATGTCCTTAAAATATTTGTTTACAACCCAAAAACAAATATGTCTTCTGCTGACAGTTGCATTATAACAGATTTTACTGACAAATTATAATATGTGAGGGACATGAATTATACAGCAAAAATTAGCTCTGGATGGCATTGTATGGAGTGTGTATGTCTGCATGTTCTTGAACCTCTGGGTTCGACAATGGCAGTGAATTATTTACTTCTGGATCTTGATGCTCCTCTGACTGATTTGAAAATATTTGATGAGATTGTGTTGTATTGAAGCATTTTCTCATATGTACCTCTTATGGATTGATAATTTGAAATTATCTAGATGTGCCTCTGTAACTGGTTGATCTGTCCAAGCTCACTTATGCATCAAATGCGCAGGGTTTGTCTGAAATATTTAACCCTTCTCGGGTGACAGTTTTTATTGGCCGAGGGCAAAAAGGATATATTTTGAAAATAATTTCATAAAAAAGGTAATAAATGCTACTTGAATCATGCATTTACTTATGAAAAACATCATATACCTTGTTTTTTTTTGTAGATATCTATCACTGACATGCTTCAAAATTGACAGTTTTATTATTTTACGTAAATAAAGTTACTGCAGAAACGGCATAAGTCTGTCTGGCCCAGTTTAAAATTTTTTATACACTCTACATTAGTAAGTTTTCTTCACAAAATACTCAAAATAATAGGAATATGAATAAATTAATAATAATTATTATTATGTAAATAGTGCACCTACATAAGGAAGAGTCTTCATAACTGTATTATGTGTATTAATGGTTTCTTTTTTTTTTTAATGATGTAAAGAAAGATAGGAGAGTTTGTTTTGTTCCTAAAAGTTCTCCTTTGTATGATACATTTTGAAACACATCTTGATGTAGAGTAGGTTTTGACACGCAAGGTCCTCAGAAATAAATTGTCTTGTTCCTCTCAATTTTTGTTCTGCATGCAACACAGGGATTTGCCCAAGATGGCTTTGGTGTTCTTCCCATGAAATGTTGTAAGC
The DNA here is from genome assembly GCA_030220185.1 of Diploptera punctata. Classification (NCBI taxonomy): domain Eukaryota; kingdom Metazoa; phylum Arthropoda; class Insecta; order Blattodea; family Blaberidae; genus Diploptera; species Diploptera punctata. Next base: position 2,130 of record JASPKZ010003481.1, read on the forward strand.
CATTTAACCTTTGCAATGTTGGGCCTTTGTGATTGTGTTACCCTTACCATACTTAGTGGGGGTTTATGGGTACTCATGCGTTCAGAAACAAGAGAAGTGATACGCGCTTTTTCTATATTTTTTGTGTCATACAGGGGTCTTATTGTATCTGTTTTAGGTGCATGGTGTGCAACAAATACAAGGGTCATATCATAAGTCATGGCAACTATATTTTATCAGTCAATAAAGCTGCAACAAACAAAATTCAGTATATACAAGTCATTGGAATGCCCTTCACAAAGGTAGTACAAAACTGGGATCCAGATACAGGAGGATATGGGTAAGGGAAATTGAAAGGTGCATAAATAGGAATCATTGTATTACTTCTATTACATGTGAGGAAAAAAGAAACTCATAACCCACAGCTAACACACTTCAAAATTTTAATTGAAGATGCTGCTGCATGTGAAGCAGTTTACAAACAAGGAGGATATCTTAACAGTGTTTCAACGAAGAATGGTGCACGTAGACACATCACAAACAGCTAATAGTATTCAGCACCTTCCTCATCATTGGCAAAAATGTAAGCCTTGGGGGATTATTTTAAAGGGTGTTAGTTGTGGGTTAAATGAACATATTTTTCTTCAGATGTAATAGAAGTAAATCAATGATTTCTATTTATGTATCTTTCAATGTCCCTCACCCATATCCTCCTGTACCAGCGTTGTGACTCTCACTTGTATATACTGAATTTTGTTTCCAGCAGCTTTATTGGCTGATAAAAGTAGATGCCATAACTTATGAAATGACCCTTGTATGAATTTACAGTAGACACCTACAAGAAACAAAAAAAAAATTCATGTACCATTTATGAGTGCATCTACAAAACTGGTACTTTGCAATGCAATTATGTATCCTATCATGTGGTTGGTGTAGTCCAAGACTAAATTTGGATTCACTGTTGCTGCTTGATAAGGATACTTTGAAGGTACAGGTGTCATCTCATTTTTATCCCATTTATGATAAGTACTCAGAAGAGTTACAATTCTTCTCTCCCTTGATGTGAGAGCCAGTTTTTCTTGTTTTCTAAAACTAATTACTTCCCTCTTTTTTGATCTTTTTATTTTATTTTGCTGTAGGGAATTTGGCATATTTTTTCTGTTGCTCAGGACTGTATCTGTTGTAACCATATTCATCTTCCATAATTCATCTGCTAATTCAGGTGAAGTATATTACCTGTCATTATAAATATGGAAACCCTGAGGTAGGTCTGTAGGAGGGATGAGGTTCAGTCCTTTACAACTTGGGTGGTTTTGAGGAGATCAGAATCTGATCGAATTTTTCCCATGTAGGGCTGGAAATTATACAGAACTGCCTGAGAGTGAAAATACTTTCATTCCAAATGTTGGCTGGTTTATTTGGGTTGTAGTCTCCACTTGAAGCTGATTGTGCTTTCATCGACAGAAGTGGAAGGTCCTGGTGAGTAGAAGAGAGAACGCTTGTGCCACATTTTTTCCATCACATCCGGCATCAATTTCTCTTTACCTAACTTATTGTTACCTTCATCATGGGCAAAATGTAAATTCCAAAACGAGGAGAAATTTGTCTCTTGGAAACACATCACCAAAAAAAGGGAAATTTTTCTACCTTACTTCTGGAAAAATAGTTCTTGTTATCAGGACTGAGATGAAGCCCCATGTTTAATACCATGCGGAAAAACAGTTTTATATCGGAAACTTTCGGGGGAGACCATGATGCAATTCTAGCTCTTTTAGTTAAGGGTGTTAATTTTTGTTTGCCTGACCGTGAATTTAGGTATCCTTCGTTATATCAAGAATTAAAAAAAAAGTGAAAATATTCCACTGGATCGATATCCTGATCAAAAAGAAATGGAACGCTGGCCCCTTCTGAATTTTATTTATTGGTATATTTGAATTTGGGCAGGATCTAATTAATTCACCTCTGCCCAGGAAGGTGCACCCTGGAGTGTGTTACAGTTCTGCCAATGCCAGGAGATAATGTCAGGAATTTATTAAGAATACTTTGTGACATTAAGAAAGTCACACTATGTTGTGATGCCTGTGTATGAATTTATGGCTCTGGTTTATATTTCTCAAGATACTCAGTCTACAGACACCCTGTAACTATTGTTGTAAAGTTTGATATTTAACTTTGTTCACAGGTTGCTGCATTTGCTGTAAAAAAGGAAACTGATGATATTAAACAAGAGGTACCAATCACAGAACAATTAGTACGTATTGTGAAAACTACGAGGGTCATACTGAAAGTCATGAGCAACATTTTTTTAAACAATCATAATATTTATTTTAGCCAAACCAAGTACACCATGTTAATCTACAGACCTTTGTACTACTTTTCAACATAGTCTCCATTTCTTTGCACACATTTTGTCCAGCGTTCTACAAGCTTGAAAATTCTCTTATGATAGAAGTCCGTTCCAGCTGCTCGAAGACACTGACGCACTGCTTTCCGAATATCCTCCAGCGTCTCGTAGCGTTGGCCTCTCATCTGCTCCTTCACAGAACCGAAAAGATGGTAGTCGGAGGGTGCCAAGAGATTGCACTCTCTTCGCTTTTTTCTTTGATAGCGAATTCAAGTGGTGCCATTCCATACTCTGGTATTTTGTTTCAGGCTCGTAGCGATGAAACCAGCTTTCGTTACCTGTCACAATACTCGTCAAAAAATCATCACCTTCATTTCGAAATCTCTGAATGGGTGATGGTTCTCTGAAGTTTGTGGTCTTCACTCAATAAACGTGGAACCCAACGGGCACTAACTTTTCCGTAACCTAAGCTGTGAATCATTTCTTGCACTGCGTCCTACTCCAAGTTTTGTAGTGATTTCATTCACTGTGATACGCCTGTCTTCTCTAATGAGCGCATCAACTGTTTCCTTGTTGCAATCCGTGGAGGCAGAGCGTGGGCGACCGCTACGAGGCTCATCTTTGATACTCGTGTTCCCATATTTAAAATGTTCCACCCATCTCCTAACACTGCTGGCACCCATGCAGGCATCTCTGTAAGCACATTGAAGTCTTTGGTGAATATCAACAGCAGATTGTTCCTCTTTAACAAGGAATTCAATGACAGCGCGCTGTTCAAACGAAACATTGATGTCTGCCATTTTGGAAACATTGCGTGTGGTCACATGATAGAAGCTATGATGCCACAAAATGGCAATGTTGTGGTATAAAGTCTGTAGATTACGACCCTGCAGTTGTTTTTGTTACATTGTTGAAATTTGAATTTTAACAATGGGTTGCTCACGACTTTCAGTATGACCCTCGTATAACAAAGGTAAGGATTTTGTGTATATTTACTTTTGCAATATTAGACCGTCTATTATTTTGATGTGTGGTTTTGCTACTTAATTAAACTGAATGAATCATTTAACAGCAGATAAAGTAGTTCTGTTGAAAAACCACTTACAGTATTTTCCAGTCTATAAGATACACTTGTCCTCTTTATTACAATTTTGTGTTTCATGAAAGATGATCTTCAAATGTTTTATCTGAACACTGGATGACTACTTTGCATGTCTGTGAATCATTTCTGTTGAAATGGTAATGATATTATGTGAGTTTCCTTTGCATGCATTTCAAAACTTTGGTCTTTATTCTTGCCCACTTCACACATGCTAGAAATAACATGAGAGACATGTCAATTTGATTTTACAATTAACTGCCTACGAAGATATTGGAAGTTGAAAGGGAGTGTAATGATGATGATAGTCTTTACCTTTGTTATGTGAGTTGCATCCATTTTTAAAATTAAGTTAAAAAGTTTGTCTTATTCACCAGTAAATAAAGTAGCAGTATTTTGGTTTCTTTGTTTTGCAGCATTTCCTAACTGTGACCTTGTAACACACCACTGTATATTTCTCTCCTTACATTAGAAGACACTGTTCAGGGATATATTTTAGAACTCAGTTTTACCTTCATAACTCTGAAAGTCTCATGTTTTAAATTCACCAGATATGTGGTGTTCATTAATACAACAGGAGTTCAGTGGTTTGAATCCTGATGGAGGCAGTGTATTTAAACAGCCTAAACCAGCATCATGACCCTGGTGTTGGCTCAGCCTTTAAATTAAATGAGTATCAGATATTTGCTCTGGGGGTAAAGGTTACCATTATGTAGAACTAATAACGTGGGTGACATCTTGTCCTAATTGTATGGAAAGGTTGAAGTCTTAACCTTCTAATGCACTAGTTGGAACACTTAACCTTATATTTTTCCAAAATTCAACTTCTTTAAATTAAACACTTAACTATTTCTTAGTATTTTGAATGTTATACAGTAAGAGATGTTACATCAGTTAGCTTTAAAATAAATCTGCTTACTAGTTTGGTTAAGTTTAATTGTTAAATTGTTGAGATAGGGAGCGGCAGTAAAGGGAACATTTATGCCAGATGCCTCATCATCTAATTAGTGACACACGTGAATGGATTAACGAGATTCCCTCTGTCCCTATTGACACATTGACACTTAAATAATAAATTCAGTATAGGACTTAGCGTCTGTGTTAAAATTTAATTTAACCAATCACTTTAAGACACACACATTCAAATTTATATTTTCACATGTTGCATGTGTGACTGTATACAGGTTGAAAGTATATGGTGTTAGAAGCAAAAAGTTCCAGTAAACATGGGTCTATAAACAAACCACGTGCGAGATTTTTCATTATGAATATGAGGTTATAACTTGCAATATCCAGTATTGTTAGTTTGGCGCTACAATAAATAGTAAAGAATGACTTAAAATTTTTAACATTTTTTTTTTCGAAAATTGTATAATGGTGCATAGCTGTTTGATACATAACACCGTCCAATTATTCTCAGTGCATGTCTATAGAAAATAAATAACGACTCAAGTCAAGATTATAAACTATATTTTTTTAAACTTAGAATTCAGTATCTTCATATATGTCTTATTAACTATACACTAAAAATATACTTTTCTTCTTTTTCTATAGACATATGCCTGTTGTAACAAATATCTTAACATCTATGATATTGCATTCCTCCCTCACATCATAGTTTCTAACTCTGTCAAATCTTGTTAGGTTTACTAAGGCTTTTAAAATATTCATTTCTGCTGTTCTTATGAGTTGTTTAGTATCTGCTCTTGTATCCACAGGTCATACGCATGTTTTATAAACTTTTTCTTTACTTTCTCTGTTTAAATATTTGTTTTTCCATATAACATCTCTTAAGTATCCTGATATTCTTGATGCTTTGAAAACCTGAGATCTTACTTCATCAATCAATATACTAGAGCTAGAGATGTGTATCCCAAGATATTTAAAATCCATAACTTGTTGTATAATTTGCATCTTATAGATATACACATACATTTTGTTATATTTGTAGAGATGTCCATATTTAATTTTTCTGCTGTTGTCACGAATCAATGAAGTAATCATTGGAGTTCGTCCTCTGTTATGGCAATCAGAACTTCGTCATCAGCATAACATGTTAAATTTTTTATTTCCTATTTGGTAATCTGGTAGGCACTTTACCTCTTATATAATTTTATATATTATCAGATTAAACAATAAATGTCTTAGAGAATCTTCTTGTTTTATTCCTTTTGTACACTTAATTCCTTCCGTAAGTTTCCCATTTATAGAAATGTTTGTTTCAGTAATTCTATTTATATCCTTTATCAAATTTATTACTGGCTTGAAATTTCTTTCTCTTCCGAGATTCCTATTGTATCTTCTATTTTGGTTTTGTCAAAGGCTTCTGTTAAATAAAAACAGAAAGAAACAGGTGTTGTATATAACTTTTCAATTCTAAAGTATACATTTTTATCATAGTGAATGTGTTCCATTACATTAAGACATAAATAAAGATTAAGACTGTTTGATAAAAACAACATTGTCATTTCTACTGTAGACTTAATTTAACATAGCTGCACAGAATAATGAGTAAAAAATAAAAAAGTATGATATATATTCTGATTCATTTTGATTATTTGGCATCCAAGACAGCTAGGTATTTACACATGTCAGTAAGGACAGCATGAAGATGAGTGTAAAATTATTAGTATTTGAGAATTTTGAAACCACATAACTGGGCGATGAAAGAAAATTTCAGCAGCACTACAGAATATTGGATTAGCAACAGAAGTTGGAAGGAATCACTTTCATTCCTCTCCCATGTAGAAGAGTGTCGTTAATTTTTTAGGTCATATTCAATCCATGAGAAATCATTTTAAGGGCTGCTAATTTGAGATGTTGACGTGCCATTCCTAGGGAAGTTTAAAAAGAATAGCACATGTCACTCTTATGTGAATGTTTAGCAGGAGCCACTCTTATGGAGGTTTGTAAGAAGAGCACATAGAAGTCCATTTAGTTTTTGCAGTAGAAAATTGTGATTGGAATTGGGAAAGAGTAATATTTTGTGATGAATTACCTCTTGTACTACAAAGAATTAATTCAGTTTTGTTTACTGTCAATATGGAACTTGATTTGACCACAGATACACTGCCATTTGTGCCCAGAGTAGTAGAGTATCCGTGTCAGTTGTAGGCAGATATCTCATATTGGGCACAGACCATTACATTAGTGTACAATTTAATAAGCACAAATATCAAAGGTAGAAAGTTACATGTTTTTTATGTAAGGTTGATATATCCTAAAGTAAATCTTTAATTTCTCAATTGATTAGAAATTAATTCTGAGGGGAGAGGATATAGAACTGACCTCATTGCTCTCCGGATTTGAACCCATTGAGAATATGTGGGCAGAAGTAAAGAAGTGTATGTGGAATAATTTGCCTAATCCCCCTGCAAAATGATTTATGGAATCTCTTCCAAGATGCCTGGTGTGGCATAGCTGAGAATAGACACCACTAGAAAGGATTATGCAATTCTATGTTCACTAAATTACAAACTGCGATCATGTTGGAGTAAATATTGATTTGTAACTTTATTTTTACTTTTTGTTAGTTTTAATTTTCCAAAACATCTGGTAGTTTTTTATGCCATTACACATACTTTCTGTGAGAGTAAAATCTTTATTTTCTTCCTTTTTACCCGATGTTGATTGTTAAAACAGTCATAAAGGAAACAACAAAAATTATATTTCATTCTCTTAAAAAAGTACACTACTTACTGTTTGAATGCACAACTTGATAAATGCAAGACCAAATTGTTACCATTACACTGGAGCAGTGACATGCAGAACACTTCCATTAAAACTATAGATTATATTAGATATCAGACCGAGGCCAACAACATATGGCACTACCCTCTCCAAGTTGTAGCGAAAACACTACATGAATCTTAATTTTTAAGCCTGGGTGGCCGATTGATACTATGCTCTCCTTTGTCACTTCATATTTGAACTGACACTTCCACCAATAAGGAGAATGTGTTTCCCATACTCCATAAACCTTGATTTGTTTCTCTCTCTGATTTGTTGTTGTTACTATCTGACCTGCCAAATCTGGTCTCTTTTCAGTACTCCTTAACTTCTTCCTTTACATTTTATGAATTAATTGGTTAGTACATATGTATGTATTTGGTCAATTGTTTATTTCTATTTTTCTCATTGCCTTTTCCATCTATTAGATCTACAGTCTCGATCCATTGCTCAAGTGGTCTTTCCAAAATTTCTTTATTTACTCATATTACTGGGGCATGCCGTAGTATAATGGGTTAAGGCACTGCGCTACAAGCCAGGAAGGTCGAGGGTTCAAGTCCCGGTGGGGGTCAGAATTTTTAAACTGACCCAAACCTTCTGGCGGCAACTATGGCCTGGGGTCGATCCAGCCTCTAATTGAAATGAGTACCAGACGCTTGTTCTGGGTTGTAAAGGGTGCCGTCACGTAGGGCTGACAAACCCTGGCTGACATCAAGTGCCGATTGTTCAGAAAAAAAGTGGGAGCCTTAACCTCCAACTACCCGAAGGGCTTTTGAGGCCTGTGTTGGGAATACTTCTACTTTACTTTTTACTTATATTGCTATATATATATATATATATATATATATATATATATATATATAATGCAACCTATTTATTCAAATCTCATATGCAAGAAAATACATCTCATAGACCCAAAATGTTGTTTACAACAACCTAAATTACATGGAAGCAGAATTAAAAAGGATATAAATCTATAAAAAAATTAAAAATAAAAGCTGTGAGAGCAAGTAGTATATTATGATCTACAAGACACTAAACTAAACTGTACGGAATTGCAATCAACTGTACACCCATTCTCATCTCTTTGTGACCATTCTCTCTCTGATGCAGAAGCTTTCACTTAAGTTTTGTGCTTGATGTACCCATTTGCTCTACTATAACCTGAGTATTTATTGTAGTATCACAGCTGTTGAAGCAAATAGTCTTTTGATTCTTTCAAACGTGTTTAATTAAGTGGATTGATCGATAGGACAGAATTTTAAAAAAAATTATATGGATTAAATTCACTATGATTTATGTATTATTATTAGCAACTAGATTTTAGATATTTAAAATTAAATCACAAGTACACAGACAGCTTCTTTTCTTATAAGTAGTTGAATAAATAAAGAAATGGTGGCAATCATGAAAGGACTAATAGTTCATCATATAGTAGCAAGATATCCAAACGTTACAAAAAACTAAAAACTTAACTCCATGGCAGGTCATGCCTAGCAGACCATTGCATACTATCAAGTTGCTGACATTAAATCCACATGCGTCACCTCCGCCATTATAGGGATGATACGTTTTTCATCATTTGGAAACCCACGGATATTGTATCTCGTTTTCTCACCCTGGATTATCTACTTATGGCACACTATCCTATTTATCCGTGTTGCTGAATGATTCAGACCCCATGCTTGTCAAAAATTTTGCAAAATCTTCCTCCATGGGGCTAGAACAAACTTTGACCATTGCTCCGCGTAATGACACAATGATTTAGTTACAGTAGAAGGAGTGGTAAATTTCTTCAACAGAGTAGATTGATTTTGTTTTCTAAAAACAATTCCAATATCAACTTAAAACAACACAGACGGGCAACTCATAAACAGTGCTGGGGAAATCAAGAACATCTTGCGATATAACAAGACCCAAATAAGCATTAAAACCTAAATGTACAGGATAGTTATTTTTACGCTGCTGCTGGTTTATTATTATTAATTATTATGATTATTATTATTATTATTATTATATTTTTATTATTATTAAATTCACCGTGGATCTGTAAATTATTTAGAGTTTTCCTATTGGCTAGTATTTAAATTAAAGAGATTTAAGTGAGTTGTATATTTTCGTCTTAAGTTATGCTTTATATTCCAGTAGTGTACTCATTATTTAATTTTATTTTATATCAGATATAATTATTAGTCATACATAAATATTTAATAACTGCTACAAAAACACTTGTCTGAAATGTGCTCAGAATCAACCAGCTTAATAATTAAATGGGCTACACTATAATAAAGTATTCCCAAAATTTATGAAATTTAACATTTTTATGATAGAAATTGGAAGTGACACATGGATATTAATTCTCACCTCACACATAATAATGTTGTCTCTATCTGCATTTTTGACTAAATTCTGCTGTTATAAATGTTGCCTTAACTCCAGCATTCTCGTTATACCTGGTGTGAATTGATTGGATTTCAAATCACGTCTGCTATCTGGGAACTTAACTTCATGGTGTTATTCTTGTTCTTCTATGTGTGCATATTTTCCCAATATTATAATTCTCTGATCTCTCCAATATTTTCATAGTTTAGTTGGTCCTAAATTTATAATCTTATAACAAACGTTTTGCCATCACCAATTTCATGATTTCCTCATGTTTATTACCGCTTTTCTTTGTTTTCTATGCAATCGTTAATATAGTCCCTGCAGTTAATTTGATATATGTCTTTTTTTTGCCTTTTGTAGTTTTTATTTTCTTACATCTTTGCTGAAGATTACATAAGCTGAAATATGATGATCTTGAAGATGATTTGCGGGCTGTAGGCCGTAGTCTTGAGGCTTGAAGGTCTCTGACGTTTCAACCAGAGACCTGGCGTCTTGTATCAAAACAAACCATTGACCAAGGCGCACAGCCTAGAAAATCTTCAAGATGATCTTAGCAACTCCGGCGTGAAAGCTTAAGTCAATACATAAGCTGAATTGTTTATTGTGCTAATGTTATGTAGAATTTACTATATATTTTGTGAAATTTGTTACGGGATATCTACATTCTGTAAACTAACTTGTAACAAATTTCAGATGAGATTACTAATTCAAACTCATATTAGGAGCAATAAACATTACTTATTTTAGAAATTCTCACTGAGGTATATTCATTAAGGTAGAATTTTTTTCACTCTAGAACAATATGAGGTGATTCATAAAAATTCTACCTTAATAAGCACTGAACACATTAAGTATAATTTTTCTGAAAACAAAACAATTCAGGTTTAAGAAAAAAACAGGAATTTATCAAATTGTTTGCAAAGACTGCAATTCTAGGTGATCATCAGTGTGGATTTAGAAGAAACAGGTCTATAACTGATCTGACTTTTAGCATAAGACAGATTTTAGAAAACAATTGGGAGTATAATGGTACTGCTACATGAACTATCGTGTAGACTTCAAAAAGCATATGATTTCAATTAAGAAGAAGTCTATATAGTATCCTGCTGGAGTTTGCCCGAATTCTCTTAAATAGTTAGACTTATTTGAATGTGGCTAAATGGCACAAGGAGTAGAGTGCGTGTGGGCAAAACATTTTTTCAATACTTTTGAAATCCACAATGGGTTGAAGTAAGGAGATGCACTATCTCCTCTAATATTTAATTTTGGCACTGAAGCATGCCATCAAATCTTTAGAGGATGAAGAAGGCCTACAACTAAATGGTATTAATTAGCTGTTAGTTCATGCTGATAATGTAGTACTATTGGGCGATAGCAAGAAAATTCTAAGTGCCAACACACACACACCACACTGTTGAGTAACACTAAGAAATTGGGACTGGATGTAAATATCATAAAATTAAATATGTGTCACCATATAAATCACATTATATAATGCAAAAGTTCAGATAATGACAAATGATGGAAATTTTGAGGAAGCTGCTGAATTTGGATACCTGGGAACAATAGTCACAAATAGGAATGAGATGCACAAAGAATTAAACGTAAGCTCAATTCAGGAAATGCGTGCTATTATGCATTACAGGAACTCTTGACGTCCCAACTCCTTTCAAAAAACGTTAAACTAAAAATATATAAAATGATTGTTTCTACTGTTATTGGATGCGAAACATAGACTTACTTTAAGGGAGGAGAGAAGGTTATGTGTATTTGAGAATAAAGTTCTTATGAAAACTTTTGTGCATGGGAGCTTCTTGTAGGAAATCCAGAGGGAAACGCCCAGTTGGTGGATCAAGAATGAGGTGGCAAAATAACATTTACTATGATTTGAGGGAAGTAGATTATATAGGGTATGATGGGAAAACATTAGCTCGGGATAGGTATATATGGAGAGCTTATGTCCATGCACGTACGGGTTCGATAGTGCTGCCAGTGAGTGAGTTAGTAGTAAATTGTGCATAAGAAAAAATGTTACATTTTCTAAAAAATACTTCAGGAGGTATTAAAAATGGAAAACTTCGAATAATGGTTATAACAGCTCATTAGTTGATAAAGAATTACAAAAGTTGAAGAATGCAGTAAGTATTAAAACATTTGGAAAGACCAATAGAACTCACATTATGAAAAAAGAACAAATCATTACAATAAATATTGAAGTTCCTGGGCAAGCATGATTTGACCTAAGTTTATTCAAACTCCACCAGGTGGTACAAGACAAGCTGGAATTTCAGCTCGTCAGTATTTACTTTTTTATTGTTAATAATCTCTGGAGCGTGTCCAAGTAAGAGGATGATATTTAATACAGTGATGTGTATAGCATTCGATTCATATGTGTATTCTGTTTATTATTCTACTTCTAATATCTCATTTACCATATATTTTTTCATTATTACTGTATATGTACTGTATCTCCATATTTTGTTTGTCGGTCTTCTCTTAATACTGTGATGAACTGAAATGAGACACAGTCTAAATTAAACAGAAAGATGAAACAACATTTCACATTACTGCTGAGGACTTTTAGAACTCTTATGGAATATATGTTAGGTAGAGTAGTGCTACATTGTGACACATCTGTTAATATAATGTTATGTTTTCAGGTGGACCAGACTGAACAAAAATATGCTGAATTATACAGTCCTAATCATAGATCGCAAACAGAAGACATAGACCTAAAATGTACGTCTTATAAATATTTAGTTTGTAATAAGCCAATTTATAGTCAGTCTTATCCTAGTAGACAATTACCTGTACTTATTAACGAAACATTTTTTAAATGTTCTGTTTGTAATAAGTCATTTTCCCGGAAGTCCACTCTTAATACACATTTACTTGTGCATAGTAATGTGAAACACTTCACATGTTCAATTTGTAATAAGTCGTTCTCCCGGAAGTCCACTCTTAATGAACATTTAGTTGTGCATAGTGATGAGAAACACTTCAAATGTTCAGTTTGTAATAAGTCATTCTCCCGGCAGTCCAATCTTAATACACATTTACTTGTACATAGTAATGAGAAAAACTTCCAATGTTTAGTTTGTAATAAGTCATTCTCCCGGAAGTCCAATCTTAATAGACATTTAGTTTTGCATAGTAATGAGAAACACTTCCAATGTTCAGTTTGTAATAAGTCATTTTCCCAGAAGTCCACTCTTAATACACATTTACTTGTACATAGTAATGAGAAACACTTCCAATGTTCAGTTTGTAATAAGTCATTCTCCCGGAAGTCCAATCTTAATACACATTTAGTTGTGCATAGTAATGAGAAACACTTCACATGTTCAGTTTGTAATAAGTCATTCTCCCGGAAGTCCACTCTTAATGAACATTTAGTTGTGCATAGTAATGAGAAACACTTCAAATGTTCAGTTTGTAATAAGTCATTCTCCCGGAAGTCTAATCTTAATGAACATTTAGTTGTGCATAGTAATGAGAAACACTTCAAATGTTCTGTTTGTAATAAGTCATTCTCCTGGAAGTCCACTCTTAATACACATTTACTTGTGCATAGTAATGAGAAACATTTCAAATGTTCAGTTTGTAATAAGTCATTCTCCAAGAAGTCCAATCTTAATCAACATTTACTTTTGCATAATAATGAGAAACATTTCAAATGTTCAATTTGTAATAAGTCATTCTCTCAGAAGTCCTATCTTAATAAACATTTACTTGTGCATAGTAATGAGAAACACTTCAAATGTTCAGTTTGTAATAAGTCATTCTCCCAGAAGTCCACTCTTAATAAACATTTACTTGTGCATACTAATGAGAAACATTTCAAATGTTCAGTTTGTAATAAGTCATTCTCTCAGAAGTCCCACCTTAATACACATTTACTTAGACATAATGACAAAGTTATGTATGTCTAAGTACAACATCTTTATAAAGTATAATTTTCATTAGTTTAATACAAGTTTATTTTTCCTACACTGCGGTAATAAGTAATATATATATATATTTATTAGTAGGGGTGACATGTGGTCAAGATATCAGTGACTCAAGCTGTATAGCTTGTTTTCTTAACCTTGAGCTGCTACTTATTAAAATTACTCAAATTTTTCACAATGCTTGGTGGGCAATGACCCCATACTAGCCATAAATCCATGAGAAAATGTCTTCCCCCTTGGAGACATGAACCATAGATTGGTGCCAAGGCATCTTGCCTTATCCATTTGGCTAGAGCGTGGCACATAGGATTATTTACAACAATTCAATATTTTCTATATTAGGTTGTTAGCACTTTGAACTTCAAAAGAACAATACTATCAAGTGTGATAAATTGCATCCTGAATTTTTATGAAAATGCATATAACTTGTCCTTCTTAATCCTCGCCATTTATTTTATTTTTGTAAAGAATACTTTGAGTTTATCACTAACATGTAGACAAGAACAAACATGATACAAACTGCTAATCAATACAATTATCATCATGATCCTGTAGCTCAATTTAGGAGCATAAGGCATCAATAAGAGCTTTCCACCGGACAATATTACTGGCAATATCTTTCACTAATTTCCTGACAGTAGAAAGATAATTTAGTTTAAATTATTTCAGAAATATGTTTTAAATTTGAAAGTTGATTTCTCAGCATTTATACCTGTGATATTATTGTTATGACATTTTATATGGTTATTAACTTCTGTGCTGTGCAATAGTGTTTTTTACAAAAGAGTGAAAATGTGTGTTTCTCTATCCAAAATACAAAACAAATGCTGAGGAACTTGTGAGAAGAGATGCTGGTTGACAAAAGGAGAAATGTCTTTTTCTTAATTAACATTGCACCGACATTAATTTGTGATGGCTGTTGCTAATAATGGTGTCCGGTGGAGAGTTCTTACTGATGCCCTACGCCTGTTCAGTTTATTTTAATAATCTCAGGCCTCAAAATGCATATGATGAATTAACGGCCTTTTATATGTATTTTGAGAATCCTAAAATCTATCTGTGACTTATGAGAAATATTTGCTCATTTTGTACCCAAAAAGGACAATTCCTCATTGTATATATTGTAAGTTGCAAATTGCATATTTTCATATCAGCATATCGACGGTAGGCAATGAAAACCTCGTAATTCCATCAGTAATTGAAAACAACATAACTCCAGTAGCCAGCACAGAAATATGTGATGCATAACCCGTTGAGAACACAGACTACAAATTTATTAACAACTTCACTTGTACTCTGTGGTAAAATATGTGGGAACTATTACTGCATCAATTTTCATAATTATTTAAAAAGGTTATTTGTTTCACCTGAAAATTTACCAAAATGGATTTACGAGGTTTTCATTGCCCATTGCAACATTAAAAAAAATATTGGCATAATCATTTATTAAAATGTATTAATCACATCCATTTGAATTTCAAATATTGTTGTTATTACCTCATGTATAAGTTATTTGTATTTTTATAAAATGCTGTTAAATTTAATTTTCTTATCTGGTTCTGATATTGTATATGTACACTTTAGAACTGTAGCCTTACTATATATTAAGTGTAACAGGTGCTTAACATGTGGAATGAATATTACTACTACTACAAATAAAAAAAATATCCTCAACTCGTGTCTAACTCAGGGTCAGGTCGAGAGATGAGATGAGATAAAGCCCCTATATTTATAGAGGTCTGTGAACGACATTGGTGCCGGCCAACCACGCCTGATGCAACGTCAGAGGGGCAGATGAACGAAATGAAATAAAATGATTCAGATGAATATGGAGAAATAGTAGAACGAAATTGTAGCAGGGGAAAACCCCAAGAAAAACCTGCCGAAGCTCCATTTCGTCCACCACGAAACCCATATGGAGTGACAAAGACTCATAAACAGGACCCCAATAGTGAGAGGTGAGCGTCTAACTGCTTACACCACAGAGACACCTATATTACAACTACTAATGAGAAATATTTCAAATGTTCTCTTTGTAAGAAGTCACATATTAATATCCATTTACTTAGACTTAGACATCATTGGTTTATAATAGGCCATTCCTTTGTAAAACACATTTGCTCTCTTTGGTTCCATTTAATCAATAATGTATTTAATGTGTTTGCCTGCAATACACTATCCTAATGGAATTAGCAGACAATTGTGTGTGTGTTCTGGTTATACCAACAATACTCTGTCATGGTTTAACTCTACTACTGATCCACCACCTGTGTTCACCAGGAAATGTCCATGTGGTGATCAGAATAAAGAAGAGTCCTTTCATAGCTTGTATGTTTTTTTAAGATATTTTCCTCCAGGTTGAGTTGAGGCTGACAACCTCATCCTGTGATAGTAGTTCCTGTTGACAATCTCAATACAAATAGCAGACTGATCAATAAAGGAAATGACAAATTCCTAAGGGAAAGGAAGAATGAGTTTGGATTTGGATGTGGATTGGTTCTGGAAATGGAGGATTGGAATATTGGTATGAGATAGACTGGAAATGGAGGATTGGAATATTGGTATGGACCTGGGTCATTCATGGACTGTCATTGTATGTACTGTAGTTATGATCAGAGCCCCCTGTATCATGGGTATCACGTTCGGACAAAGTCTGCAAGAAGTTTATAATTATTTGTACATCATGTTTGCAACCTCCATAAACCAGGTCACAGAACTCCAGCTTTTGGCTCTTATTGGTAGACAGTTGAAGGGTATATTGCCTCTATTTCTTGCACCACTCTTTACTTTGTCCACCACATCACCTCTTTATCTTTATACTCTCTTCCATTTACTACCTTCCCACCGTAACAGACCTCGTAGTCGAGACAACTCTAGCTGCATCTTTACATCAAACATCTCACTATTCCTCATCTTCCCGCCTCTGGATTTCCCTCCCATCTTATACCAATGTCTGCTTGACTCAAAAACAAGCTAATTCAATATTTCCTTGAACAACATATTTATAACCAAGTTTAAGGTGTATTTTTATTATTATTTTATATTTTATACCTTCATCTTCAAGCTATTAACACATTGGTGACGGGCCACGGAGATGTCCGTGTTTAAATGGCCAGCGCTAGACGACCGGTCACGGAGATTTCCGTTTTTACGTTTTCTATGGCTTCCCTGCCTCTTCGCTTTTGAATGAGGCATTCAATTTTGTTTCTTCTCATTGTGAAATAATTTTTAGTTGCTTTTGTACCCCTCTCTTCTCTTTTATGAAATTGCCAACTTTACAGAAAGAGTTGTTTACAGTTTTATGACAGATGGCTGGTGAAATATGGAATTTTAGTGCCGATAGTTAGGCGATTACAGAATACGTATGTAACCTCTAAATATATGTTGCAGAGCGAAAAAATTAAAAGAAACTCAATTTTGTGGCAACGTGTCCACCAGGATAATTATTATAATAGTGTGGCTATAGCTGAAAATTTGTTCGAAAGAAAGACGAGAGTTTCTGAAGCAATAAAAATTAACAGAGGGCTTCCGAAATCATTTGTGGAAGCAGGAAATAAACTCAAACCAGGAGAAAGTGTTTTTGTAGTAAGGGGGGACCTTTTGCTAAAAACATCGAAAGATAAATGAGGCGTAAGAATGGTTAGCACATTGCATCAGGCAACACGAGAGTGGGAGAAGTAAAGTTGTAAAAATGTCCTATTGAATACTTCAATATAACAAGTATGTGAAGGATGTAGACAGGGCTGACCAGTACCTATCATATTACTCCTTAGAAAAACAGTGAAATGGAGCCGAAAGTTGTATTGTGGCTTCTGAATTGTGCACTCTTTAATGCTTTCAGGGTCTATAAATTTCAAAATTCTAACAGCAAAATGTCAAAAAGAAGTTTTTTGCTTGAAACAGCCTCTTGTTTGGCAGTCGTGAAATTAGGAACAGATGACAGGGAAGATGAGGAAAGACAGAGAGAAAAGAAACCACTTCTAGGAGACCACCTCACGACCCACCAGGCAGGCTAAGACATTAAGAAAAATAAATTAACACCAACTGTGAATGGAAAGAAAAAAAATACCCTCCAAACTTTGTCGCATTTTTGGTGAACACAAGAAAAGGAACTCGCTACATATGCTCTTTTGCACTGTGCCTTTACATAAAGGAAAATGTTTCCAACGCTATCAAACCCTCAATTTCTACTAGAAGGTCTGGTGAGAATACTAATAAAGATTTACTTATGCATTATTGTTATTGACTGTAAATATATTGATGTAAAAGCCACACTGTGCTAGCACGGTTTAAAATTTAAAAGTCCACCCTACTGACAGAATTGTCCGGTCCAGCAGTGGTGGGTGGAACGCAGAGCTCTCGGTCTCCAATGTGTTAATAGAATAAATTCATAAGTATAATAATAATGATAATAATAATAATTATTATTATCACGTTTATTATTATTATTACGTTTATTATTTTATATATGCATATATATATTTTTTTTCTTTCCGATTTTAACATGTTGATACATTTTTCTGGCATCAACGATTTGTCTTTATTATTATTATTATTATTATTATTATTATTATTGTTATTATTATTATTATTATTATTATTATTATTATTATTATTGTTATTTTAAAATATTTTGTACTTTCCTTGTCAGGTGTATACAGTCCAAGGCCTATTATGTACTATTAATTTATAATTTATTTAACATCTGTGTAATTAAACCCTGGGGAAGTAGAGGAGAAGACCTTATAGTTGTAACTGCATCAGGTAAAATAAACCAATTATTATAACATAGGTAGAGTGGTGCGCTACAATCTCCGAGGATTAGTCACTTTTTCATATTGTATTGCTTGTGGAGTTTCGAACTCATAGATCATAAATTAATTTTCTCAAAACATTGGACGTTTCTCAACATTTGTCGATAGGTTTCTAGGTGTTCAGGTTCTTTAAATTTATCAATATTTATTTTTTGTTCCTTGATTTTTGGTTCATTTTTCCATCTATTTATTTTACCGCTATATACTGTTTTAACAAAATAGTGGTGAGAGTTTGCTATTGCCCCACGATGAGTTCTAACATCAATTATACTTGAGGCATTCCTGTTGTCTATTAATATGTGGTCAATCTGATTAGCTGTTAATCCATCAGGGGATCTCCAGATCTCTTTGTGCATATTTTTCCTAGGAAAACAGGTGGAGCTGATTACCATATTCTTACTGGCTGCAAAATGTATGATTCTTTGGCCATTATTTGATACTGTAAGCAAACTATTGTACCTTTATATATTTTCTCTTGTTCTGCTTTGGCATTTATATCTCCTAATATGATTTTAATATCGTTGGATGGTAAACTGTCATAGGTTCTTTCTAAGTTATGATAAAATTGATCTTTCATATTCTGCTCTGTGGGCGCAATGGGTATTGATGATTGAAGAATTTAGTTTTTAGGCGAATAACACATTCGTTCATTAACAGGTTTAAATGCTAATACATTCTTCCTCATGAATTTAGGTACAATAAATGCCACTCCAAATTCTCTTTTTCCAGCTTGCTCCCGCTCTGGAATATGGTACGATATATGTTGTTACCCATCCACTTCGTCTCTTGTATAGCTGTTATTTGTATATTATATTGATGTAATTGCTGTAGAAGAGATTTTAGGCTCCGAGTTTTATAAAGGGTTCTAACATTCCAAGTGCCAATCCGTAAGTTCATTTTCCTTTGCTTTAGTCGTCGTCGTTGTAGACCATCATTCCGAGGCATGTTGGGTTTCTGAACGTATTTGTTTTAACGAGATAGGGATGTCAACCCCACGCCCAACCTCCAGCAATCCTGGGGGGTCGATGATTTTCTGTTGGGGTTTTCTCCCTTAGCTGGTATGTCCCAATTTTTAAGCGTTGGGAACTCGCCTTTTTGCCCCTGCAGTTCTTAGTATTAACCAGGAGCCACGACGAGGACGTGGTGCATTGTGCTGGGCAGGAATAAATAGCGTTTCTGATGTTTTATTATTGTGCACACTCCTGAGACTACATATTGCCCCTTCGGCTCCCAAGCATCAGCTCCTACTGCTGATTTTTCCACTTCACTATTTTGGACATTTCTAAGATGTTCTTTGACCCTTGTTTTCAAATTCTTTTTTTTGTTTTTCCTATGTAAATTTTGTCACAATCCCTGCATTTATTCTGGTATATTCCTGATATGTTTTCTTCTTCAATTTTATAATTTTCGTAGGTTTTAATTATTGTGTTGCCGTTATATTCATTCTTCAGTTAAACTTTATGTTTTATATTTGAAGGCAAAAATGTAGGCTCAGACTGGGGTTTGAACCCAGTAACTTTCGCATTCTACACAAATGCTCTACCATCTGAGCTACCTGAGAAACTCCAATCTAAATGCAAATGTTTCTTTTATATACGCTGTTAATTCCCGCGCACCAAAATGCTTCTATCTTGAAATGGCGGCTTCTTATCAAGAAGTCTTTTAATTGGGAATTTTACATTACATTATAAAGCCAGTACTGCCTCTTATTATTAATATCATACATCTCAATGATGGATAAATTATATTTGAAAAGAAAAATATGTGCTCAGACCCGAGCTTGAACCTAGAACCATTTTTTATAAGAATTAGGCATGAAAATCCAATAATAGCTGAAAATAGGTTCCAAAAATTATGCAATGAAAAGAAAAAAAATCATTCGTGCAGGAACTGCATAAATAAGCGAATTGTTCAGCAAATTGAATTTACTGAATGTAATGTCAACCCTTAAATTGGAGAAACTTAGTTTCTTATTTAGACATATTAAACTGCAGTGAAAACATTTATAAGTCATTATCTATTGCATATTCTTGTACAATTTTGTATCAATTTAAATAATTTCTATTGATTTATTTTTGCATTATCATCATCCTCTTATCGTGTCCTCATTTGAGAAGGTCGATTCCAAATACACCTCCAACCATCTCTATCTTCCCATGCTTTGCTTCTTTTTATTTCTTCCCAGTCGTATCCTCTCTCTTGTAGACTTTTCTTCACTTGGTTAATCCATCTTTCTCGTGGTCTGCCTCCTTGTATCTTGAGATTTAACAGTCTTTCCTTTTGCATTCTTTTTAAATGTCCAAACCATCACTTTCTTAAAAACATTAAGTAAATTAAACTAATGTATCTTGTAGGACACACTCTCAATTTAAGTGTTAATTAAATTTTATGGTATATATTGTGTGAAAATAAACATGGCGGTTGTTAGAGTGATTGGGTTTGTGACAAACCACCCGTTGTATTGCTGATGTTTGTAGAATGTTGTCATTTTATTTCAATAAGGGTATGCTGAGTTTTGTTGCGAAAAATTTGAAATGGTGACCACTAGACAGCTTTTTAAATTTTCATTAGAGGTGAACTACTATACTTAATTACCTAATTTTGCTACTTAATGAGCTCGACCTTAATTTTTTTTAATTAATTGCACATATGTCGAATTTTGCTCTGATAACACAATAATTACAGCTGCTAGATTGTTAATAGCACACACATATATACAGAAAGATGTCTTCAAAATTGTGAAAAATGAATTTTTCTTTCTAGAAAGAGTGACCTTTTTTTTTCCCCTGTGCCATAAAATTAAATCTTTAGAGAATGAGGAAGGCTTACAACTGAATGGTATTAATAAGCTGTTAGTTTATGCTGATGATGTAGTACTACTGGCCGATAGCGAGGAGATACTAAAGGCCAACACGCACACACTATTGAGTAACACTAAGAAATTGGGACTGGAAGTAAATATCAGTAAAACTAAATATATGGTCACACGTAGAAATTCAGTATATAATGGAAATGGACAGCTAATGACAAATGAGGGAAATTTTGAGGAAGTGGCTTGAATTCAAATACATAGGGAACAATAATCACAAATAGGAATGAGGTGCACAAAGAACTGAAACATAGGCTCAATTCTGGAAATGCGCGTTATTATGCATTGCAGAGACTTTTGATGTCCCAACTCCTTTCAAAAAACGTTAAGCTGAAAATATATAAAAATATTATTCTACCAGTTATATTAATATGGGTGCGAAACATGGACTCTTACTTTAAGGGAGGAAAGGAGATTACGAGTATTTGAGAATAAAGTTCTTAGGAAAATTTTTGGACCAAAGAGAGATGAACAGACAGGTGAATGGAGAAGACTACATAACAATGAACTACATGGTCTTTATAGGAAGCCAGATATAATAAGAACAGTTAAGTCTCGTAGACTGCGATGGGCAGGACATGTTGCACGTATGGGGAATGAAAGACGTGCATGGAAGCTTCTTGTAGGAAAGCCAGAGGGAAAACGCCCAGTTGGTAGGCCAAGAATGAGGTGGGAGAACAACATTAAGTATGATTTGAGGGAAGTAGATTATACAGGGAATGATTGGAAAGCATTAGCTCAGAATATGGATGTGTGGAGAGCTTATGTCCGCGCGGCCATGAACCTTCGGGTTCGATAGTGCCAGTGAGTAAGTAAGTAAGTAAGTAAGTAAGTGCCATAAAAAAAAGAAAATATTGATAACAAGAGCACCCATGCAACATACAGGGTGGTCATAAAGTCTGTATCCATTTCGAAGAAATAATGAACTCAGTTTGATGATTTTTATGTATGTTCATTGTCAAGATATGTATACATGTTTAATCATACTTTAACATTGCCTCCGTCCATTTCGAAGCATTGTTCCAATCGTTAGAGAGTGCCCAAAAGACGTTTTGAAGCATAGCTGGTGAAATAGCTGTCACTGCATTGCAAATTCGAGTCCTAAGATCCTGGAGATCCCGTACTTTTGTTTTTTACACCTTCCCCTTTATGAATCTCCAAGCAAAGATGTCCAGGGGCCATTCTGGTGTAGCTGTGGTTCGAGGAATAACTTGAGCATGTCGAGGTGATTGTTGCCATTAATTGTCTGTTCTGCGAACATGAAGGGTCCATACTCTATGGTCTTTGTAATTCGAATCCATATATTCACTTTCGGTGTGTTTCAGTACCCGATATTTGGGTGTTACGTTTATTAACTTTGCCACAGATGTGGAACGTGGCCTCATCGCTGAACAGGATGTGATCCATAATGTCCTCATTATGTGCAGCCGCTATCAAATCATACACAGCCTGACGAACTGCGTCTAATTTGTGGAGCACCTAAATATGGTACGATTTTTTTTCAATGTAAAGTGTAAAACTTTCAAAATCGTTTATTTTGGCACATCTAACTCATTTCTTAAACGACGACTTGATGCTCTCGGGCTTATTTCGATTGATTCCCTGAACAGTCCTTTCTGGTACAAAAGATCTCCCGGAGCGCGATTCATTCGCAACGTTCCCAATTTTTTGAATTTTTTTGCAAAGTAACAGGATGTTTGCTCGTGTTGGTCCTGGTCCGAGTGAACGCCTGTCTCACCTCGGTATAAGATAATCCGCGCAGTCGCGCACTAACAACATACACACGTTCTATCGTCAGCGTGCTTTTAGATTATGCTAAAAGAAAAAGAAAATAATTACTTTAACACAGAAATGGATTGAGACTTTATAACCAGCCTGTATATATATTATATTATATATATATATATATATATATATATATATAGGCTGGTTATAAAATATATATATATATATATATATATATATACGTGTGTATGTCACTGAACTCTTCCTAAACGACTTAGCCAACTTTGATGAAATTTTTTATGTGTTTGAGTGGGTCCCTGGATGTTTATATTCACAATTGGACCATCTAAAACTGTTAGGTGTAGGAGTTCACCTAAAATGAAAATTTAAAAATTGCTCTAGCGATCACAATTTTCAGTGTTTCACAACGAAACTCAGTATATCCTTTTAAAATAAACCAAGATAGGTATTATCAACAAATCAGCGAAATCCAACAATTAGAAGTGGAGGTTTACTTAAAATCCGAAATGAAAAACTGCCTAAACGACTGGACGGATTTTGATGAAAATGTTTGTGTGGGTTGGCTTAGATTCACAATTGGACGCTCTAAAACCATTAGCTGTAGGAGATCACCTGAAGTGAAAATTTATAAATTGCTCTAGCGATGACAATTTTTCGATGTTTAAGAATGAAACTCTGTATCTCCTATTAAAATAATCCGAGGTAGTTATTATTAAAAATTAGCAAAATGCAACAATTAGAAGTGGAAGTTTACCTGAAATCCGAAATTAAAAACTGACTAACAACTGCCATGTTTCGTTGTCTCAGCGCGTGCCATACAATTTAATTAAATTTTAATATTTGATTTATTTATGTGTAACAACATACGCTGGATATTAGCTAGTATAAATATAAATTTTGATCATGGTTATTTTTGGTGTCTATTAGATTGGATCAGCGAGGATCTTTAAATTTTTTTTCAGAAACCTTTTCATGAGAATTGTTTTGGAATTTGCAAAAAAAAATCTAAAAATTGTGAACTGATGTTCTTCAATAACAACACTTACACTTTATTATTATTTAGTTTCTGTTAATAATGGTAGTTGATGCAGTCTGTATTATTGAAAATGGTAACTTATTTTTGTACCACAATGGATACAATACATTTGGTGTGAATTCTTAACAGCTTGTAACTAGGTCTGGAGACCACAAGCAGATTGACTTGTCGTTGAGCACAAACACGTTGCAATAACTTCAACGATGAGACATCATCAGCACCATCTTGTGGTTGCTATTCAAAAACTGCAAAGTTTCTGCCACAAAAAAACAGAAGACATATTTATCACACCCTAGTGCTAAAGTATTATTTAAAGCATTGGAAGTACATTGGTCGAAATAGCGATGATCTTTCACTGTAAAAATACAACCGTCAAGAAACTGGGGTAAAAGAGTCCCCCCATTCGGTTCTCCGGGCAGGATTACTTCAGGGAATCCATGGCAAAGGCTCAAACTCAGCGACATATTTCTATGAACATGAAATGTTAGGACATTATATAATTGTTGGCCACTAGATTAAACAGAAAATGTATAAAACTGTTATTCTTCCATTTATATTATATGGTTGTGAAACATAGGTTCTTAATTTAAATAAGGAGAAAATATGAGTATTTTAGAAAGTTCATAGGAATATTTGTAGACCAAATAGAGATGAAGAGAGAGGTGAATGGAGAAGACTACATAACAGTAATCTACATAGCATTTATAGGAAACCAGATGTAATAAGAACAGTTAAGGCTCATAGACTGCGATAGGCAGGACATGAGGCACGAATTGGGAATGAAAGAGGAGCATGAAACTTGAGAAAACCTCAGCGTGCAGGCCAAGAAAAGAGATGGGAAGATAATATTAACCACGATTACATTAAATTATACAAGATATGATTCGGAAATTTTAGCTATGGAGAGCATATGTGAGCATGGCCTTGAACCTACAGGCTCAGTAGCGCCTGTTAGTTATTATATATGCCAATAGTAGTTCCTAAATGGAATCTTTCTATATGACATAATGTAGGCTCTGAAAATGAATATTCCATGAACAGTACATACAAATTCTTCTCTGTGATTTTACAAAATGAAAATTAGTTTCTTGTTGCTCCACATGATTTCAACCTGAAATGTAATTGAACATTATAAATATATTGTAACATGTTTCACTATAGGCCTATTGTATATTTATTGATAAGAATATTCAAGTTAATAAAAGTAAACAATTAGAAATATTCCAGTAACACTTGATGGTTGCGATATTTATCTCCCCTGGAGAATCAGGAGGGCCTAGTCACTCGGATCCATTTACTCGACAAAGCAAGCAGCATGATTTGCTGTTCTGACCACAAATATCAGGAGTTCTTCATTTGCTGTCTTGTTTCCACACCAAATTTCAGCCCACTTGATACTGTTGTTGGATAAATTTACGTTATATTTACATTTTAGCAAAATAATTATCTTCTGTAAAGCAAAGAATAAAAATTAATCTTTAAAAAATCCGAAGTAAGATATTGTGAATTATAAATACGAAAAATAGAGAACCTTGGTATAAAATTCACTTTGAAAAATTACGTTTCCAAATATTATGTAAACTGAATATAAACTTAATATTTAAACAATCATTAACTATTACAGTGCAGATTGTGTATGTTATCTAACCATTGCTCAAGAAAACACAACTTAAAGTAAAATAACAAACAGTTTATATATATATATTTTTTTTTCAGTGAAAATTTCTTGAATGAAGAAAAAATATTACAGGGGAACTAATTTCTGACTACAGTTGTCATTTTATATTTTTTGTCGCTAGACATCAATTTACACTGAATAGAATTCATAGGTTCTTCATACAAATGTAATACACAACATGGCACGTCTACTGTAATTGTGTTACTTCAAAATGGGAGGTTTCCTGGAAATGCAATTTACAAATGTAAATAAAAAAAAAATCATCACCACACACAGCAGATATTGTTTGGCGCAAAATTGGATGAAGTTCTGGTTAAGGTACACCCTTAGACAAAAAAATCAGTCATCCGCTGCTGCTATAAATCGATCGGGGAACTTCGTGAACGCTCGCAAAAGCCATATTCAAATCAACACGTTTTCAATAATTGTACTGGGTTGTTTGCTAGTTAATGCAGTGCACACTCAAGCAGCATTAAAGAGAGAGTTTGGGGTAGTGTGTCTCCGTGGTCGAGAGGTTTAATAGACATCGTTTACGTTCGTAACCTCACGGGTTCGATTCCCGTTCTACCTTTTTTTAACGGAATGTTAGAATAGCATTTTGCCTGTAATGTAGTTTCATATTTAATTTTATATTTGAGTTTTATGGCATAAATTAAGACCTTCTTCTAATAAGTAAATGGGGAAAGAAAATAATATATTCTAAAATGAAAACTTTAACAAAAATAGAATCAATATCGGGTGCATGAATCCTCGGCATCTATTACTGCCTTCAATCTGCGGGGCATTGATGCAATCAAATTTCTACAGGCACGTGGATGACCGGCTAGAGCATCCCAGGTGTCTTGAATTTGTGCCCATAAGCCATCTTTTGTCTTTCGTGCATCTGCAGGCCAATTAGAGTTCATCTCTATTTTCATCTTAGCCCATACATTTTCGATTGGATTCAAATCTGGTGAAGAGCGAAATTTGATTTCCCTTCTCCTTTAACAATCAAATCAAATTTCGCTAAACACATTTCAGAAAGTGGCCACAATTTTAGAAGAAATCAAAATTATCACGAAGGCCAAGAATACAACATTCTCAACGAAAATATGTCTAATGAGCAAAACCCTCAATTAGACATACAGTTAATTCAATGCTACTACAACTCTAGAAGATGAAGCATGCATCGGAAGGCCTAGAGTGAAATCAACGAAAATTTTAAATAGTTGAGGAAGACGGTAGTATACAAGGTAAAAATAAGTAATAGTTAAAAAAACTAAAACAACATGCTTTATTAGAAAACGGAACTAAAAATGAAAAATAATTTTAATTTCCAACACACTTGGGATAAAATTAAAGTGGTCAACAAAAAAAAATCATCTTCAACACAACTAGGGATGCCTCGGTCCTTGTATGAGCTGTGGGGGGATATAACTAAATTTCAGTTCATAAAATCTTATCCTATTCATCAATTAATCATTTCGGATAAATAATTACAGCCATACTTTTAGGTGAAAATATATGATTGATTTACTTTGTTATTTATTCAGAGTTATCTACAAAAAAATAACTTTACCATCAAAAGCGTGGGGTGCTCTATATCAATTATTATATTTTATAATAAACAGATATTGGTAAAAGTAAAGTCTCTAAGAAGAAAACGTAAAAACCATAAAAAGCATCCCATGCTTTTGATGGTAAAATTATTTTTTTTGTAGATAACTCTACTTTTATTCTGTATGTGTTGGAGATGATTTTTTTTTGTTGACCACTTTAATTTTATCCCATAGCGCACAGCGCAACGCACTGCAACTCGCACCGTAGCGCACAGCGCACCGCACTGCACCTCGCACCGTAGCGCACAGCGCACCGCACTGCACCTCGCATCATAGCGCACAGCGCACCGCACTGCACTGCACCTCGTACCGCACCGCACCTCACACCGTAGCGCATTGCGCACAGCGCACCGCACTACACCTCGCACCGCACCGCACCCGCTTTGCTCCGCGCACCGCACAGTGGACTGCACCGCGCACCGCACAGTGGACCGCACCGCACCACGAACCCTAACTCGCAACTCACCGCGCACCGCAACGCGCACCTTACCTCGCACAGCATCGCGCACCTCACCGCGCACCGCACCTCACAACGCATCGCGCACCGCACCTAGCACCCAACCTTGCACCGCACCTAGCACCCCACCTTGCTCCGCACTGCGCCGCGAACCGCACCGCGCAGCTCACCTCGCACCGCACGGCTCACCGAACCGCGCACATCACAGCGCTAGGCACCGGGCATCCCACCGCGCACCTCACCTCGGACCGCATCGCGCAACGGAACGCGCACCTCGAAACGCACCGCGCACCGCACAGCGAACCGCGCCTCGCACCGCAACTCGCATTTCACAGCGCACCTCACCTCAAACCGCGCACCGCACAGCGCACTGCACAGCGAACCTCACAGCGCACCGCACCGCGCACCGAACAGCGCACCGCACCTCGCACCGCATTACATTACCTTACATTATACTATTTCTATTACTAATACTATTACTATATTATACTATGTTATATTATATTTTATTACATTATATTACATAATCGCGCAACGCACCTCGCACTGCACTGCACAACACCGAGCACCGCAACTCGAACCGCAACGCACCTCGCACCACAACGCACATCTCACCGCGCATAGCAACTCGCTCCGCACCGCACCGCGCACCTCACCGCACCTCGCACCGCACCGCGAACCTCACCTCGCACCGGACAGCGCAACGCACCACGCACTTCACCTCGCACCGCATTATATTACATTACTCTATACTATTTCTATTACTATTACTATATTATACTATATTATATTATATTACATTACACTATAGTATTACAATTACAACGCGCACCGCATCTCTCACTGCGCACCTCCCTGCGCACCTCACCGCTCATCGGACCTTGCACCGCAACGCGCACCGCACCGCACCTCGCACAGCAAACCGTAGCGCACCGCACCTCGCACCGCACACCGTAGCGCACCGCACCGCACCTTGCACCGCACCGCACCTCGCAACGCACCGCACAACGCACCGCACTGCGCACCCTACATCGCACCCTACCTCGCACCGCACCTCGCACCGCACCGCACCTCGCAACGCACTGCACCACGCACCACACCTCGCACCGTACCCCACACCGCACACCGTAGCGCACCGAACCTCGCACTGCACCGCACCTCGCAACGCACTGCACCACGCACCACACCTCGCACCGCACCACACCTCGCAACGCACCACACCTCGCACCTCCCTGCGCACCTAACCGCTCATCGGACGTTGCACCGCAACGCGCACCGCACCTCGCACCGCACCGCACCTCGCAACGCACTGCACCACGCACCACACCTCGCACCGCACAGCGCACCGCACCACACCTCGCACCGCACCGCGCACCGCACCTCGCACCCTACCTCGCACCCTACCTCGCACCGCGCACCGCACCTCGCACCCTACCTCGCACCCTACCTCGCACCGCACCACGAACCCTACCTCGCACCTCTCCGCGCACCGCAAAGCGTACCTTACCGTGCACCGCACTTCGCACCGCAACGCAACGCGCATCTCACCGCACTGAGCACCCTACCTCACACCGCACCACGAACCCTATCTCGCACCTCTCCGCGCACCGAAAAGCGCACCTTACCGTGCACCCCACCTCGCACCGCAACGAGCACCTCACCGCTAACCGCACCGCGCACTGCACCTCGCGCCGCACCACGAACCGCACCGCGCACCGCGAACCGCACCTCGCACCGCAACACGCACCGCAGTTCGCACCGCACCGCGCACCGCAGCGCACAGCGCAACGCACCGCGAACCTCACCTCGAACCGGACAGCGCACCGAACCGCGCACCGCACCTCGCACCGTACCGCAACGCACCGCACCGCACCGCGCACCTCGGACCGCATCGTGCACCGCACGGCGCATCGCACTGCGCACCGCACCTCGCAACGTACTGCGCACCGCACCTCGCACTGCATTACATTACATTACATTACATTATACTATTTCCATTACTAATACTATTACTATATTATTTATTATATTATATTATGTTACATTACTTTACATTACATTACATTAGAATATTACATTACATTATACTATAGTGTAGTATTACTATATTACATATAATATAATATAATATA
Organism: Diploptera punctata; assembly: GCA_030220185.1. Lineage (NCBI taxonomy): Eukaryota > Metazoa > Arthropoda > Insecta > Blattodea > Blaberidae > Diploptera > Diploptera punctata. Next base: position 31,946 of record JASPKZ010003481.1, read on the forward strand.
ATATAATATAATATAATATAATATAATATAATATAATATAATATAATATAATATAATATAATATAATATAATATAATATAATATAATATAATATAATATAATATAGTATAGTATAGTATAGTATAGTATAGTATAGTATAGTATAGTATAGTATAGTATAGTATAGTATAGTATAGTATAGTATAGTATAGTATAGTATAGTATAGTATAGTATAGTATAGTATAGTATAGTATAGTATAGTATATAGTATAGTATAGTATAGTATAATATAATATAATATAATATAATATAATATAATATAATATAATATAATATAATATAATATAATATAATATAATATAATATAATATAATATAATATAATATAATATAATATAATATAATATATTATATTATATTATATTATATTATATTATATTATATTATATTATATTATATTATATTATATTATATTATATTATTTTATGTTATGTTATGTAATGTTATGTTATGTTATGTTATGTTATATGATATGATATGATATGATATTATATTATATTATATTGCAAAAATAAAATATAGAGTAAAATTTTAATTAATTTTGTATAAGTTAAATTAAATAAATATTAATATTGTAACTATGTTCGTACATCTTTATTACATTAAGTAAAAAGTTCTGTCCTTTTAAAACTGAAATTTAATATAAGAAAAGAAAACATGTTTTTCATTCATCTTCATCATTGCTCGTTTGTTGGATAGATAGTCTTAAAGATTCTGACATTTGTATTACAGGTGAAGAAAAATCAATTTTTTAAATTTTTGTCTAAAGACGAGACCCAAAAAAATGATGGGTTTTTGTTTGTCCTTTATGTCCTCTTTATACATTTTTTTTGTTTCCTAATCCCTTTTTAAACTTTTTTGTAGATCTTAGGAAAGTTTTTTTTTTTTTTTGCAAATTTACCTTCTTCTGACTACATTTATACTATTTTTATGATTCAAGAATCTGCCAGGATCTAGTCTCAATTCGAACTTCTTTTTATAACATTATCCAGTTTTACTTTCTAAAGACTTTTCACATTCACAAAACTCTTGTGTCACCAGAAACTCTTCAACATTCACAAAATATCACATTATTTTTAATGACCAGCTACTGACAGCCTTAGCTATTGCACTTCGATTTCAAATTTTCTAAGAAGTTGCCACTTAGTGAAAATTAATTCAAGCAGAGGATGAACACAGTGAGACTGTCTTCATTCACTCATTAGTAACTTGAAACAATTTTTATGTCAATTTTCCAGTTTTAGGTATATTTCAGTTTTTTATAGGATCTCAACTTCCAACTCCTAATCATCACCAGCATTATTATTATTATTATTATTATTATTATTATTATTATTATTATTCATTATTATTATTATTATTATTATTATTATTATTATTTCATCATCACCATCATAAATCATAGGAAACATTGGAATTACATTAAGGTATTATTTCTTCATTTTATGGCTTTCATGTGATAAATATGATTTTAGATATTTAAATGATTTCATACTTCAGAAGAATTACCACGTATAGTTAACCGTAATTATCGGCTAAATTTAAATCCCAATATTTTACCTTATGCATTGTTTTTTATGTATTTTCATCCAAAGCACTTTCCTTGCAAAAATATTTTAAACGTTTACTGCATTTCTTCTTACTTACTTACTTACTTACTTAGTCTATATTAATTCGGAAGCGGCGCTTCCAGCGCCTACATGGACGCTATGTCGCTGGTTTTCACGAAGAAGGCATACTGTTTAAAAATCGTGTTTGGCGTAACTGGATTTACATTTTCACTTTTCAAATGTTCTTTAAATATGATGTTAAAATCTTTGCTGTTTCTGCCTATGCATATTTTATATATTGGAAATAAGCTGGTTTTGCGACTTTTCATCGTTGTGAAAGGAGCTGGGATTTTCTTTCTTCGTCAAAACGACGTTTGCGAGATAACCTCGGCAAACTTCCCACTTTTACAGTGTACTATATAAGATGGAGAATTTAACTGCAAAATCACCGTTCTGACACATGACTTACCTTTAGACACGAAGAGCTCAGCTCGCTGCATTTTTGGATAACTGATAATTACGACAATTGTGTAAATTTTATTTTATCTTATAAGGAGGGACAAAGAAGTATAAAATTACTAATATTTAGGCTTTGTAAGCAAAGGACTGGTAACAAATTATAATACATATCCTCGTACCACTGACATACTACTTCATGAGGACATTCTGCAAGTAGGTGAATTTGTCGGCGATATATTTAACTAATTTACTGATCCTGATAGATGGAACGGGGATTAGATTTATCGATCATAAAAAACACAAGCTTGTGGTTTAAGATGGCAGCGTCTCAACCCAATAATACCATAAATCCAACACTTTTATAATATAATCAGTGATTATATTATAAAATGGAATCATGTTTTAGGTTTTATATATTTTAATACAGCACGTATATAACGTTTACAAGTAGTGGGCCGCGCGCTCTCATGTTTATATTAAAAATATAACTTTGCAGCATTTGTAGGCGATACGCAAAAAACTAGTAACCGTTCCGTTATTAGGACATTTGACTCGACTTATTTGCATTAAAATATCTCCGATTGAGGGTCTTCCCACTTTTCAGCGGGTTGCCCTTTTACCAGCCGGCTGCTGGCCCTTCAAATCCACATGTGTCAATCACAGAGGTAGATGATCAACTGTCAGTGTAGGGGTGACATGTGGTTAGCATGTCGAGTCCCCAGCCGTTATAGCTGGTTCCCCAACCTAGCCGCTACTTATTGTAGCTACCCAATTGCCTCATGATGCTGGGTGGGCACCGGTCCCATACTGGCCGAAATACCATGAGAAAAATTTTTCCCCCACGGAGACTCGAACCAGCGCAAGTCCCGTAGCTCTGCGCCAAGTCTTCCTACCTTAACCGCTCGGCTACGCATCTGATGCCGCAAAATCTTCGTAGGTCTATGTAATTTGTAGAATTAGACTGAAGGAGATAATCATAATATTTAATATTCTGATAGGTCATAGGCCTATACCTCTTAGACCTGTCGTGATATGGAGTTTTATAACGTACCTAAAAGTTAACAGCTTTTTATATGTTATTCATTATTAATGCATTATACAATATCACACCATTTTTTAAATTTTGGCCAATGATTACACTGGTCAACAGTGGTTTTGTTGCCCTTGATATAAGATTAATTTCGGATATATTATGCTCACAATTTATGAAACTATCAATGATTTGGAAGAATTTCTCTGTTTTTTAAATCTTTATTTTCATTTTACACTACAAAAATCGGAAAATATGAAAAAATATAAACACATAGGCCTATATTATAATGTCAATTGTTTTTTTTTTTTAAATTAGTGTTCATCGACGTAAATAGAAAGAAACATATCAAAAACCCATGTTATACTTCAGTGAAACGCCTTTTACAAGATTTTTTCTATCTTTTTTAGGGGACAATCTCTTTGTAAAGACCCAGCAGTAATCTGCACCATATGATTGTCCCATCTACCCTGATACTTTTCCTCCATTACTTTTAGATCCTAGTGAAAGCACACTCCCTGTTCGTCGCTATAATTTCCTAAATTATCCGGAAATGCATCCAGGTGACTGTTGAGAAAGTGTAACTTTATACTCATATTTGCTCCCAGAATCTTGAAGCTAGTCAACATATTTTGCACAATTTATTTATAATGTGGTGCTTTATTGATACCTAGGACATTTTCTACTACCAACCCTTCCAAGCTTCACTTTCCGGAACAGTCATAACTTTGATAAAATTTGCATCTTTCATCAATTGCCGAATTTGAGGACCATCAAATATTCGGCCTTTTAACTTTTACATACTGAGCTTAGGAAATTTTCTACAAATGTATTTGAAACATTTTCCTTCCTTGACCAACACTTTAATGAATAGTTTTATGATATCCAGATGCACGTCGCGAGTACTTTAATTTCGTCAAATAACTGAGATCAAAGCCGATGCGCGGAGTGAGGGGTGTGAGAGTGGGGATCACATGATGTTTGTATACGAAAAAAAAAAAAAAAGCTCAGAATTCAAGCCGTTTACTGTTTAAAATATAAGATACCCATAAAGCATAAAAAATAGTGCACATCCAGCACTTTCATGAATGTATTCGCAAACTGTGCACTTAAAAACAGAAATTCGCTGAGATATCCAAGGCAACATTTTTTTTTGTCGAGCTGTGTTTTCAGTGGTACACAATTAAACCCTAGCTATCCCAAAACTGCTGGGTTAACTGCTATATCAACCGCACGCCACTGATTATAGATAAGCTCTCGAGGTAGCGTACTGCCTTGTCACGCAGCGGGCCCGGGTTCGATCCCCGGTCAGGGCAGTTTTTCTGGGTGAGGCTTTTATCGGGGTTTTTCCTCGCCTGTAAGACAAATGTCAGGAAAACTTTAAGGCCCAAACGGTCCCCGAAATCATACGGCCATCATCATCCTCCTTATCATTATCTTCATCATCTTTCACCGGTGTGGAAAGCAACGGGAAGTTACCACACCAACAATTCCCTAGTAAAGCTACAAACATAGCATGCTATGTTTGCAGTGAAGGACCTGCCTTCGGGCAGAATTGCTATGGATGGATGAATGGATATTGTTGAGAAAACTTTTTGACTTCAAACCAAAAGTTACTATGTTCACGGCGGTTATCTATTGTTCACGGCTTCCTTTAGGCTTGCAGAAATTGCGCTGTGTATACTTTTGCAATACAATATATCAATAATTAGATTGTTTAATTTTTAACATACGGTATGCAGATATGTTTTTAATTTTTTACATCCAACTAATTGACTGTTATATCGCACAGTTACATTACTCTTTATGTACATTTATATAGGAAATAAGTTAAATTTCCAATACTAAAATTTCACAATTTTTTGTTCAGTTGCGTGCAGTGGTCAAACCAGTTACCTCAACTGTAAGACGAAAATGCTCCTTTCGTTATATACGAATTCTAGGTTAAGTTCCAGTTATACTGTAAACTAAATTGCACACGGTATTACTTTGCCGACACCGTCTTTTGGGGAAACAGTGGTGCTACTCTTACCCGCCATATGACTGAATTGTGTACAGTACTATAATTGAGAGGAATGTTATCCTTCGGCAACATCGTATTTTGTGGGAAATAAGACTGAAGACAAGATAAGATGGTATTAATAATTAGGAACTTCCATTTCTTATTTATTTATGATAAATAATTATATATGAGTTTACCTAATTAAACGTTTGTGCTTTTTCCATGTTGTCGATATATAACCTTATTTACAATTTCATGAGCAGAATTTATGCTCCATGCTACTCACCCGTAAATTCTCTGTTATTTTCACCACATCACCAATGGCTAATGTTGGATTATTTCACTAAACTGCTTGAAAACTTTCAAAATAATTTCACTTTTCAAATACTTTGCTTTGCAAAGTCTTTAATAATCAGAAGTGACCATTATGAAACAACTGGAAATCCAACATATTCTGCATTGCTCATACAAAAGAATAAAACAGTGCTTATTTATTGCATTAAAATGTTAATTAGGGCTATATATTCTTCTATGTAACTTACATAGACATGTGCTAGATAATACATATTTTTATATATTTTTTTAATTTTCTCTATTTTGAGAATTAGAGAGCGAAACTACATTTTCTTACATGTTTGAAGGTAAAACCATTATTCGACGAGTGAAAATGCAGTCTTACATCTGCTTTGTATGCATTACAACTGGAACTTAGCTCAGAAGAAGTATAGCAAGCAGTAGCAGTTACGTTGTTGAAATATTTCTTGATGCTTCGGCAAGTCAGAGAAGAATAGTATGTAGGCAGTGGTAAATAATTTTAGATAAAAATATGTCTAATGTATATTATATATATTGTAATTAAAGTAGGTATAATGTATATGTAGTATACATATAACTTCATATTAATATTTGTTTGATTTTAGAAACTGCACCCATGTCTTTATAATTTGAATTTAATACTGTAATATATGTGTACATTGTGATTGTATGTAAAAAATACAAATTTCTTAGGGGGGGAGAAGAAAATATTAATAAAGTGTTTTGGAAGGTGCAGGAAATAAACCATGAAACCTAGAAAACAAAAATTTTAATTATATTACCGGTACATGTCTGTTTCTTTTTCTGTATGCCAAAAACTTTGCAGATTCCAGTACCACAACACCATAAACTATTTTTTTTTTTTACTGTTCCACACTTTTTATAAAATAGTCATTTCCATGGATAATCTAATGGCACCTCAAACTTTATGTCAACAAAAAGTGAAATACCCGTTTATTTCCCTGCACTCTTCATTTGTTAATTTTTAATTATACAAAGAAGTTTATATATTTGGAGATAAATTATGAAAACCTGGTTACATTTATTATCAGTTTTTTAATACATATTTGATTTCAATTTCCCAAAGCTATATTAAACAAAATGCCAGAAATCTGCTAATACATTGTAATTTCACAAAAATATAGCTCTTTAATCTCTTTCATGAAAATATATTCAAGCTTTTAATGTAATTTTTTTTGTGAGGGAATGAATCCACGAAATCAGGTACCAATTGAACGAAAGTCAGTATCAGTTTAATGGGAATCCATATGAGTCTGTCTTCAATTATACATTCACTTCTATGGAGCTCGTAAGATGATCTTACCAAATCAGCCTGCTGCAACCAACACCAGCATTAACTACTGAAACACAAAAATAAATTTAAGGCATTTTAGTATAAGAAACAAAAATCAATGCTTCTACACACCAGATCACTCGATAACAACAAGGTGATGCACAGTATATCCAGCCGTATTCTAGAGACTGCTGCTTTCTGCCTTAACCAAATGATTTTAATACCATCACCCTATCTCGTATTTCAGTTAGAGACCATCACTGTGGACGGCTGTTGAAACATTGTAAGATTTGTTGTTGTGTGGAACGTGAATTTTCTTAAATTTCAGTTTCTTTGCCATGTAATTTTAGAAATATAGCACTTGAATTTTATTACAAATAAAATATTTATTCTATTTTGCTTCTCCATCTAAGAAATAACCCTATTTCAATCCTATCTGATTATCGGAACTGACATCCACAACCACAATGGCTGCTGCATTCTTCAGGTATTAAAATGTGCTTTATAAATTGTTATTTTCCTGGTTTCTTTATGGATGGCCCGCAAATATATTTTCATGTTCTCATCTCTGATGTTCGTAAACTTCATTTTAAAACTGAAGTTGTCTAGAAATTCAGATGTCCACTTTTTGCAACATACCTAAAATGTGTTATAGAAATGCTAGCTATAAATTTGTCTATTCTCAAATGTAATTGTTATTCTACTTATTTTAGAATCTTACATAGCAAAATATGTTACTAAATTTTCAGAATGATATTGACATTTTCAGGTTTATTGATTATAATGGATACTATTAAAGAAGAGGATCATCTGTCAGATTTTGAAACCGAACCACAAGTAAGCTGTTATTTTAATTTTTTTTAGCTCTCCACCATCATTTGATGCCTAAGTTTGATCATCATGATATACTGTGATTTTCATTTTACCAGGAGGTGAAATTAAGTGAAAATAGAAATTAGAAGTAGATATGAGTGAAGTTAATAATGTTGAGACTAAATGTCTGGTGTTTACATCTGATGACTCTCTTGCTGTTGACACAAAACAAGAGGTAATGTTTTTTTGTTGATTGGTTATTATTGTATGTGTGTTGGGTATAACTAAAAACTGGTTATAGATTAGAATGCCATGTACACTTGTTTGCTGCTGACCTCATTATAATTTGAGTAAAACCTAGAAGTAGACAATTATTCAGGGAGTATTATAGTTACTATATTATTCATGTCCAGTCTCCATAATTTTAATCTGGTTTTCTCTACTTGGAGAAGCTACTCATTAGAGTTACCCAATATTTAAATAAATCTGTTTATGCTATGGTCCCAAATACTAGTAAAATTTCTATAAGACTATTTCTTATCCCATGGTGAATTGTCCAGCATACATAATCTAGCTTTGATTCAACATGTTACAAGAAATACATTCTGCTGCATAAGTGGTATCATGTCATCAGCAGGGCGAGTTCAAATTTAGAATACCATAAACTCTGTAATTTAATTTAAATTTACAATAGGAAGTAACTTTATGAGGTTCTTGTTAATAAATGAGATGAGTCAGTAGCATCTTCATAAAAGTTGAGTTCTTTTAGGACATGTTTCAAAACAATTCTGTTTTATTTTCAGCTTGTCCAGATCAGTCGGGTAACAGGTAAAATGCTATTGACTCACCTTATTTATTATCTATAATTTAAATTTAAAACACCTTTGATTTACTGAATCAGCATACAAAAAGTCCAGATATGTAATGTCTAATGACTAGAGGGGGATTTATATGCATTAAAACCATAAATATATGCATACAACTGCCGAGCAAAAAAGTTGAAAATATGCTCTTAAAATTAAAAAAAATATGCACAATAATTAATTTTCTTCTTATAGTAAAATACACTATTTTCTCACACTATTTTATTTTTTTTATGAATCAAAAATTGTAATATTTCTATTTTTTCACTCTGAATTGAAGTTAATAATTGTATTTTACAGCGTCATTCTCATTAATCTTGTCTGTTTTATGAAATGTAAGTCAACACTTATTTAATAATCACTTATAAATTTTTGTTACAATAAATAACCAAGTATTTTTCTAAATTTTCTGGTACAAACCCCTTCCTTCTGTCATTTAAATGTGTTTGTATGAAGAGAATGATCTCTCCACTTCACATGAGGCCACAGGGCAGTATCGTAAAGAGGCTGTTACTCACAGAATAAGAATAAGAATTGTACTGATTTAATAATGTGATAAACCAATAATGAGTAATTTAAAATACATGTTTGTCGCAGACTTGGCATAGGACAGTTTTTCCATTTTTTTGTTAATATAGGATTACCACCAATCCATTGATGAAGCAAAGATATTTTACTGGATTTTCCTTTGGCTTTGAAAATACTTGTCTTTGTCCACAACACTCACAAAACGGTATTTGAGAAAATAATTTAAACTTTGATTCCCATTTGTTTTATCACTGTGGTCAATAATGTACAACAGGTTTCATTTGTGTGAAATGAAGCATATTTTGCACACATGAAAGTATATTTCAGGAATGCTTTTTGAGTCTTTGTCGTGTATGCCGACAGTCTCAATAAAGCTGATGTTCAAACTTCAAAGAATATTGCTGGTTGAAAATGAAAACAAGCAAATTAGCACCAATAAACTGTCCATTGTTGGCAAGCATGTTCATCTAATTCGAAATCTTCCTTTCAGGAAATGTTTTAGGCCAGATTGCTTTATTGACCTGTTGAGATTTAAAATTGCAGACCCCCTGCTTGACATTGTCACTGTTGTGTGAAAATGCAAAATAGGGATTCTGGCTTTCTGTGAAAACAAGATTGTCTTCATTTGCAAGTACATGACAATAAAGCAGAAACTAGTCATTTTATGGGGTTACAAACTAATATTTTAATTTTATTTAGAGAAAAAAGTATAATATATGCACCCATATGTACATATTAGTGAAATATGTGCTAATCCCTTGAATATGCATTTTTATCAACTAACAAATTTTGCCAATTGATTCCAAATGACAAGAAACACATTTTCCTCTGACATGCATATGTTTATCTTTGAAGGAATAAAACATGCAAATATACAGAAATCCACCCTCTACTAATGACCTTAAGGCCTATTGACTTTGTGAAGTTTTCTTTACCATTCCACCTTCGTTGAAAAAGTCATTCAATTAATCTCATTTGAGAAGTGCAGAATGGAAGTGCACAATCCTGTTCATACAGAACTGTACCTGAAATACCATCTTGCACTAGCTGTAGATACAAAATCAGTGAAGATATTACGTCTGTTTACTGGCTTCTGTAAACAGGAAGGTTCTGCACATTTTGTTACTTTTCATGTTGAGAATGAGAGTGATTTAAGGATTATCTCCTAGCCACTTAGGTACTGTATTTGTTTACTGTTCTGCAGATGTGAAATGTTAGTTCATTGCTGAATAAGATGTGTTGTAGTCACAGTTCATGATTTACAGCATGTATAAGATGAGGAGTTGCTTCATTAAGTTGTGTAGTAGACTGAAAGGTGGCAATCCCGCACCGGAAGTATGTCATGAAAGGCTGTTTAATCTCTTTGGGCTAATTTAACTTTATTTAAAAACATTATAGAAATAAAACTTGATATAATTCATATGCTTTTTTTTTAAACACTTTTGTCCACCTCTGATTGCATGTTGTTTACTACACAAATTTTTTACTTGTCCTCCATATCTGTGGAATTGTTAAAATTTCTTGGTTTGTCTGTAGTCACAGATCCATTATTAGTTTGTGAACATTTTGCCAATATAATAACTTACGTGTATATTGATGTAAGATAATTTTAAATAATCTGGGTATGCATTTTTGACTGGTTTTGGAGTCATGCTCATTCATCAAATAACTTTTTGGTATATGTTGAAGTGTGTCATTATACAGTTTAATAATTTTAATTTTATTTATGTACTTACAGGGCACATCATACCCAATTAAGATAGAAGATGAAATCATTGACGTTAAATATGAGAGTCCTACAACGGAAGTTGTACATTTTATGACAGATATACCAGAAGTAAGCTTTTGATTGCGCTTGTTTTGCAGTTTTTCTAAATCATTGATTCAGATTATTAGTTGTAATAATTATTATTTGATATATATAGACACATATAACCTAAATATATATTTTAATTAATACTAATACTACAAATAGTAATTGTATTATACTGAATAATGTATATATGTATTTGTCTAATTGCTTGTATATATTTTCAATCATTGACCATGAGGGATCAATGAACCTCCAACTTTATACTTTAGTGACATACCCACTTGACCACTCAAGCTCCAAGTACAAATATTTATTTTTCTTTCCTTATGTATGTTATCGGCCGCGGTGGACTAGTGGTTTTGCTCCTTGCCTCTGGTCCTGAGGGTCATGGGTTCAAACCTGGCCGGGGTCGATGGATTTTTTTAGGATGGAAGAATCCAAGGAGCAAGTCCTCTGGGAGGGACTTTAAGCTGTGGATTCCAAGTCTGAAGATTTTCAGGCTCGTAAAAGATCCTGAAGCCTGAATGAAAAGTCCTCTATGCAAAATTTACTGAATTTTCCCATCCTACTACTACCTTGGATTCCTAAATGTCTGTATGAGGCAGAACGCTGACCATGGACCACTCAAATGACATCTATACAAAAACAAGTGTAACTAAATTAGTATGGTTCAAATTCTTTCCTGTAGGTGGGAAGCACCTAAATTTCTGATATAGGAAACATGGGCTTACAAGATGCTAGAAGATATAAATTTTTTTATCATGAAATTCAGGAGTATATCACTTGTACTGCCAACTTATGGCTTATTGAAAATACTCTGTAGCAGTAATGCTTTTTAATTTTGATATTACTACTAAATTTTGACATCTAGCAATGAAGGCCAAATTAAATATAAAAAGAAAAATAAATCTCTGAACCAGCATTTATACAACACACACATATGTATATATATATATATATATATATATATTGTAGATTTTCGCGGACATAAGTATGATTAAGAAGGTTTTCTTAGGTTTTCCACGTCATGGATTCAAGGTCATCCTCTGGGCACTGATTCTGATGTTTCAGCATGATCCCATATGTCATTATCAAGGACTTCTCTGGCCACTGATTCTGACATTTCAGCATGATCCCACATGCCATTATCAGAGGCTGACCTTGAATCCATAATGTGGAAAACCTAAGAAAACATTCTTAATCATATATATATATATATAAAACCTAAATGACATATTTTCTAATTAATACTGCAAATATTAATTCTATAATACTGAACATTGTATGTGTATGTATATATAATATATATATATATATATATATATATCATCATCAACAACAGTCACGGATTAAGCCCATGTGGCTTATTCCGGTCTCACAGATTCTCATTCAAAAGTTGAATCCATCTCTTTTTGGTCTACCAATATTGCTGTCTCCTCTTGGTTTATAATTAAGTATAATTTCTGGAATCCGATCATCTTTCATTCTATGAACATGTTCTTTCCAGTTTTTTCTAGATTCTTTTATTTTATCTAAAAGTTTAAAAATATTTAGCTCATTTCTAATATCTTCACTGCTTCTTTTATCTCAAAGTTTGCAGCCAGCCACACTTCTCAGAAATCTCATTTCAGCTGCTTCTATGATCTTCTCTTCTCTTTTAATTAAAACCCAAAATTTACTACAATATAATATAGTAGTAAGAGGACTGCCACCACTTTATAAAATTTTAGTTTTGTTTCCATTCTTGTGTTTTTAAATATTATTTTAATTGTGCCACAAATATAATTAAATTTATTACGTTTGTTAAACAGATCTTTATTTTTAAAATAGGAGATTTCATAACCCAGATATTTAAAATGGTTCACTTGTTCAATGGGTTTCCCCTCCAGAATTATTTTAGCTCTCACGGTATCTCATCCCTTAAAAGCCAAGATTTTCGATCTGCTTATTGATATTTTCAAATCATAATTCTGTATAATGTTATTTAATTGAAAGAGTGATTTCTGTAGACCATCTTCTGAGCTAGATATTAGAACTTGGTCGTCTGCAAAAGTAAGGTATCTAAGATCTTATTTCTTATTTTAAAATGTGAGTCCAAATTTATCTGCCAATTGTATATGATATAATCAATATAAATATTAAAAAGGGAGGATGAAAGCAGACATCCCTGTCTTACATCTCTATTTATTGTTGCTGTTGTATTCTTTTTAATTTTTACTCCGGTTTCTATTGTTATTTTATTTTCTACATATAGACTTTTATTGCAGTTATTAGGTGCTGAGGTATGCCTTTCTGTTTCATTATATTCCATAATTATTTCTTTTTAATCTGTCAAACACCTTTACAAGATCTATAAATGTCATAAAAGTTGGTAGATTATATTCTCTATGTTTCTCAATTATTTGATTGATAGTAAAAATTCAATCTGACCATGATCTGCCTTTTCTGAATCCATTTTGGGCTTCTAGAATAATACTTTCCATAATTACATTTAAACGGTTTTTTAATATAGATGCATAGATTTTATAACAGGTACCCAAGACATTTATTACTCTGTAATTTTCACAATTATGATGATCTCCTTTTTTATAAATAGGATATTATTTTGGCCATCTTCCGTTCTTCTGGGATATGACCAGTCTTCCGGCATATATTCAATAAATCTAAGAATCATTGTTTTAGTTGAATAGAGCCATATTTTATTAGTTCATTGTTAATGTATCAATGCCAGGAGTTTTTTTAGAATGATTGATAACAATTATTAATTCTTTGAAAGAAATTGGAGATCTATATTTTCATCAATTAATGATACATTTATTTCCTCATCATCTGATTGATCTGTCTAAATACATTTTAAATAAGATATCCATTTATCCTCAGAAATTATGTTCAATTTTAGTTGATGTTTTTCCTGATTATTAATGTGTTTTTTTAGAATCTTGTAGGCTTTATCTCGTCATCCATGTAAATCATGTTCCAGGTCACTAATATATTTTCCCATGAACTCCTTTTAATTTTTCTAATTTGGCTCCAAGCAAGGGCATTTTTTTTTTTTTGTATTCAATCAGGTTTTCATCTGTTCTCATATTCAAGTATCTCAAGTATGCATTTTTTTTTTCTTTAACCAGTTTTGCTATTTCATCGTTCCAAATTTTTAATCTTTTATTTCTAGTACCAAGTGATTCTGAAGCAGCCTGTATTATATTATCTTTTAATTTTTCCCATTCTGTATTAATATTTGTACTTATATCTTTTTGTTATATATATATATATATATATATATATATATATAGATCTAGTCGTTGCTGATATAAATTTCTAATTGATTCATCTTGAAGTAGGTGTACTTTAAAAGTTTTTGCATTTGTTTTGTTTGCCATATTAATTTTACTTCTTTTCCAGTTTGCTGGTATTGCTAATTTAGTAATTAGAAGGTAATGGTCAGAACCAATATATCATCCTATAAATACTCCTGTATGAAGCACTAAGTTAAAACATTTTTCATTAACTATAGTGTAGTCTATTATGCTTCTTGGTCCTCTTGCAGACCAAGTGCATTTATGTTTATCTCGATGTGGAAAAATGTTTGTTATTCTTAAATTATTATAATTTATAAAATCGATTACTGGTCTACCATTTTTATTTTGGGTTGTTTCTCCATGTTTTCCTATTATGTTTTTAGCAGGTGTGACTTACTCTGGCATTATAATCTCCAGCTATTATTAAAATAGTCATTTGGATTAACTTTATTAATTTGTTTCTGGAGATTTTCATAAAATTCTGTACATTCTTCTAATTTAACTTGACCTGGATTATAAACACCTATTATCATAACATAATTTCTCACCGTTTTTAACCTTATTTTTATTATTGTTTCATTGAAATACTCATAATTGTGAATTCTATTCTATCATTTTCTTCTTATTAATATTGCAATTCCAGCTGCTGCTCTGTTCTCTCGTGATAACCCATCATAAATAATTATATATTTATCTAATTTGACTGATACTTTTAATTTCTTTTGTTTCTGGAATTACAGCAACATCCATTATCATTTTATCTAGTTCATTTTCCAGCTCAGTTTCTTTATTTGTGATACCTCTGGGATTCCAAACTCTATTTTCATTATTTAATTTCTGCCTAAATCTTTGTTCCTGTTTCTAGCCAAGGTTGTCAACGTTGGAACAGTCCTGTTTCCATATCTATGAGACTTTTAGTAATGAAGTATTTGCTCTGGGTACGTTACTGGCATTCCGCAGAGTGAGATGTACGATGGGATTGCCATCTTAAGGCAACTCATCATAGCCCCCAGTTATTTTAACCCCAAATGGAGGGCTGCCTCTTCCACTCCTATAGACCGTTGAGGACTTCTCCCATGTTACCCCGGGAATGGGTCTTCAAATTTTTTCCTGGAGAAAGGGGGCCTCCTCCGCACATTTATTTTTGTCCTTTGAGGTCTTCACACATTACCCTTCGATCAGGTACTACACACTGGGCAAGTGTGACCTGAAGCGTGCGATGGAAGGGACACTAGACCCTTTGATGAGACTGCCTCATTAGGATTCTCATCCGCTACCCATGTATATAATATTGCTTGTACATATTTCCAATCATTGACCATGAGGAAATGAGAGTGGTGAACCAAACAAAAAGTTGACACAATGGGCCGGAATCCATTGAAGTACAACTTTTTTATGTAGATGGGATAACTATTTTATCATTTTGTGACATCAAAATTATTGAATGTCGAATATCTAAAAATGTTTTATAACATATGTTATGTGTAAGATTACTAATTATGTTACCATATTGATGAAATTTATATATGTTTTACCTACATTAAATGTCCTTTTCGTTGGCCTGATGGACTCTTATTACACATTGTACCAAAAAAGAAATTCAAAATCTTATTGATTGCAAGTTGGTATTTCACATTGCTGTCTTTTCTTTATTGCAGAGAGAAGAATTATTAAATTTTTGGTATAATGGAACATATTTGTTAATTATTATGTTGTTGGATTTTCAGGTGGTCCAGAATGAAAAGAATACAGAGAAATTACTACAGAAACCACAATTAAATGTAACAAGATATGTTCCATATATAGCACATGTAGAGGAGAGCACTTATAGCAGGAATATAAACAAACTTGATGAAATATTCAGCCCTAGTGAGTCTTCAGAAACAACACAAACAGATTCGACATGTAATGTATCTCATGATAGGTCTGGTTTAAATCCCTCTCTGAGTAAATCTTTCAAATTGTCTGTTCGTAAGAACTCAGTTGCTAAAACGACAAATCTTCACAAAGATTCTGGAATGCATAATAATGAGAAAGCATTCAGATGTCTCATTTGTAATAAATCATTTGCTCTTAAGGACTATTAATCCGACATTCGTTTATACATAGTAATGATCAACATTTCAAATGTCTTCATTTTAATAGATCATTTGGACGGAAAGACAGTCTTTGTAGACATTTACGATTGCATAATAATGAAAGGCCATTCAAATGTACTGTGTGTAATAAGTCTTTTACTCTTAAAGGTAGTCTAAGAAATCATTTACATTTACATAGCAATGACAAACCATTCAAGTGTTCAATTTGTAGCAAGAGTTATACTCAGAAAATACATCTGGAAACACATTTGCTTTGGCATAACAATGAAAAACCATTTACGTGTGCTATTTGTGATAAGTCATATTTTGATAAAACAGCCTAAAAAATCATTTACTTATTCATGGTAAAGAAGAATCATTTAAATGTTCGGTTTGTGATAAATCATTTTTTGATAAGAACAGCCTCAGAAAACATTCACTTATTCATAATAAAGATGAAATATTTAAATGTTCTGTTTGTGATAAATAATTTTTTAATAAGTACAACCTTAGAAATCATTCACGTATTCATAGTAATGAGAATCCATTAAATTGTTCATTATGTAATAAGTCATTTTTGGATGAAAACAACATTAACAATCATTTATGTAATCACAATACTGTAAAACAGTTCAAATGTTCTCTGTGTGATAAGTCATTCAATCAGAAATACCATCTTATAACACATTTACGTTTGCATAATAATGAGAGACCATACGAATGTTCTTTTGTTATAAGTCGTTTGTGCGGAATCAAACTCTTACTAGTCATTTACTTGTGCACAGTGATATAAAACCATTCAAATGTACTCTTTGTAATAAGTCATTTGTTGAGGAATATAAGTTGAATAGACATTTAATTGTACATAGCAACGTAAAACCATTCAAATGTTTTGTTTGTAATAAGCCATTTGCTTATAAATGTAATCTTAAAACACATTTATTTCTTCATACTAATGAACAATTTAAGTGTTTTATTTGTAGTAAGCTACTGTCTACCAAATCCAATCTTAAAACACATTTATGTGTACATAGTCAATAAAAAATTATACATATGTCAACCTAAACATATGCTGAGAAAAATACATGGAAGAGTCATTTTACTTGCATATAGTAATGAGGAAGTTATGTACTCAAAGGACCATATGTGTATTTGTTACATTATTTTTTACACTCTAATGTTGAAGCATCAAATGTTTGATTTGTAAAATTAATTTTCTTCACAATATCCATGTATGTATATAATAAAACATGTCTCTTTCTTTAACCCATTGGTAACTTTAAACGAGTCTCTCTCGTGAGCAGGTAGAAGGTCCAAACAGCTCATCCACGAGGTACACTCTTTATTGTGTTAAAACCCTCCACTGCAAGAAGTTGGCTCGTTCTTTGGTGATTAAAATTTTCTGTTCACCGTCTGTAAAATTTGTTGCAGGTTTATATAAAGCATATATGTAGGCCTAGTATATTCTACAGTTTATTATAGGTATAATTTATAGAATAGTATATTTGTAGGTGTTTATTACAGCAAAATATATATGGAGATAAAATGATTCTTTTTTTAACTTTATGGTTGTAAATTTAACTTTTTTAGATACAGTCCCCGATAAAGTGAAGGCCTATTTTGCACTATGCTTCTATTGAGTCAAGTAAAAAAACGTAGAATAAAATGGTCTGAAGCAAAAGAGCAATTTTAGATATGGCCATTTACAGCAAAATATGCACTTCTTCTTAAGTTCGAGGTTTCTTCACTCAATGATAATGAATCCATAATTAGAGGTCAAAGAATTTACAAAATTTGATCTGTGGTAGAGTATTTGAATATAACATTTCTGTCCTTGTATGTTCCAAGTGAAGGACATTTTACTTGATGAATCTCTTATGAAATTCTAGGTTGACTGGCTTATGTTCAATTGAAACTATCTAAATGGGCACGATTTGGAATAAAATATTACAAATGGTGTGAGTCTTCCACGGGATATGATTCATATATACACAGGACAAGATGCACATGAAAATTAAGATTTTACAGCAAATGAGAGAGTGGCCCTGGATTTAGCAAATCCGTTCGTAGAGAAAGATTACACTTTATAATTAGACAACTGGTATTCTTCTCCTAACTTGTTTTTAGAGCTCAATAGACGAAAGACATATTAAGGACAGTGAGATCTAACTGAAGAAATATGCTTCAGGACTCATTCATAGTTTTGTGACCTCAGAGTGAAGTTCGCAATGTCTGCTACAAAATTAAGTTCTGCTGAAATACAAGAGATTTTAATGGAGAGTGATTCTGACGGCTATGATGAATTCTCGGACTATGACAGTGACGAAGACGATAAAAATGACAATAATGAGCTACAATCAACTGACACGATACCTGTGAGACACCTGACGTACGGGTATGGTCCTGGGTTCGTCTACTGACAAAAGTGAACAATACTTCACATGAATTTACTGGTGAGACTTGCGGCATAAAACAGGCTGCTGCACAACATGTAAATAAAGACTCCAGCCCGTTTGAAGTTCTTATGTTGTTTTTCTCTTCCATTATTTCAATTCTAGTTTCAGAAACTAATAAGTACTACAGGCAGTTTTATGAGAGAAAGAATAGAAATAATGGCAGTGAAGAAAACTGTACTCTTCCCCCTGACGTGACAGAATCAGAAATGTACCTTTTTCTTGGCCTAATTATTCAAATGGGACATTACGTACGCGACTGCCTTAGGGACTATTGGTCGACAATGGAACAGTTTCATACGCCTTTTTTAGTAATACAATGCCTCGTAATATAGTTTTACATATTCTTAGTTTTTTACATTTTACACACAATAATAACCCCTTTATAAAAACGACCCCAATTATGAACACTTTGGAAGATAACCATTATTGACATATTGAATATTGCTTTCAGTAAACTTTACAATCCATCTGAACAGTTGGCAGTTGATGAAGTCATTGTTTCTTTCAAAGGACGAGTAATTTTCAGGCAGTACATTCCAAAAAAGCACAAAAGTTTTGGCATAAAAATTTATAAATTGTGTGACAAGACTGGATACACGTATGACATGGAAGTTTATCTCGGGAAAGACAAAACACGATCTACTAACAACATGACTGCTACTCATGCTACAGTCAGACCATTGACTAAAAAGGTAGAAGGTTATGGACACAGAAACACACACCACACACAGAAACACACACCACGCACAGAAACACACCACACTACACACACAGAAACACAACACACACACAAAACACACACACCACAGAAACACACACACCTCACACAGAAACACACACACACCACACAGAAACACACCACACACACGTACCACACACACACGACCCACACACACCACATCACAAACAAACCACGCCACAGAAAACACACCCACACTACACACACAGAAACCAACAATACACACCACACCACACAGAATCACACAGACACCCACTCCACACCACTAACACACACACCACTCGACCCCACAGAACACACACCACCCCAACACAACCTATCACACCCTACAACACCAACGC
>JASPKZ010003482.1:0-34460 GCA_030220185.1 Diploptera punctata
TCTGTAATTAGAATCATTGTCGCCCTCTTTTCCTACATATTTCCAAATTAAAAAAGAAAATCAGGATTTATTCTCGCGCTCCACAATTTGATAGACGTTTATTTACGTGTAATGTGCTGATTTAATGGTAATTGTCACATGTAACAAAGTAGAATATTGAAAATCAATGAGGTCACGGCCGTGTAAAGCAAGCACAATTGACTTTCCTTGCAATGTTGTGTGAAAAATCCTTCTCATCACTTTTAATTGCTGACGCTCATGATTTCCAGGAATTAATTGTCCAGTTTCCAATGAGGATGCTCCGAGGGACAAGAACTTGATCTACCCCTCCCTTGGCCCTGCTCTGTCGCCAATCAGTCTCCGCAATACAACTCATACGCATTCATTACCCACAGAGTGAACACGCTTTGTCGCTTTACAAATCCAGTTAAAATAAAAAGATATTATAAGCATGACAACTACAAAAATCACGTTCTATTTAAATGGGTAGCCATAGGTTATATAATCTAATTAATGTAACTGATGTTCATAAACAGCAAAATCCATCTATAGTAATTCTGCTCGAAGGCAGGTCTTTCACTGCAGTCATAGCATTTTTATGCTATGCTTTGCAGCTTTACTAGGGAATTATAGGTGTGGTAGCTTCCCGTTGCTTTCCACAAAAAAAAGGAATAAATATATATATATATATATATATATATATATATATATATATATATATATATATCCATCCATAGTAATTCTGCCCGAAGGCAGGTCCTTCACACCGGTGAAGAATGATGATAATGATGGCCGATGATGATGGCCATATGATTTCGGGGACCGTTTGGGCCTTCAAGTTTTCCTGACATTTGTCTTACAGGTGAGGAAAAACCCCGATAAAAACCTCACCCAGAAAAACTGCCCCGACCGGGGATCGAACCCGGGCCCGCTGCGTGACAAGGCAGCACGCTACCTCGAGACCACAGCGGTGGACTATATATATATATATGTCTGTGTGTATGAGTGTATATGTATGTAGGCCTATATGTACATACACACACACACATACACACATACGCTGTTTGCTTTGGTGTAAAAGCAGTAATATCGAATACTTAGTTCATCGGTGAATCTTTAAAATAATGTAATTTATTTTAGAATTACAGGATATAGACATGTTAAAACAAACGAGATGTAGTAATTTTGTATCTTATTAAGGGAAGTAAAAAGGTAAAGCAGTCCCGCTACAGGCCTCAGGAGGCCCTTGGGGTAGTAGGAGGTAAGGCTCCCACTTTTTCTAGACAATCGGCACTTGATGTCAGCCGGGTTGTCAGCCCTGCGTGACGGCCGCCTTTACCCCAGAACAAGCGCCTGGTACTCATTTCCGTTAGAGGCTGAGTCGACCCCAGGGCCATAGTGCCGCTGGAAGGTTTGGGTCAGTTTAAAAATCCTGACCCCACCGGGACTTGAACCCTCGACGTTCCGGCTTGTAGCGCAGTACCTTAACCACTACGCTACGGCGTGCCCCCATTAAGGGAAGTAGGTACCTTATAAATGGGCAAAATTTGAATTTTTTGTTTTTTTCACTCATTTTGATACTTTGAAGTGTGTTCTATATGAATTGGTTTTGCACCATAAACATATTTAGAGGTCGTAAGTGTGGGTTTAAAGGACATGCTGCAGGGTAGGATTGTGAACAGTGTAAAACTTTAAACTCAATTTCCCGATTTTTTTTGTTTTTGCTAGCCTTATTACGTTCCTTTTCTCTGAAACTATTCATCCATAGAAATGAAATTTTCACACGCTATTTGTCTGGTACTAAGGCATAATCTGGCATATTTTTTCAACATTAATGTTATTATTAAAGGCACCATAAATTATTTTCCTTTCAAACTGCACCAGAAATTAATATTGTTTTTAAAAAAATTCTTACTGTATTATTTTAAACGTTGTGTTCTGGAAAAAAAAGTGATTTTATTACCAAATAGTGTATGTATATGTGAGAAAAATGTTATAGTTCTTCTGAAAAGGAAAATTAAAATTAGAACATTTAACATGGCGGAGATATAAGGTACCTTCTCCCCTTAAATAATAATATGCAATAAAAATTATAGCACCATTTTCTCTTACTCTAAATATTACAATGCAGTTAGTTTCAATTGGGTTGGCAATGCTTCAGCATATAAAATACCCTGCTAAACCTAAAAATATTTAATTTTAGTTTACATTTTAATACCTTTGGGTATAGCATTAGCTGTTAATCAACATTTATGATCTTAAGGAAAGAAATAGCTAAGTCCAGTTTTTATTTATTTTTTATTTGGAATGTCACCTCCTTGTGATTGTATGATACAAGCCTGATTTTCAAATAATAAATTAAGCTATCGGGGAAATGGTATTCAAGCTCTGTAAAACAATTAAATTATGTTATAAACAGAACGAGATACAGAATATTTGAACAGAAACATTTTTGTTCTGCAAAATTTATTGCTCTGGAGTTAGCTCTTTCTTTCTCTGAACCATTCAAACATGTTTTTAAATAAATGCTTAGGCCTACATGTAATACCATATAAATTTAACCCTTAAATTGTCAAAGCACTGACATCTTTTGCTAGTTATTTAAATGTGTCCGCAGTGAAAATGAAATTATATATAACTATTATTATTATTATGTTTATTGTGTAATTCGACACACATTTAGTGATTTCTTATCGTTCATTTTCTTCTGTTTTATGAGCTGAAAGGTATAAATGGTTATCATGAGTTATCTGTAAAAGATAGACATGTGCTGTCGCAGACTTTTTTGTAGATTTTTTTGAGATATTAAATTCTGTGTACATCAGTTTGGTGTATATGTTATGGTTTGGACAGCGTAAGCAATTTAAGCGTCCAAAAAGTGCTGAAAAACGTGTTTGCAGTACAAAGGGTGATTTTTAAGGGTGAAGAGGTTGAAATATTATAACTTAGAACTTTCCCGGGAAAATCCAGAACATTTTGCAATTAGCCCCATCACACTCGGATGAATGGTGTACTGTAGTAATGCATAAAAGACAAACAAACAGACAGACAGACATTCGTTTATATATATATATATATATATATATGAAATATATGCTGTATCCTGTAGGAAGCATTGTCAGTTAGGGGGTAATAAAATATATTTGTTTGTGTATGTGGAATATATTTTTAATTCATAATATAATTTTATCATTTCAATACTCGTTACCTCTTACTTAAGTGACATAATTAATTTCTAAAGCAATTAACAGTACAAAGTCTTAGAAAGTTAGTGTGACGAAGTTCATTAACCCCACTTTTCCATAATCTAATTACCATATAAACTAAGCTGGCTTAGTTATTTCCGATTATCTAAGTATATTTTTTAAAAAAGTATCATGAACAACTGTAACAAATATTTTTTTATGTTATATTAGTTTGTATAACTTTGATCTTTCTTCAAAGAGGCTATAGAACTATTGGTTAGCAAAGCCTCTCGATCTACAGTTTCGGCTTCAAACTATTCGGAATCGAAGAGTAAAAATTATGTGCCTAGTTTCCTTCGGGAGAGAAGTAAGCAATCAGTTTTATGGGTTTGAGAAACGTTTCCGGACAAATATTCATCAAAAAAAAATTTCACAATATGTATAGGTTTTCAGATTCAGTAACTATTTACAAAGACTAAATAAAATATTCTCATCCATAATTCATGTTAAATTAGTATAAATTGTTGAAAAATGCATTGGTCAGTATCATAATGGCTTGAGGGAAAATGTCAATACATCAAATATTCACCTATAGACATACTATAGAAAACAAGTAAAAACTGATAAACTCCAGGTATTGGTAGATTTCAGAGCTGCATTCGAAAGCATAGATGTCTATACTAAATTAATATGGAATATTCACCTGAAAGGTCCGTCTCCTCAACTTAATTAATCATATAACATATAATAATATTAATTTTGAATAATACCTCAACGGAACACATCATGAATCTTATAAAAGTTGATGTCTATACTAGCTATGCTGGAATTTGGATTGCATCTAATTTGATTCTTCTAACCTGAAAGACGCTAAGATTCAAAATGATCACAGTGTGGAAATTCCTCACGATATTGGGTGAGCACAGGTACCACACTGATCGAAATTCCATGAGAAAATTTCTTCTTCCCTGGTGACTCGAACCAGCTTAAGTCCCATAACTGTGCACTAAGGCAACATGCCTTAAACCACTCAGCTACGGCGCGGGACCAACCAATGAAAAGAAACTTAATAAATGGCATCTGACGAAAATTATGCTAACAGTAGGCCTACTAATATGTTAATAGGTGGATATATCCTTGAAATAGTACATCAGTCACACATTTGAAATCTAGACTTTACAGTATAGTCTAAATCAGCGGTTCCCAACTTTTTTTTTTTTACTCGCGAACCCCTTCCACAAGGATCTGAGTTGGGTAAACCACTAACTTTTTAATATACTCGTAAATACTGTAGACATGCATAACATTTAATTCAAGGCAAAAGGTCTCGCGGTAAATATTAATTTACCCGATGTTACACATATGTAACAAGGGGCATTATAGGGTTAATTTAATTTTAAAATAATAATAATAATAATTATTATTATTATTATTATTATTATTATTATTATTATTACAATGCCGCAGAAAAGAAGGAAACAATAAATAAGCCTAATCTCGAAAACCGCCATTACGGAAAAGTTTTGGCGAACCACTTGAAATATTTTGCGAACCCCCCTGGCGGTTCGCGAACCACAGGTAGGGAAACGATGGTCTAAATAGATCCATCCATCCATAGTAATTCTGTCCGAAGGCAGGTCCTTCACTGCAATCATAACATTTTCATGTTATGCTTGCAGCTTTACTAGGGAATTGTAGGTGTGGTAGCTGCCCGTTGCTTTCCACACCGGTGAAGGATGATGATGGCCATATGATTTCGGGGACCGTTTGGGTCTTAAAGTTTTCCTGACATTTGTCTTACAGGTAAGGAAAAACCCCGATAAAAATCTCACCCAGAAAAACTGCGCCGACCGGGGATCGACAAGGCTGCACGCTACCTCGAGACCACAGCGGTGGACTCTAAATAGATAATAATGTCAATAAGAAATTAATCAGCGGATTATTATGGCCAGTAATTCTTATTTTGGTTTGATAGAATATATGTAGTCGGCCGCCGTGTTCTAGTGGATATGTTCTTTGCCTCCAGTCCCGAGGGTCAGGAATTCAAACCCCGCCATAGTCGATGGATTTTTGAAGGATTGATAAATCCAAGAGACAAGTCTTCCGGGAGGGACTTTAAGCACGGGTCCCGAGTCTGAATATTTTCAGGCTCATAAAAGAACTACAAGCCTGAATAAAAATGCATCTGTGCAAAATGTACCGAACGTTACCATCTTAGTATTACCTTGGTTTCCTAGATGTCACTATGAGGCGGAACACTGACCCCGGGCCATTCAATGACTTCTATACGAAGACTAGTGTAACTAAATTATTATGGTTGAATTTCTTTCCTCTAGGGGAGAACGTCTAAGTCTCACTTTGGGACACAAGGGCATACTATACTAAAAGATATGAAGAGTATTTTTTTATTGAAATCATTATATAAGTCACTCGTAATACCAATACTGCTGTATCGGCCTATATTATGTGAAACTGTAAGGAAAGTAAGAGTAATGAATAGGTTTTTCCAACGGTTTTTGACGAAGCAGTTGTAAGCAGAAGATCAATTAATTATAACTAGTGAAGAATATGATGCTGATTACATACTGAAGAAATTGGAGGAGGTATATAAGAAATGTGATCCAACATAAACACGGCGAAAACAAAATATCTGAGAATGGGAGGAGGACAAGTATAATTACATTTATATATTCGGAATATCAAGGAATTTAATTAATTTAAGTTTCTGGAAATAACCTGGGAGGACATACATTAGAGTATAACAAAGGGGGAAAAACTATTTACTTTTAAATAAGATGTTATGGTCGAACTGAAAGAATATTAATACAAGGTTGAGGAAATTCAGTGTTGTAGTGAAACCAATATCATCATATGAGTCTGAGTATTGGCAACTAACGGGGAAAGATAAGAGAGTAATTGAGAGGGTGGAAATGGACTTCCTGAGGAGATCAACACGTGTCGAATGCAGAACTGAAATGATATGTACAAGTCCTGAGAGGATAGAAACTAGAGAGTTATGGTATTGCCATGTGAAAAGAATGGAAGAGGATAGATGGACAAAAAAATAATTTAATGCAGGGAACAGAATGAGAAGTGGAAGATCTGCAACGCAATAGAGAAAATGAATTAGAATTGCTATATTCGACAGAACAAATTGAGAAGATGAATGGAATGACACAGAGACATGACGATTGGAATACGGGATGCGGCAAAGGCTATACGAACCCCGCTTGATAGACTGATTTCCAACATTTGAAAATAAAAATATTGCTAAGAATTTATGGTCCGATATGTGACAATGGTGAATGGAGGAAGAGAGATAATCACAATTTACATACATAAACACATCGATACAAAAATGGATAACTCTCACATACACTGGTAAAGGAACATTAAAATTAGCCAACGCCCTAAAAAAACTTGATAGGAATATAAATATAGCATACAGAACTGGTAATAAATTACACAATTTAATAAATGATATCAAAGAAAAAATGGTTTCAACAATAAAGGCATATACAAATTAACATGTACATACTGCAATAAATTCTACATTGGGAAAACTAAAAGAAACTTCAACACTAGATTCAAAGAATATTTTAGAGATTTTGTTTATAATGGAGGAAAATCAAATTACGCAAAACATGTAATTCAGGCTGGACACCATATGCATAACATAGATAACACTCTCACAATATTACATAAAGGAAACATTCCAACGAGGATAAATATACTGGAGGAAATCACAATCCTAAGAGAAATCGACAACAACCTGACTCTTAATGAGAACATACCCAGTCCACACAATCCTCTGTACAAAATATTCATAACTAAGTCATTCTGCTGATGATGGGACTAATCCCGAAATACCTTCATAGTTTTATAACAACTTAAATTGAGGAGACGGACCTACAAGGTGACTATTTTTATAGTTTTTAATTTTACATTATATTACATAAATACATATTAGACAAGTCGAAGAGGACAATTGATAATTCCCTAAAACGTCGAGGCCAGGCCTGCATCTCATGTCCACACACGGTCTTCAACAAAGATGTCGATAGGTATAATGTTAACTAGGTTGAGATGGACAGAGCATCTGATATGGAAAGAAGATATAAAGATTCACATGAGAGTGGCATTAGCACAGCTGGATGGTAAGAAAAGGAATTAAAAAAGACCGAAATTAAAACGGATAGATGGAGTGGATGGTGGTGATAGTGTTCTTGGAGTGAGACACTGGAAGATGGTGGCGTTAAATAGTGATGGTTAGACACAGTTCTTCAGGAAGCCAAGATTAAGCACGGAATTGTAGTTTTAAATATTGCTGATTGAAAAAGAAAATTAATCAAAAATTAATTCATTTTTAATATAACTAGGGATCTCTACTCGAATAATACAAGAGAGTTTTGAATCTTGTCTTTCTCCTCCAAATCAAGCCGTTACACCATTTTTTTCATAATTTAATGACCTTTAAATTGACATAGGCCTAATGCATGACGGGTTATATATTTTATGTTTTAGATTGTATAAAAAGTAGAGTTGAAATAGAGTTAATTGGTTTATTGGTTGTTTTGAAAATGTTCTATTTTTTAAGCCATTTTTCGAAAAAAATCGTGCATTTTTTTTCGAATTTTCGAACTAATGCCATAAATGTAGCCACTTTGCCCCACTGTGCGCCGTGGCGTGGTCAGTAAAGTTCCTACTACCTCCTTATACTCCTGCGTCTCCTGTTCGATTCCCAGCAGGCTTTGCGGATTTTAAATCTTCAGCTTTCGACTAGGTATGTGTCGCCTGTCTTATGCTGCCCTGTGCTGTCACTGACAATAACCCTTTTACTTGTGTAATATGTGATTTAGAGTTCCAGCTTCTGTCAACCGACCCGAATAATGGCTTGTAAGTTCCATTGAGGGAGTGAGTCGAAAACAGGAAGTAGGATTTTAAAAAAATCTCCCTAAACAACGGTTCTCAAATGTAGAAAGTTGTTCAAAATTGTAGATTAAATCAATTTTCCTTTAAAATAGATAAGTTATACAATATATTTATCGAAGTACTGTCACGAGTGATTTCCAAATCATCGATAAATTCACGAGTCACTTCATTGTAGGTGAATTTATCTAGAGGTTTTGGAAATCAAGAGTGGCATTTGTTAGGACTATTTAACGAATACAATTAAGCTGTTTACTCAAAAATCATTATTTAAATGTAGTTATTTTGAAGTAGGCCTATTTATATATTTAATGTATTCGGCGATGTTTAAAAATAAATCAGAAATGTGTGGTGATGTTTAATTTGTTTATTCACTTCAACTTGATCATATTATTTAATGCTAAATAAGATAGCAATATTGTAGGAATGCACCCTAGTGGGGAAAAAAAATTAAACACATCAAACTGTATATTATAACCAATATTATTGGTTAATAATTTATCTTTTTAGTAAACAGCTCGTTAAACTCATTATTTAAAAACACACTTATTAAACACACAATTGTCAAATGTTTAGTTCGAAGGAATCTGTTCATTATTTGCTATATTCAATGTATTTGTTGAAGAGCCAGTCACTGCAAAATAATACCCTGACCTGGTCAGAATATTAAAAAAGCAGATTTCCTCATCACAGAAGCAAAAGGTGGTAAAGATAATTCGATAAAGAATGAGTAAACACGATTATGATTGGTTGTAAAACAAAATTAATTGAAACGTGATTGGTCATTGACTCCCATTTGCGGCATAAGTTAAATAGTCGTAATTTTTAATACATTGCAAGTCGTGAAACTAGGTTCTATGCCAAATTTAATTGCCCATAGAGAATTATAGACTAATATACTTTTTTTTTCGCACCGCATCAATTATTATATCTTTTTGATTTGTGAAATAACGTGGAACATGTTTTTAAAATATTCATATGACGTAAAATCTCGTCATTTAAGAATGTCTAATATTTCTTAAAATTGACGTCACAAGTAATTACGTGTGCAAGTGTAACTGCGCGTCGGCTTAGTTACGGTGACGTAATGATGCAATGATTAGACCTTGTCTCATGCCCTTCATTAACCAATGTCATTTCTTTCAAACAGGAAGGTTAAAAAATTCAAAATGTATCAAAGTGAAGGACTAAATATGGGAAATAACTTTTTCCTCGTTAAAAAAAAGTACTATAAAATAATTACAGGATATACCAATACATTAACGGTACAGCCTTCTTTCCTTCTTCCGGATTTTGCCTACTATTTATTCATCTCAATTGAACTACGGTATAAGGCGAATTAATATACAATCAAGGTCCTTTAACGTTACAATGTTTCAGTATTCAATGAATGAATAAATAAAATTATATAAAATTATATGTTATAATTGTACATTATTATGTAATTTCTACTCGTTTATTTTTCTATTGTTTTAAAAACAATATTAATTAAATGAAATTAAGAATACATTGCAATTTAAGGGTTAATATAATTTTTATTTCATACGATGTCTTACTTTATTTTTAAAAGGCCGGAAAATGAATCACTACTAACTAACTCACTGGCACTATCGAACCCGTAGGTTCATGGCCGTGCGGACATAAGCTCTCCATACATCGCTAATATTTTCCAATCATTCCCTGTATAATCTACTTTCCTCAAATCATAGTTAATGTTATTCTCCCACCTCATTGTTGGTCAATGAACTATGATTTGAGGAAGGTAAATTACAAGGGATTATTGGACAATGTTAGCTCAAAATAGGTATGTGTGGAGAGCTTAAGTCCGCGCGGCCATCAGCCTACGAGTTCAATAGTGACAGTGAGTTAGTTTTTTTTGTTTATAATAGGAAATAAAATTATGTACGTTACAAAATTTAAAATATTTTTAATTTCATCCCAATTCCGCCATAAGACCATATGTTTAACCCTTGTAACGTAAATAACTATGTCAACGCAGTGTATTTCAACTTATGAGCAGAACTAATCGTTACTAAATATTTAATCCTCGTTCTAAACACATTACAGATTTTCTATGTATAAGAAAACCCTTTACAATATTAAAAGATGGCCATAAAGTTTATGTGCATGGAAAATTAAATTTCAATTCTTACCTTG
This sequence comes from Diploptera punctata, assembly GCA_030220185.1. Classification (NCBI taxonomy): domain Eukaryota; kingdom Metazoa; phylum Arthropoda; class Insecta; order Blattodea; family Blaberidae; genus Diploptera; species Diploptera punctata. Next base: position 10,272 of record JASPKZ010003482.1, read on the forward strand.
CCATTGTTGGTGTCTTAACTTGTAATCTCTCTTCTACTTCAATTAATTAATAACCACAAATTAATAAAATAACTTGTGAAGCTGAATATTATTTTAGAAAACACACAAGAGTAATTTTCTGAAGGATTGGTCAATAAGGAACATTCAGATATATAACGAAATATTCTTTCATCTTCCATAACAGAATTTCTAAAAAATACGTTTAGTAATAATAACATTCGAAAAAAAAGACTGTCTAAAATTAAAATGTAATTGTTGTATCAGTTTATTAACAGATTGACGTAACAGTTTAGATTTCAATCATACCAATATGAAAGAATAAAAAACAGGTAAATAAATTTTGTTGCACAACTTTTAGCGAATTTCGAAGCAATAAGCTATTCAAGTTGTTCTCATGAAAAGATTTTTGAAAAAAAATACAGATGTTCATCGATCGTATCTTGTATGCACCGAAAATGACAATGACGAATAATACAGAGTGCGGCGTAAATTAATTAACCACTGCACATGATTGCAAGAAAAAAATATCAGATTCGTTGAAACTGGAGTTTGAATGCGGGACCTTCAGAATGTAATCTCGAACGCCACTGCCTGAGGTAATTTGCTAATTTTGAAGAATTTCGGCAGTTGTTTTTTGTATAGATGTTGTTAGCTACAGAAAAAAAATGTATTTGCATTTTCGGCCAACTGACTTAGCTGCACCTGTATATAGGCCTATATAGTGTATATATAGTTCATTGAAACCAAACTTGGCAAGTTGGCATATTGAAATTAATTAAAAAGTAAGGTCAGTTTCGTTAACCATCAAAATCGAACCATTAGAAGTAGGAGTTCACCTGAAACGAAACTAAAAATAAAATAAAAATTAAAAAATAGTTGTGGCGGTCGCAATTTTCCACGTTCGCAACGAATCTCAGTATATGCTATTAAAATAAAACGAGATAGGTATACTCCAAACTTCGGCGAAATCCGTCCATTAGAAGTGAGGTTTACCTTAAATTCAAAAATAAAAATTTGCTCTAGCAACCGCCATGTTTACTTCGTCGCAATGTACATCATACAATTAAATTAACTCTTAATTTAGCAATATATCCAATAAGATAATTGATTTATTTAATTTAATATTTTAAATAAAATAATGGACAAATTAATATGTATATATTATTTAAACTTGTGTCACATTATACAACATGCAATAGTTACTTTCACGGTTATGTATGACTAGTTTTCACTACACTCCGACACTTTTAAATAGACTGGCACTGAGATTTTCCAATTTAATAAAAATATATTCCATAAACCATAAAGTCGATTTACTGAGGAATTCGATTAATTTATACAGTTCCTGCGTGACGGACTTTTTATATTATATATATATTATCATATATATTATATAATTATATTCTAATTGTTGAAAATTCGTTGATAATGCACGAAATCAATGGAATAAGATATTTTTTATAAACAGGTTCACAATGTAATAAAACATCTTCCTGTCCTCAAAGCTTTTTAAATTTTTATCTTTTTCTTCTTCTCCATTCTTCTCTATCGTCACATTCCAATTCTTCCAGACCTAGGTCCCTCATATCTCTTCTTACATCATCCATCCATTTAAATCTAGGTCGACCTCTCTTTCCTTTCCCAGGTGGAATCCATTCCAAAGCTTGTCTGGGTAATCTTTTCTCTGGCATCCTACGTATATGACAATACCATTCTAGTTGTCTCTATCTCACAAAATGTAATATTGAATTTTGGACTTTCATTTGTTGTGTGATGATTGTGTTTCTGATTTTTTTTCTTCCAGTTTTCAATGTCTGATTTTTTTTTTTTTTTTTTTTACTTTTCCAACACCTCTAAGACAAATGCCAGGAAACTTTTAAGACCCAAATGGCCCCGAACATCATCACAATCATCATTATAATATTCGCCATATTTAATACTAATGTGAGAGTGAAGTTTGTATAGTCTTAAATGTTCGTATTGTCTCGAAGGAGGCCCTGGATTAAGCTGATCGCTCATTCGGGAGGCTCTCCATATCCTTATATGATTGTGTTCCAAAGTTAAAAATCCTTCTACTGACAGATCATGCCACTTTATGGCCATGGTATCGTGGGGCATATAAAAAATATCCACAATATGAGAGGTTAACTAGGATGGGGAAGAATATCATTACAGTTTCGATAATTAAATATCCTGGTTAACATTCACTTCGGGAAATATTTTCAGTCTGAGTATAATAATAGGTTTTCAATGTCAAGACAATTAAATTCAATAACTGAGATCATTATTTATGGAGATTTCAACGAGCATGCATTTAACTTGGGCAGAACAATTTTATCAACTCTTACGACAGTTCTACCTAGTTTGAATAATGTAGAAAACTTCTTTACCTATTCAATCCACATGTAGTCTATTATACAGTTTGACACAAAAGTCAGTTGACATTACTTTGGGATCCATTTTTTTCTTATTGGAACAATTTACACTTAATTTATACCACAGACATTGAAAGATAAATTCAGTCAACAGACCGTCATTAGCTGACAACCCCATCTGAAGATATTTTCCAAATATCGTTCCAACCATTTTCGATCAGTTTTCAGTGTTGTCCATACCTAAATCTAATTAATTTTAATGCAGACCCATTGAACTTCTAACATAAAAGGAACATAATTAAATTTAAAATATTAAAGAAAATTATGCAAGTTGAAAAAACATTAGAAAAATAGAAGGAAAATGTCTAAAATTGTATGGACACCTCATAAGATGGAAGAAGATAGAATATTAAAGAAGATCCTTGATTGGAAAGCTAATGGATGAAATGGAAGAAGCAGACATAGAGAATGTTGGATAGATGGAGTGAGAAGAAATATGGAAGCTAGAGATTTGAGGAAAGTAGATGCAATAGACAGAAACCTCTAGCGACAAATCACTTTGGGTTGAAGGAGAACCACTGTAGTGTGAAATATTCCTAACAAATTATAAAATAAACCATTCACAGTTGCATTTAGATAAATAGGCTTGTAACTAACTAACTAACTCACTGGCACTATATAACCCATAGGTTTATGGCCGCGAGAACATAAAGCTCTCCATACATCCCTATCATGAGCTAATGTTTTCCAATCGTCCTCGGTGTAATCTACTCCCTCAAATCATGGTTAATGTCATTCTATCACCTTATTGTTGGTCTACCAACTGGGAGTTTTCCTTCTGGTTTTCCTGCATGAAGCTTCCATGCCCATCTTTAATTCCCCAATCGTGCCACGTGTCCTACCCATATCAGTCTATGAGAATTAACTGTTATTATAAGAAATAGGCCTAAGAAACAATTAATTGGATGATCAACATCGAATCATGATTGTTTTTCTTCCATCTCATTCTTGGCCTACCTACAGAGACTTTCCCCCTGGTTTTCTTATAAGAAGTTTCCACTTACAGTATACTTGTAAACAAGTTAGTAATTATTAGTAGCTCTTTTGGTTACTACTTCATTGTATATATTTAAAAATCAAACAAGTACAAATTATTAACAAAAAGACAATCTCTCTCTCTCTCTCTCTCTCTCTCTCTCTCTCTCTCTCTCTATATATATATATATATATATATCTTTCTTTTCCTCTTTATCTTAGTTTAACCTCTCCCTTATATATATTTTTACATGTTCCACGCCACCCGGGCTTACAGCGACACGACCTGTCGGTAGAGGATTTGTAACTTTGGATCACTCATATTTTATTGACCACACAAGGACATGAAGAGCCTTCTTGGATGAGTAATTAGCTCAATACCAGGCAACCTCCGAGATAACACAAACATTAACAAGGCGAATATGATATGAATGATGATTATGATGGCCATATGATGTCCGGATACTATTTGAGACTTTAAACTTGCCTGATATTTGTCTTACAGGCGAGGAAAAATCCAGAAACAAAAATCACCCAAGAAACTTTGTCTCGACCGGAAACTGAATCCGGGTCCTCTGCATTTGAGGCTACAAGACCACAGCGGTGGATTTCAAACAAACTAACGGTATATAGGAATATATTTATACATAAATGAGAAACATCTACCACCAGGAGAATGAATGGGCTAACAAAATTGGCTATTAGGTATCGAATGAAGTCAAAGACATTAATCAACCGATGATCCATCTACCTACCTATATATCCATCTATCTATAAATACTATCACTTATTCACACTCACTCTCTGGCACTATCGAACCCGTAGGTACATGGCCGCGCGGACACAATCTCTCCATACATCCGTATCTTGAGCTAATGCTTTCCAATCATTCCCTGTATAATCTACTTCCCTCAAAACATAGTTAATGTTATTCTCCCATCTCATTCTTGGTCTACTAACTGGGCGTTTTCACTCTGGTTTTCCTATAAGTTAGAAGCTTTCATACGTTCTAGAAGCTTCCGTACACGTTTTTCATTCCCCATTCGTGCCATATGTCCTGCCCATCGCAGTCTACAGACTTAACTGTTATTTTTATATAAAGACCATGTAGTTCACTGTTATGTATAGTCTTCTCTATTCACGTGTCTGTTCATCTCTCTTTGGTCCAAAAATGTTAATAAGAACTTTATTCTCAAATACTCATAATCTCCTTTCCTCCCTTAAAGTAAGAGTCCATGTTTCGCAGCCAGATAATATAACTGGTAGAATAATAATTTTATATATTTTTAGTTTAACGTTTTTTTTAAATTAGTGGGATGACAAGAGCCCCTATAATGCATAATAGCACGCATTTCCAGAATTGTGCCTATGTTCTATAAATACTATATAATTCCAAATTCACCTAACCCCACTAACTCACTGAGACTATCGAACCCCGTTATTCACAGCTGCACGGACATAAGCTTTCAATACATCTCTATCCCGAAATAACGTTTTCTAAGCATTTCCGGTTACTTTATCTCCCTCAATCCATAGTTAATATCCACCCAATGTTATCTTTACCTTGTTCATGGTGAAGGGCCTTCTGTGTTCTTTTGACCCTTGAGCTTTGTCGACAGTAGCATAGCTTCCAGAAGAGTTACCCATGCCGGACAGATCAAAGTCGATAAACTAAACTGAAAGATATATCTTAGTAGAATTAGTGATGATATTTCATTATTTAAAAAAAATATCAAGAAAGGCGGACATGGATTATACTAAAGTAAAATTACCCGATAAGGTTTATTTCCATTTCTATTTTTCCTCAGGCGTCGAGACAAAATGGTATGTTACAATTTTACTACCAGGCTCCACTTAATCATGAAATCATCTTACCATAGTTCAGCTATAATTAACATTTAAATCAGCTATATTCTTCATAACATTCAAAACATTTTTTTATCTTGAAATTGGATCCTAAATTTAATTTTTTCTTCCTCTCCCTTGAACTAAAACTTCGTAATTTGTATAATCTATACGTATTATTTCTTTAACTGAACTACCCGAGCACGAATATTTGTTTATTCGAATGTCAATGCTATGAATAACATTTTTTAATAACATTTATTCCTATTCTTAAAAAATACACAATAGGAACGCACTATTTATTGGATCCTAGACGCTTTATCTTATATGTTAAAGCGTCTAAATATAAGAAATAATAAAAATACCGCATGTCAAGTTACTTTTATGCCACACTGTATATGATAATGAGATTTTTAATTTTCTTCCCTTGTAAACAACTGAGATTTTCCTATGGCCTTGGTAGCATGTTGGTAAACATATAACTGGATCTCCAAAATGCATTCATTATGTTTCCAACTGTTGTGGAAACGTGGCAGAATCGATTAAAATTTTAAAATATAATAGAAACATAATGCATTATTCAATTGCATAACCAACAGAACAGAGAGGTGGACCTAGGCTCGCCCAAAAAAAATGAGCATGGGTTTGGCTTTCCAGGAGCTACTCCAAATTCGACAAATTATACTGATCTGTTCCATCACAACTGCATCCGCGGAAAGATATTTTTCTGCGTTATGACTAATAAAAACTTGCATCAGGTAACCATATCAATACAGTTGAAATTTAAATAAAATAGTACCTGAAGTCCAGTCGTCCTTAACTTGAATTTTAACTGTAAACATCAACATTAACTGTGGTTCATATGGATTTTATAAGTACAGACCGGATGTTAGGGAAAATGCCTACAGTTATTAATTATATATATTGTAAAAGTGGCTTCATATAAGTTCATACCGACGACACTAGCGTTGTTTTCCATGAAGTTCATTTTGCCTATAAATGCCTATTTCAGCTTACAATGCATATAAATGCCTATTTATCATTTTTTCTCGATATTAACTTAGTATTTCAATGAAATTGATTGAAATGGACAAACTTCATGACAAATATCATTGCATAGAAATTTTCAAGTGTTCTTTTTATAAATTCTGTTAGAATATTTTATAATAAGGGTGGCAATAGCCAATAACCTAGCAGGTAGATGGTTTCCCCCTCAATGCACTCCCGCTAGGCAAATAAGTACCGGTTATTGTATTTTTCCACTCCATGTACTGCCGTTGAACGAAATAGTCCTAATCTATGCCCCATTATATTATGCTCCAGCTCTAAGGCTTCGAGAAAGTTCTATAGTACAGCTTTGCTTATTTTCAGTACAAACATTGCTGAGTGACAAAGAGGGTAGATGGTTCAAGCTTTCTTTCTCCGTATCACAAGTAGTGCTGAAACCTGTAAGTGACTGACAATATTATTTTTGATGTTGGTAACATTGAATTCAGTCTGTAGTCCTCGTTCAAAGGCAAAGTTGTGCGATAAGTGTATGTGGCTTTTTTTTTACCTTTAGAACAGTTGTTTTACGATGCGTAAAGAACGGACAACAATAAGACAAACTGACCAATTTCGTGAAAGAATTTGGTGCGGAAATATTCTTAAGTGGCGTTCAATTGTTTTGTAAAGTGTATAACATTTCAGTGAATTACACGAAGAAGTGTCATGTTTCATAGCACGTACACACTGCAAAACATAAGTATTCTAAAAAGACAAAACAAGTTTCAAAATCATCTCTGATATCGCCGTATGCTATTGATAGCTATGTTTATATTCTTTATGTAAGCAATAAAAATTTATGTTGTTGTAGCAAAAATATGATAGTATATATATATATATATATATATATATATATATATATATATATAGGCTAAAAATAAAACTCTAATGTACATAGTCCTAAACTAAAATGTTCCGAAAATATAATAAAAGTATACCATAAGAGAAACATGTCTTACATGTCTTCATAACTTCCATTTTTTATTCCTAAATATGTGATCTCACTACAATTTTTTATTGTTTCTCCAGTCTCCAAAATTAAATTTTGTTCTGGTTCACCAACTAATAAAAATCTTGTTTTCTTCATGTTCAAAATCAATCCCCACTTATCATATTCGTCTGTTAATATTCTAGTCATATATTCTAAATCTTCATATTCTTGTGCAATTAACAATATTATTGATCATCTGCAAAATGTAAGTTGTATAAAGTTTTATTGTTTGAAATAGGAATTCCCATGCTTGAACTTTAATATTTCGTGTAGCCTACATATTTTTTAAACAGAGTCGGTGATAGACAACAACCTTGATGTAGGCCTTTATTTATCGTGAAGCCATATGCCAATTTACTGCCAATTTTAATTTTAGATATGCAATTGTATATTGAAGAAGTATTTTAGTCAGTTCTTCATTATTTTCCACGTTGTGGCCGCAATTTCGAAGAAGTAATTCTTTTCCCATGTTATGACGATGTTTTGAAGCAGCTAACTCTCTTCATGCCCGATGTTGTAGTAACATTTTGAAGGAATAGTGTCCCAAAATAATAAATAAGAATTACTGGTTCAGGTTGGGTTTGATGTTCGGTAGAGGTGGACTCTCTTCTCAAGGTCGAAGTTGGTACACAAGATAGGAAAACACTTTAAAAATCACTAATAACTGATTCCTGTAGAAATAGTTGTAAATTTATTTACTATTTAATTTCCCAGCAGATCAAGTAAATATAGGTGGTATTATTCTTCACCGTCAATTAAAATTAAATTATTTTCTTTTCTTCCAATCAAATATCACATTTTATCAGGAGAGCTGTTATTGCTTCTATCCTTGATGAAAGTTATATGATGACTAACTAGAGTAATTCTGTTATAATTTTAAAGAACTTTATTACATCACATGATTTTATATTTAAATTCTATTGGTTAATGGTCCATTAAATACCAGGTTTAAATTTTATTTGTTAAATCAAAAAGTTAATTGTTTTAACATCCAATCAGAATTTAGTATACTTTTATTTAAAAATATTAAGTTAAGCAGGTGTTCCTATTACAGTTATAACAGGAAGCTTTATATTTCAGACAACAATGACTTAAGACACAATTTTAAAAGCATTATTTAGAAAGACTGTTATATAATACAATTTCTTTAATTGTTACTGAGACATTTTTATTCAACAATGAACAACAATTAATTATTTAGATGTTTTTCTTTATTTAAGTTATATTTAAATATTAAAAGAATTTTAAAGTATAAAATTATTAACTTTAACTTTCATATTTATTATGATATTAAAATCCTGCTATAATATTGTAGATTTTCTGCCTTTTTTATATGCAGTTATCATGTAAATATAGAAATTATAAACTTGAGATTTATATACAATTGAATAACCCACTCTTTTTTTTTACCTTAAACCGTTTTGCTTCTTCTTTTTACCTTTTTGTTAACTTTGTTTTATTCTCACATATAAACACAAGGACAGGACACACACCCAGACCCAAGGTAGAGATTCAAAATTCCCTATCCCGCCGGGAATCGAACCCGAGTCGCCGGAGTGGAAGGTAGGGACTCTACCGACTACGCCACGGCGACGGACAAATTATTTCTTGTTGTTTTCTTTCGTTTATACTGTTTTCCTTTTTGTTTAACTTTGTTAACCTTTTTATCTTATTCACACATACAAACACAAGACAGGACACACACCCAGACCCAAGGTGGATATTTAAATCCCCTACCCCGCCGGGAATCGAATCCGGGTCGCCGGAGTGGAAGGTAGGGACTCTACCGACTACGCCACGGCGACGGACATCACTCGAATAATGGTGTGTCGTAATCAATAATTCTGTGATAGCCTAACTTATTCACCTAACTCAATTGTTTAGTAGGCCTAATTGTTGCCTAGTATTTAGCAGTAGGCCAACTACTTACTGAGTAGTTGGGGAAAATTACATTATAACAGCTTAATTTTAACACCTAAAATCACCTTTACAGAAATCGATGATTGGTTTTTTTTCTTTTTAAGAGAGTTCTTAAATTTTCTAGTAATATTTCCAACTTTAAAACATATTGTTATAGAATAGTACGAGCTATTTCAAGTCTCATGAATTGATTTGTTTTCTTCGCCCTTAAATTAAACGCAATAACATACTACGTAGTTTGAATATGAATTCTCAGAAAATAATAATAACTTTACAGGACATTAGAAGTCTAAATTTAGTAACTGACCATAAGTCTGAAATGTACACCCAGCGAGAAAACGTTTATGTGCAAGTGTATAAAGGACACAAGTCAGAAGTAAGTTGTTACAGTTAAATATCGCACAATAGTTTTCTTTCAACTCAATGGAACTTAAAACAATTAAGGAACTGAAAAATAAAGTTATTCATCTTCTTCCCTTCCAGGATTAGATCAATGTGACCTCTTTCGGTCCCAAGTCCATCGTTTCCTTAGCCGTCCTAATGATCTTTTTTTTTTTTCATACGGTTTGTAAGAATTGGTCGTTTTGAGTAATCTTGTACGATATTGTCCATTCTGTCTAAATGTTCTTCCATCTGTATTGTGCTCTTCTAGTTTATCGATTATTAAAAATATCTCCAGTTCATTTTTATTGACTCATTATGTAATGTATCCATGCGTGTACGTCCTTTTACGAATCTTAAAAATTTCATTTCAGTGGCTTGAATGTGTGAAATATCTTTTTTTAATGCCCAAGATTCACATCCATAAAAAAAACAGGAACAGCAATAATTTTATAAAACCTGAACTGAGTTCTCTTCGAGTCTTTCGGAGGTTTCTCACATGGTGCCGCACACCATAAATTGTGAAATTATAATGCCTTTTAAAACCGAGAAAAGTTTTATTTTTAAGATAATTTTTATTTCTTGTCTCAAAATTATTTTCATTTCACATATATACTGGATTGTTTTTGATAGTGAAGATACAGTGTATCGCGCAATTGAAGGAATCAGAACTAGGGTACATTTATTTTTTATTACCAAAAATTCTTACTCCTCCCTGACATGATCTCTCCATTGTTCTGATGGTTTTCATTTATTATTCTACCTTCAGGTGTCCATTTAATATGTCATCGGGCTTCTTTCTTTTCACACTTTTAACTACCGGTACATATTTCTTCTTATTCATAATTTGTAGGATTTTCAATCTGTTTATTTCCAAAATCACTCTCCGGAGGAAGACATGTTGGATGTGACTTTTAACGCCTTTAAATAATTGTTTTCCCTCTTTAATCACTTCAATATATATATATATATATATATATATTTTAAATTCTTTAATTTATAATTTTATTCCTTCTTGATATTGTTTCTACTTTTCCGCCAATTGTCAATTTCCATAGCTAAAAGCTTAGTTACACGTTCCAGGCCAAATTGCACAGGATTCTGTTCTATATCAGACTACACTTTGTGTCGACTAAGTTTGAATTAAAGTTGTTTTATTTAAAATATTCTTGCTCCATTTGATTGAATGTAACATTCCTATACTTTATTTCCCTTCGCTTATTACGTTCGCAGTTTCAGATTAGCTTGTTCCTGTTTCAAAATGAATCCCGAATATTTAAATATGTTAACTATTAAATTTATTCTTGTTTAATCTGAAGCTTTTCATCTTCTTCTATCTTCAACATTATGTCATATGAATAAAAAAAAATCCAGGTATAAACGTACATTTCTTCCCCTATTCTAAAAGAGTATATTATTAAAATAAATAAGACATGCCATTTTTATATAACACCACAAAAAGCTATATTTATTTTTTCATATGATACGATACTCCTTGGTTAGAAAGGACTAGAAGGCCCTTGGCATATCAACCGGCTGCCTGCGTAATTCACATATTATGTCCCAAAACTAATGCACATGTACTAATTATGGGGAAGGACCATCGTCCATCTATTCTGCATCTTCTAGCAGTTATATCTGGTTTTCTCAAACTGGAGCCGCTACTGACTGTAGCTATCCAAATTCCTAATGATCATGTGTGATCACTGGGTGTCATACTGACCGAAATTCCGTGAAAAATTGCTTCCAACATGTGAATTGCCACGCGTTCCATAATTTGCACCAAATCATGATATCTTAGATCGTTCGGTTACGGTGCGGGACCACTAATAGGTTATTTAAGAAAATTGAAATCGCTAATTAATGTTAATAATCGTAATTTTACTAAACTGCATATTCTCTCATAATCTACCAGAACGGAAGAGTGAAATTTTTATTAAGTGATATCTAAAAATAATTACGATATATTTTTTTTTCTTTTCACTTATTGAACTAAATATAAAACACATTAATTTTCGGTGTTTCAGCTCATTTATGTCAAGAAGATCGGGATAAGTAGATCCCCGAGCAACTCCGTGTTACCAGCACAGGGTATCTAAAAAATATAAATTAATAATTATTTTTCAACTAAACATAAAGGCACATTAATTTTCAATTATTTAGGCGTAGCAGAGCACGTCGGGTAGTAGCTAATATATATATAATTTAACGTCCACCGCTCCGGTCTCGAGGTAGCGTGCTGCCTTGTCACGCAGCAGGCCCGGGTTCGGTCCCCGGTCAGGACAGTTTTTTGGGTGAGGTTTTTATCGGGGTTTTTCCTCACCTGTAAGACAAATGTCAGGAAAACTTTAAGGCCTAAACGGTCCTCGAAATCTTATGGCCATGGCAATCATCAGCATTCATATTCATCCTAGATTAAGCTTAGGACCAGGGACTCTTCTGGCGCACCACTATAATCATCATTATCACCCATCATATGATCGGGGCAACGTAACCCCGCCTTCCAGGCGCCCAACCTCAGAAGTGAGTTACAAGTACACCATGCCAGGAGAGAACACCAGAAATGTCGAAAGACAACCTGGGGCATTTGCAAATATATATATATATATATATATATATATATATATATATATATATATATAAATTTAACTTCTTATTAACACGAGGATTTCTTATTCGTGATTTCTTTTATAAAATATTAGCAACATACATTTTTGTATTTTTGCGTCATTTTTTACATACTTTTACTTGCAAATCCATTAATAGTAATTTGTAATAGAAATTGCTGTATTTAAATTACGCACAATGATTTGTTAAATATCCAATTAAAATTTTAAGTAAATCCTGAGAAAACAGGCACGCTCTAAGGATTATTTTAGCATTAGCTATTTAGGACATTCCGGATCCAGCTAAAAATCGCATTCTTTACTTAAGCCCTTTATACATAACAACATAAAAATGAAGGTGACTTCTGAGAGTGGGCAGTAGCATATCTAGCGAACAAATATTTCAACGTCCAACCATTAGCAATTAGCACAACACAAATCCTCAGATCATGTTACCATCTATTTTGATTTTAAATGCGCAGTAAATTCCATAGCCTTGTATACAGCCAGAGAGAGTAAAAATTACGGAAGCAAAAATAAATTAACCGGTGTTGCTAATTTATTAACCATTTTATGGCTAGATTTGGCCATTTTGAAAACATAACTAGCTACAAATTTGTGAAAAAGCCACGAATAGCTTTTGTGGCCATTTATCGCTTTTTCTGTAGCTACTTCTAGCCATTTTAATTCATTCATTCATTATTAGAATTTTCCTCATCATAGAGTGTTTTCTCCAACCAATAATAAACATGAGTTTAAAGTAATACATAATTGACTACGGACTTATAGACTATCAGTTTGTAACAAACATTCACAAATTTCCCATAATTAAAATTCTCCATGTTTTCCTGTCCTCTGTGTCTTCATCCGTTACACCAATTTCCTCATTGGATTCTGAATGTTATTCTTCCAGGTTGTTCTTGGTCTTCCTTTTCTACTCCTTCTTTCAATGTTCCATGCATAGACGGTCTTTGGTAGTTTTCCATCCTGCATTCTTCTTACGTGCCCATACCATTTTAGCCTTCTGTGTTCAATCCCATCCATTATACTTCTTTCTGGATTCATCCATTTTCTAACTTCTGTATTTCAAATTCTTTCCAGCCGAGATTTTCTGGCAGCTCTTCTCCAAAAATCCATTTCAACTGCAGTTATTCTGTTGGAATATTGTCATTTTCCAAACTTCCGATCCATATGAAATTATACTTTCTATTATGGACTTATAAATCAGTTGTTTTGTTCTATTAATGATGTTTTTACTCCATAGTATAGAGTTTAACATTCCTATGGTTTTTCTTCCTTTATTTGATCCTTTTTGCTAATTTATTTATTTGATGTTTCATCTTTCTCTATAATTGATCCCAAACTGCAGAAACTATCGCTCTTCTTTATCTTTACACCAACAATATATAATTCATCTGGGTCATTTGTTAAATATTCTGTTTCCTTGTTGATTTTCAAACCCCATTTCTAATATGTTGTTGACAACTGATTTCACTTATAATTTGCATCTTCTCCATCCTGGGTTATAATTTATCTGATGATCAGCAAAAAGTAAGTGATGTAGATATCTTCTTTCTGTTAATTCTAGTCCCATTTTTGCACACTTACTACTAAACAAATACCTATATATATATATATATATATATATTTTAAAAACAGTGTTGGCGATATCGGGCATCCTTATAACAATCCTTTACTGGTTCCAAAAGGTTCTGATAACTGAGACCTCATTTTAATTTAGCATTTTCTGTTCTTATATATTTCTTGTATTAGCCATTTTAATTATTTTATATAAATTTTGTAACAATAACGAATGGAAATTGATAGATTTTTGTCATCACAAAAATAAATTAAGAAAAATGGGTACCTTCCTTCCAAAAGACATACTTAAGAATCGTGGATATCCCCTTATGGTATTACTAACCAGATAGACCATGTATTAATATAGAACAGGCTCACGACTACAATTTTAAATCTAGTCTACATACGGAAAGAATAGACAGTGTATCAGACCACCACTAAGTGAGAGTTAGATATAAACAAATAATATACCATAGAAATAGAATGTCTGATGAGAAGAGAATAAAAATATAACTTATATAAACTTAAAGGGAAAGAAATTATTTCTTTAAAAATCAGAATTACAGAATATTTCGTTGTAAGAATATATTTATTTCTTAAAATGCATGTTATATTCATAATTTTGTCATTATAATGGCATAAATTTCAATAGAGTAAAAGAAAAAAAATGTACAAAATTGTAATTCGGAGGTATAGATTGGCAAGTCATTTTGTAAGTTTTAAAATATAGCTTGCACAAACGAAACTTAAATTTTAGCCATTTATAGCAATTTTTAGGAGCCAGTATTAGCCACTTTTCTTCACTGGATGTTGGCAACCCTGAAAGTGACATTTAAAACGTGAATAGTCTATGAAGGAGATCAAGGGACGATGATTTTTCTTCAGCACTAAGAGTCTTAAAAATACTGCATGTGTCTTCGGAGGTGAAAAAAAAAAAACTTACGTACGTAAATAATCTCAGGAGACAAAACATTTGACTATAGAGGGAGCAGCGGATCGGTTGAGGTTGTTTTACTCATTCGTATCCAGATTAGCTCTGGAGTCTACTAGACTTCTGTAAAATGCATGGAAAGAACATTAATGTGTGTAAATTCAGCCAAAGCATAGAGTTAATCGCTGTACATCCTTCTCGTGTTGGAGGATATGGATAACAATGCCCTTGTTAATGGGTAGCTTTAAGAGGAACTCAAGACTGAAATAAATGGTATCTCAGCAACATTTATCGACCTTTCATATCCAGTTTTGAATTGCAATAGTGGGTATTAAAAGAATTAACCTATTTAATTCACATATTACCTCCTGCATCAATACATGACATAAACATTTTCCCACAATTAAATTGTAAGTTTTCTTGATTGAATAATTAGCCTACTCTATTTTTTAAACTCTTGAATAAAAGTATGTTGAATAAAAGTATGTCAAAGGAATAAAGTGTAAATATTGTTTGTTGAATAAGTTATAATAGTATAAGATTTAAAGATCTGATGCAGCAAAAATAATTTCAAGAATCTACCGCTATAGTCTGCAGATAACAGGGTTGATTCTCACGCAAAGGATCATGGCTTGATTCCCGTTCGGGTTGAACTAGTGTCGAGGATTAGTAGGGAATTTCTCAACTATAAGGGTCAGGGTTCGATTCCTCGTTCGGGTTGAACTAATATCGAGGAAGTTTACATACCTTAAGGGAAATAAAATGAAATTTGTGTTAAAAATTTCCTAAAATTCACCGGCTTCATAATTATCACGCTCTTTCCGATAGGTTTAAGTGTCCAGGTGCAGTGTTATTCAATGGAATTTAAACAGAAAGTACTCCCACTGAAGTTAAAATGTTATATTCTTCACACCGAATTTCGTGGCGCTGAGAGAGCTATTTGATCTGTGTGGCAGTTGTTTTCAGGTCGAAGTTCACAGACCACACATGCATAAAAGTAGAACTATAGTTGTAAAGTTCCGCGTCACTAGCACAGGAGGTGATTAGCGAGTCCCCCCCCCCGGCGGAGTTAGAAATTATAAGAAAAGCTAAATATCCTCAACTCGTGTGCAACTCGGGTTCGGGTCGAGGGAGGAGGTGGAGCCCGTATATAGAGGTCTGTGAATGACAAGGGTGCCGGCCGACCATGCCTGACGCATCAGCACAGAGGCAGATGAACGAAATGAAACGAATTGGATGAAATGAGTATGGAGAAATGGTGGAATAAAATTGTAGCAGAGGAAAACGAGAAAAATCTGCCCAAGCTCAGTTTCATCCAGCATGAAACCCACATGGAGTGAGCGAGACCCGATATTGGGACTCTAGCTGTGAGAAGCGAGCGTCTAACCGGTTGCGACACGCCTTAGATTTTTTTTGTCTAATGCCACTAGGTTGTCTTTTATGCATTTCTGGCTATTTCCCTTGGCATTGGCAGAATTGTAATCCATTTCTTAGGTTGGGGCACCTGGAAGGCGGAGTTACGTTACCCCGATGGTATGATGGGTGATAAATAATAATGAAGTGCCACGAGAATTCTTAATCTAAACTTAATCCAAATTCCAGACCATCGGCAACCACAGGAATTCCCTTTAAGGAAACATTCCTATGGTTTGACCGGGAATCGAACCCGGGACCTCACGAACAGTAGTTAGAAACGCTGACCACTAGCCCATGAAGCTGGTCACGCCGTAAAAATTATAATTGTAATATGTTCGATCCCTGGGTTACGAGTTGTGGTGATGTACCGACATAAATTTTTAATAACCACATTGTGTTCCAGATACCTGGATAAAATTCCAAATCCCTCTGCAGTATACCTAATGAATAGAAGACATGTAGTAAATTTACTATTTTTAACGATTCGTCAGTCGGATTGGGATGTTAAGCCTGAGGGTTCCCTTCTTGCTTTTCGACAGGAGTTGTCTGTTGTGTCGCATTGCGTTTAACCTTCTCCCTTTTCTTCATCATAATGCCTCATACAACATTACACTACAGTTCAGTTCTGGCTTCTTTAGCTGCTTTTGAGGGGTTAATGGTGTTTGGTGCGATATAGAGGGGAAGGCGAATTGCAGGTACTATCCTCAGTTTAGAAAATATAATAGTTACTACACGTTGAGTTTTTCTTATTTACTAGTTCTGTTAGTGAATATTTTTGTGGTCTAGTAAGTTTACAGTGTTAATTATAGAATAGTGCACTTTTATAACAATTTATTTTAATATTATTTTTATTGTCCACCGCTGTGGTCTCGAGGTAGCGTGCTGCCTTGTCACGCAGCGGGACCGGGTTCAATCCCCGGTCGGGGGCAGTTTTTTCTGGGTGAGGTTTTTATCGGGGTTTTTCCTCACGTGAAGACAAATGTCAGGAAAACTTTAAGGCCCAAACGGTCCCCGAAATCATATGGCCATCATTATCATCATCCTTCACCGCTGTGGAAAGCAACGGGAAGCTACCACACCTGCAATTCCCTAGTAAAGCTGCAAGCATTAGCATGAAAATGCTATGATTGCAGCGAAAGACCGCCCTCGGGCACGAATTACTATGGATGGAGTATTTGTTATTATTATTATTATTATTATTATTATTAATTATTATTAAGAACTTTTTTTTGCTTGACTACTAGTTCCCACCCCCCTCGGCAATGTTCCCTTCTGTCACACCAAGACGGCTACAGTTACAGAACTGGACTGTATACAAATACTTAAAGCATACACTCACCTACATTCGTCTCTGTTCACAATACCATTAACATCACAAAAATAATACGGTTAGTCAAAGTGGTGCAACAATTGAAAAAAAGGACCACATTAACGCCATCTATTCACCTTAGTACAGAATCCGAAGCATGAAAATATCATGGGTGGCATTAGAACTCACATATATTGTAGCAAAAGCTATTAGGCCTAAATAACAACAAACAATTTGAATGTTATTCATCCATATTAAGAGTCCCTTTCGTAGATAAAATACAAATATTGAACTTTATGGGTGAGCGTTTAGAAAAAAAGATATATAAATAAGTGGATACGTGTAAAATGTTTACTATGTGATAAAATTATCTTAGTCATGTTGTTTTATTATATCCGGGTAATAAAGTAAGTAAAAAAAATTGAAGCTATAGGGTCGTACGATAGGGCACTGAAATGACAATCGGACAGAGTTCGTAAGTTCACTTTAGCAGCTGTTATGTGATAATGAATTGAACGCAGTTTTCTATAATTTACTAATTTGTAAATTGCGTCTATATTTTATTTAATTAGCAAGAACTCGAGCGGAATGATCCTTCCAAAGAACTTTGTTTGTTTTACTCGTTTTTCAAGATTAATTTAATTGTGTGTTGATGTTTTTAGGATGTAAATATTAATTATATCCGTACCAGATGTCTAACATAAAAGGAGGGGAGGAAGTTTGTTATTCATAAAGTTTATTTTATTTATTTATTTCCATAGTTTAACCCAGGGCTGTTGAATAAGCACTCACTAGGTGTTAAAAAGGCGGTCCCTCTCCTACCCATATATAGATGCACTCCTATTGAAACAAAACAACTGACAAGTGAGTAACCTATCTGACGTAGGTTTGAATAGAAGGGGTGGGGAGATTTTTCACATCTAGTGAGCAGTTATTAACAGGTTCAATGTTTTTCTGGGTAATCTTTCTTTTTGCATTTGTTGTATACATGCACATGCCAATTTAATTGCTTATCTGATTTATAAAAATTAATGTTTGTTTGATTGTTGGTTCGTACTTTATGCGCGGCCATACCGTTGATCCGATCGTGATGGGGTTTTTTGCAAAATGTTCAGGAGATTCCCGGGATGAACATATGCTATAAGAGAGTTGTGATACTCAACTCCTTACACCCTTAAAAATCACCCTTTGTAGCGAAAACGTGAAAAAAGTCCCTTTTTCTGACGCGTAAATGGCGTATGTTGCCTAAACCATAACAAATACACAAAATTAATGTACACAGAATTGAATATCTGAAAAAACTCTACAAAAAAGTCCGCGACAGCATATGTTTATCTTTTACGGATAACTCACAATAATACATGTTTGCCTTTGTAATATATATTGAAGTATATCATAATATATATTGAAGTATATCATAATATTATATATTTTTATAATATGAACATTCATTATAATGTATGACTGTCCTAAATTAACACAATTATTGACCTAATTGATCTTTTTGTTAAAATATGCTGAAGAATGATTTTAAAAGAATTCTGTCATGAATATTTAAATAGGTATATTACCTTTGTAGTTATTTGGAAAAGTCATGCAGTATAAGGGAATTGTTACACAATAGGTAGTCTTACCTAATGATGACTTAGCTTTTAAAAGGTCATAGGTTAAGCGCATTCAATATGCTTTTCAGAAAGGGAGAATCTGGTTACATGTACAATACAACCAAATTGATTCTCACGTATACATTGAACTACGTCATTACTCAACTGGTATATATGTATGAAACTTATGATTGTAAGTTAGACAGTTTTTTTCATCGGTGTTACCGATACCCTGTCTCACGTTTTTTTGTATTAAAGTCTGTTTGTTTTCTCACTTACTGCTCCGCTGTGTCTTCTTATAGTTAGGTTTAATCCTATCTACTAACCACATTCCGAAGAATTCCTGGGTTGATTCCTAATCTATAAATTTACAGATATCTACTAGAACTTCAAGACGATCTTCACCTCCTGACACAACTCTTACTTATTTTGATTATTATTTATACTTTAAAAATAATCCTTATAAGTTATAGAAGGAATCGACCACCCAGATATTACATGGTGGCAGCGCAATCGGGATTGGAAAACCAGCGAGCAGTGAGACATCCGAAGGTGCGAACGAGCTGGAGAGACTCTTCAATTAGTCCCAGCATAATTCAGAGCCTATCTCGAGGGATCAACGCTCCAGAGTAATCCACAGGCGCCGTGGTACCCGTAAACGCACCAGAGGAAAGCAGACAGTGGTCCTGAGGCCAAACACCAGCAGCCACCCGACGCGCTCGAGGGAACGTCCTTGGTGTTTCAGCCGTTGGCAGCCTGCAACCGCGAGAGGAGTTCGCACCCTGAGGGGAGCTGAAAGGCCATCACTACGACTCTGAACTGTGCATCTCAGACCACCCTACACTCTTTCTTTAGGTGAGTCCAATTCCATTATGGCTAGCGAGGGCGATATTGATATTAGCGAGGAAGGCTATATCCCTGTAGTTCAAGCAGTTATAGTTGATACCCCGAACCATTCGATGGGAAACCCCAAACATTTAAGAGAATTTATAGAAGGAGTAGAAGCGTGCGGTTCAGGTAGTCCATCCAACCCAAACAACCCTATTGTTAAGATTTATAGAATCCAAAATTTCAGGAGACGCTAAAGATAGACTTTTAGCTAGGACAGAGAGAGAAACTTGGATTCAAGTTAAAGCCAATATTGGAGGAGAAGACTTTTCTGTAAGGAGAACGCTAGAATATTATGCAGGAATACTCTTTAATTCAAAACAAAGTACAAATGAAAGCAGTTGCAACAGTGGGGTTCAAGATTAGATGGAATAGCCATGGATTTAAGAAGAGAAGTCAGAAATAGATTGGAGAGGTTAGAAAGACGCGATAATTCGAGATATGTAGAAGGAGGCCTACAGCTGATAGGAGAATTTTTAAAAGGTACTTTCGTAGCAGGGTTAAAGGACGATAAGATTAAGTATATAGTAAGGCTAAGGGTGAAGAGAAGAATCATTAGCGCAACTAATCGAAACCGCATTACAGGAAAGAAAGCGAGGTAAAGTCCACGAGATTTAGGGGTAATCAAAATGGACAAGGACATCCAATCACAGGCGGCAGTAAAAGGGAATCTAGAAGACCGTACGGATCAGAGATAAGAGAGAGGTTAACCTGGCCACAAAAAGAAATAAGGTGTTATAATTGTAATGAGATAGGGGGCACATTAGTAGAGGAATATGTGGTAAAGCGACCGCAACCCCGTTAGGCATGGAGGACGGGAAGAGCAGCTCTGGGAGGGCCGCCAGGGAAACGAGAATTCGGGTTACTGAGGCAGTGCGCAGTAATCCTCCCGTCTGACTGCGCGCCAGGACTCATGGAGTGCCTGAGGGATCATACTAGGGTAAATATGGAAGGGGAATTACCTGAAACTAGGTGATCAGAAGTTTAAGGATAGGATAGATAAGCCGGCTAAAATAGTTAGTGACGCAAACGAATCCCCAGATGACCAGTGTTTGTTGGGGCAGTGTCGCAAGGGCGAACTGCATAAGTTGACTAGTAGAACGCCAATATAAATGGGTTCTGTGATTGTGGGCCTAGCGTGGTGGGGAACGCCAAGAGACGTGTAGGCTCGAAACAGTGGAATAATAGAGAGAAACGCCAGGAGATTGTAGGCTCGAAACAGTGGAATAATAGAGAGAACCGCCAGGAGATTGTAGGCTCGAAACAGTGGAATAATAGAGAGAAACGCCAGGAGATTGTAGGCTCGGCAACAGTGTGGATAATAGAGGGAAACGCTATACGAGTCGTCCACAAGGGATAGGACTTGGGATAGTGGGATTTAAGGAAAAATCCATATGGCCACCAAAACTACCTCAATGGGAGACAGCGAGTGTGTGGAGATCGAAGTAGGGGACTCTTAATGCCTATTAATCAGTTGGGACGCCTCTGGTATGAACCGAGACCCTGGGCGATGTTATATCCTAAGTGAACAATTAAAAAATGGCCTAGGTTTATTGTTGATAGATACTGGTGCCACAATATCATTAGTTAAAGAAACATCACTAAAGAGAAACGTTATTAAGGATAACTGTAATATGAAATACAAGGTATTAGTGGGAACTCTATAAAAGTAAATGGGTGTAACTCAATGTGTATTGAATAATTGTTGAAAATCATACAGTTGTTTAATTGGTGTCAATAGTAGATAAATTACCCAGAGATTTAGATATAATTTTAGCCAAGACTGGCTCATGAACAAGGTATATGTTAAATAAAAATCTGATTATTCCTCCGTATAGTGAAATTCATGGAATTTTCCTACGAACGAAAGAGGGGAACAGGATTCATAGAACGGCAAATTTTACACAGCAGGGCTAATTTGCCGCTATAACGGGGGATACAAAATGTGATAAGACCTTCACATGCCTAGTAATTACAATTACACAGTGGACGCACAGATAATAAGGAAAAATACCAGAACTAGTTAAACCGCCCACTTCAAATAGTAAGGAACAGGAGTAGTATCAGTTGAAAATTTCGTACCTCCAAGATTAGGATTTATGAAATAAAAAATCTGAGACTTGAAACACGTTGAACGAAGGAAGCCATAGTATACGAAAACATTTGAACAGAATACCGCGGACCATATTTTAAGCTTCCGGGGGAGATAGCCTAACCAAGCACAACAGCTGCTACACATTCCATACCCACACCTTCAATTCCTAAAGGAAGAGCTATAACTTGAAAGAAATTATAGGTTAGCAGAGGCTCATCAAGAGAGGAGATTGACAAACAAAGTTACAACAAATGTTAGAAGACGGTATTCACACGCACATAGTATAGAGATGAGCGACTGAATTTTCCACAATAGTAATACCTAAAAAGGAAGACTGCTTCTGGGAAACGAAAAAGTGGCGAATGGTATAGATTTAGAAAGTTAAACGACAGTAAGCAGTACAGAGAGTAGTACCGTAGAGACAGCTATCCTCTTCCTAATATACAAGATATATTAGACAAAATAGTGAAAGGCTAGATATTTTTCGCAGTAGTAGATTGCGCAAGTGGATACCTTCCGGTGCCGATCGCTGAGGAAGTACCAATGGAAACACCGTCTGTAAGCCACCCCTCTACGGGACATTTTCGAGTACAAGACGAAAATGCCTTTTGGAGTTACGGTCGGGACCAGGATAACATTCCAAAGGGATTTGATGAAACCGGGGTAGGTACTCCAAGAATCAATAGGGCAATAGCTGCTTTGTGTACATGGACGATATATAGTAATGGGCGACGGACGAAACATAGAAGAGCACATATAAAAAAAACTACGGGAAGGTTTTTTAATCAGTTACGGAAACACCAATTAAAAACTCGACACCATGATCTAAATGTGAATTTTTGAGAGTAAGAATTAAAATAGCTAGGACACGTGTTAACGCTCAAGCAGGTTGTCAAAACCCGATCCGAATAAGATACAGGCAGCGGTACCGAAATTTCCAACTCCAAAGACACCTACAAGACATAAATCATTCTTAGGTTTGGCAGGATATTACCAGAAAATTTATAGAGAATTTAGTGCGATTGCAAAAAAACCTTGATCTGAATTGTAAAGTTAAGAGATAGAAAAATGGGAAGTCGGGGAAGATACGGAATGACAGAATAGCATCACATAAATGAAAGATAATTAACGACAGCTCCGGTTACAGTATCCAGATTTCACAAAACCTTATAGTAACGACGACGCGAAGTGGATACGCTTTAGGCGCAGATTCTTAGTCAAGGACGGTTAGGAGATGATAAACCCCACTTGCTACGGAGCTTGAGGACTCTTGAGGAATCAAGACCGGAGAAATCGCATTACAAGCACTGTAGAAGTAAGGAAAACTATAGCCAAATAGTTAGGGGCATGCAGACATTTTAGACCTATTTAATAGGACCGTCAATTTCACGGTTTAGTGACGATCACAAAGGATTTGGTCTGGCTATTTAAGTGAAAGACCCTATTCGAGATTATACAGTTTTGAAAACTTCACTTTCAGAATTTTTGAATTCGAATTCTTATAGGGCAGGTAAGACACGTAAACGCAGATAGTTTTGATAACACCCTGTAAAAATGTTGCAACCGGGATAATACGGCACTTACCTGAGGAATCGTAAGACGGAAATAACAAGGAATTTCCACAGCGTCCAATTGGGGACTCTTCTTGGAATCAATAAAACTAACCGATCGAATTAAATTATACATACCTGGCCGGGAGTAAGAAAGACGTAACCAATGACATTAAAACTTGTAAGATTTGTCAAATTTAATAAAGACGAGAAGCAGAGAAGTAAACAACCTTTAGAGGTCCCGACACACAAAAGAACCTTGGATTAAAATTTTATTTAGATGTAGTGGGACCACTTTCCGCTAACCGAGAGAGGTCATAATATTATTAACCTTTCAAGATAACTTAAGTAAATATTTAATAGTCATAACCCTTAAAGACCCAACAGCTGAAGAAGACGTGACAGAAGCTTTCTTAAACAATGTTATTTAATTATGGGATTCCTGATAGCTATTACTGCTCAAGAACATTTTATGTCACGCTTTTTTAAAAGAATATGTAAACTTTTAGATTCAGAAAACTAAGCACTACTGCTTATCACCCTGAAAGTAATGGAGCTCTAGAAGAACTCATAAGACCTAGTAAATCTACTTACGTTGTTTTTGCAAGCCTAGAGAGC
>JASPKZ010003483.1:0-77828 GCA_030220185.1 Diploptera punctata
GGTTTGACTGGGGTGCGTTCTCATTAAGAAGTGGGGTGTTGTTAGTTTCCTTTATAATTTCGAGGTCTTCAAATATATTTATCCTAGCTGGAATGTTTTCTCGGTGGATTATTGTGAAAGTATTTTCAATTGTGTTTAGGAAATGAAACCACAAAAACTAGCCAGAACTTTGAAAAAGATAAATAAAAACATTAAAATAGCTTATAAAACAAGAAACAAATTAAACAACATAATATACAATGGCATAGAAGAACACAACAAATTCAACAACAAGGGAGTCTACAAACTAACATGTAAAGATTGCAATAGATTTATATTGGCAGGACTAGCAGAAATGTCTATACAAGATATAAAGAACACTTAAAGGATTTCATACACGCGGGTGATAAATCAAGCTATGCTAAACATCTCATTAACGCAGGTCATCGAATGAACACAATTGAAAATACTCTCACAATAATCCACCGAGAAAACATTCCAGCTAGGATAAATATATTTGAAGACCTCGAATAATAAAGGAAACAAACAACACCTCACTTCTTAATGAGAACGCACCCCAGTTTAAAACTCATTATACGAGATCGTCAAAAACAAGTCAGTTGCTGCTACAAACAGTTGGAGTATACGTCACCGTACACAACAACAACGAATAGCAGAGGCTCAACCTGCCGAAGATGGGAGATAACTTCCGAAAGCGCTCCAGTTAATTTTATATACAATATTTTAACAAAGTTGAGGACGACGGCACCTGCCAACAGGATTATTTTAATTTATAACTTTCATCATATGAATATTCACCTCAACGGAATTTGATATGAAAATTACTTGTATTTTCTTCATTATCAAAATAATAATACAATGCACAACTTTTGGTTGAATTCACGACAACAAAAATGCGGTGTTGCCAATAAACAAAAGACAATCGATAACTATAAATGTTCGTGTGACCTTGATGAAACTATGACAAATCCTGACAATATGAACAAACTGTCTTAAAATGTAAATAAGAGATATTTAAAAACCTTGCAATTTAAGATAAAATATATTTTCTGTCTAATAACTCAGAAGTATTTCAATAGCAATTTTTAATATATTTTTACAAGATTATCTGAAAATGTTAATTATTTTTATGTTGGTTTGAAAGATTTCGTGTAAATTTTAAAAAATGTAATGTGTAAACGTGATTAAAACTTTACACAGAGCCGTTGACCTATTTTTCGATTGTCCGCAGACGAAGAATAATGAACAATGCTACCCTCTCTAAATTATTTCTCAGACTGAAACATTTTCACATGTTCATTAACCGTATTTTTCAAACTTTATACAATTGCTAACTCACTGGCACTATCAGCTCGTAGGTTCATGTCCGCGCGGACATATACTCTTTACACATCCC
Organism: Diploptera punctata; assembly: GCA_030220185.1. Lineage (NCBI taxonomy): Eukaryota > Metazoa > Arthropoda > Insecta > Blattodea > Blaberidae > Diploptera > Diploptera punctata. Next base: position 1,397 of record JASPKZ010003483.1, read on the forward strand.
TATTTTGAGCTAATGTTTTCAAATCATCCCCTGTATAATCTATTCCTTCAAATCATGTTCAATGTTATTCTCCCAACTCATTCTTGGTCTACCAACTGGGCGCTTTAAGATTTTATGTCCCTCATTCTCATACTTCTACTATGTTTTATAAATATAAATCTTAACATAACAAATATTGAGTTAAATTCAAAAATGGGAAATCAATAATAATAATAATAATAATTATTATTATTATTATAATAATAATAAGGTAAAGTAATCCCACTACAGGCCAGAAGAGACACTTGGGGGTAGTAGGAGGTAAAGGCTCCCACTTTTTCCAAACAATCAGCCTTGATGTCAGCTAAGCTATGAGTCTGCGTGACGCCCACCTTTACCCCCAGAACAAGCGTCTGATACTCATTTTCGTTAGAGGCTGAGTCGTCCCCTGCCATGGTGCCGCCAGAAGGTTTTAGTCAGTTTAAAAATCGTGATCCCATCGCGACTCAAACCCTCGACCTTCCGATTTGTAACGTATTGCCTTAACCAACTACGCTATTGCGTGCCCCAATACGAAGTTGTAATACTAATATTAACATTAAGCAGTGTCTTTGGTCTCGGGTTTGATCCCCAGTCGGGACTAAACAACGCTGTACTGCATGATCTTTATAGAAAACCAGATAATATAATAAGAATATCTAAGTCTAGTAGACTATGATGGGCAGGACATGTGACATGAATTGGGAATGAAATAGGGAAACTGTAGGAAAACCAGATAGAAAGCGCCCAGAAAGGACAGGAATGAAATGGAGAATAACATTAATCATGATTTGAGGGAAGAATATTATACAGGGAATGAATGGATAGGGATATATGGAAAGTTAATGTCCGCATGACCCTGAAACATCGGTTCCAATAGTGCCAGTGAGTTTTTCTAGAAGTAAAAGCAATCCATATGCAATGAGAATAATAGTTCATCGCTAGAGTTTGAATTTCATGAACTTTCGTTTTCACATAAAAATCTAGGGCTTCTTTATGAACCCATTTGTCTGGGTTTATAATTTCGCATTTATTTGATGAACATGGAAGATGTGATAACGCAGAAGGTTCAGCTCTTCTAAAATTTAGGGAGACTTAATATAAGATGGCGGACATGGTAGAAGACCGCATGGAAGACGCGCTTAAAAGCATACAAAATATCGTGGATAGAGGAGGTTACATCAAGAAAGAAATGAAGGAGAAGATTCTGAAAGCGGTAAGTGAAATCAGAACCTGTTTTTCAGAAATTAAAACGGCAAAACACGCCATAAAACGAAGTGATAAGTGAACCACAAAGTGAGGTTTAAAACGGTCTATATCGAAAAATGTGAGAGAGCACCGAGGGAGAAGACAGCCAAACGCCAAGACAACTAGCGACATCTGTTGACGCAGAACAAGAAACACCGAACAACAGCGACAGTAGCCAGCAGAGGAGACATCTGCCGATGAGAAGCGGAACCCGGACGGCGGACGGCAGAAAGAAGTGAGCGACTCCAACACACCAGTACTAGTATATGACACAACACGCACACCGCCGGGCGAAACAGAAGATAATGAAGGAGACGACAGCAAAAATCGTCAAATACAAAACACCTCCTCGCTGCCAAATGAAGACATTGAGGAGAAAATTATAAAGAAGGTAAACAAACAGATACAGGACATGCTAGAGGACATAAAATGGATGATAAAAGATAATCTAGAAAACAAAGGCAACCAAAAGAGACACACAGAGACAAAGAGAAGAGGAGGCAGAGAAGAAGAAATCCTACTCACAAAAAACAAGGGAAGGACGCCCGCAGTCGACAAGAAAGGTGATAACGGGGACAAAACAAACTACTGGAGAGGGAAGCAAACTGCAAGCGGCCGAAAAAAGGGCATGGCTTTATATAGGAAAGCTGCACAACTCCACGACTCCAGAGATGATATACGACTATCTACAGGGAAACGACATCGACGGCGAAATAGAAGTGGAGGAATTACCCGCCATGGGAAGAAACAAGGCTTCAAGGTTGGAATAGCCCTAAAACACTGCAAAAGCGCCGAAGACCCGACTTTCTGGCCCGAAGGAATAGTTGTACGGCCCTTTCGTTTCTCGAAACGAAACACGGGAAACAAACTTTTTCTCCCCTGGAAACGAAACACGGAGAACACACTGTAAAAACCAGGACAAGGAAGAAAAATTAAAAACACACTACTGTGGAATATAGAAGGACTACGAAATGCACTAAACATGTTACCAGAAGACTTTTTCGACGAATATGATGTAATAACACTCACAGAAACATTTTCTCTAATAACCCAATGGAGCACGGAAAACTTCTACGCAATTAACTCATATGCCAGCCAAGGGGAAAGAGGAAGACCTAAAGGAGGGATAACAATGCTAATAAAACCAAAATTAGCACCGTTCGAGATACTTCAAAAATCAGAAAACATGCTGCTAGTAAAGACAAACACATGCACAGTACTAAATGTCTACTTCCAGCCAGAACACAAGGCAGAAGAAATCCAGGAGGAGATAAGCCAGGCACTAAGCAAGACGAACAGGACAGACAATGTGATAATAATGGGCGATCTTAACTGCAGAATTGACACAGCCACATATAAAGCGAAAACTGTAGTCGGTCATATAGAAAAAGAAGGGCTAACTCTAGTAAACAAAGAGAAAGAATACACTTACATGGGACCAAATGGAGCCAGCACAATCGACCTTGTCTTCACAAACAGCCACAAGACCCACCAAAAGATAAGAAGAGACATACCAGTAAGGAAACATATACCAGTAAGTACCGACATATATATAAAAGACACACACAAGAAAAAAAACTCCAGAAAACCAACAAATAAAACTATCGAGAAAGATTGACAGAGAGAAACTAAACACAGAAAGAAACGATACAAAAGGCATCAGAAGAAATAAAGAAGGAAAAATAAATCAGGCAGTCGATGCAATAGAAGGACAAATAAAACAAGCGACAGTAAAGAAAGAATGGAAGAGAAGAAAAGCAAAGCCATGGTTCAAACAAGAATGCTACGTAGCGAGGAGAGCCGCGATCATAGCACTCCACAAGGCAAAACTATCGAAAACACACGAAGACCTACAAGAATACCAAAATACCAGGAGAGCCTATAAACAAACAGTGGAAAGGTATAAAGAAACGTACCAGGCGGAAGAAGAGAAAAAAATAATAGAAAAAGCAGAGGAAAAAATGGTATAAATTGACCTCACCAAAACAACCATCTTTCCAAGAGATATATCAATACTACGTGGGAGAAACATTTTAAAAGAAGTACTGCAGGCCAACAGAAACACGCCCAGAAACATACGAAGAAAAGAAGAAGAAGTGGAGAAATCCTGCCTCTTCACCAGAGAGGAAGTAAGACGACACATTGCAAGTTCGAAAAACAGAAAAGCCTGCGGACCTGACGAATTGCCTTCGAACACCTCAAAGAAACAGAGCAAGCTCTCGCAGACCACCTGGACAGAGCTTTTCAACGAATGCCTAAGGCAAGGCAGCATTCCGGACAAGTGGAGAATAGCAACGCTGAAGGTGCTGTACAAAGCCAAAGGAGACACGAAGGACCAAACTCATACAGGGGAATAGCCCTAGAGTGCACAACACTAAAAATAATGATCAGCATACTCACAGAGAGATTAAGAGCGATGACAGCCCACGTCATACCGGAACAACAGTTCGGGTTCGTAAAAGGGAAATCGACGACACAAGCAATTAAATGTCTACAAGAGAGCATCGAAATAGCCTTAGAACAACCGAGAGGAAAACTACATGCCATCTTCATAGACTACAAGAAGGCTTTCGACCTCTTAAACAGGCAGCTGATAATAAGAAAGAATAGAAGAAGCAGCAGGAGAAATCAAGTAACTAGATTAATTGAGAACATCCTCTCCAGAAACCAAGTGCAGATAGACGATGGAGTTTCAAAAACAGAGAGCAAATAGATCAAACAAACGGCGTACTCCAAGGTGACCCGTTGAGTCCCCTACTCTTCATAATAGCAACAGCAAAAAATACCCACAGAGAGATAGAAACAGAAAACGTCCAAATCTTGGCATACGCTGATGACATGGTGATTACATCCAAGACATCGAAAAAGCTCAAACAGCGTTCGACAAACTCGTAGCATGGGCCGAAAAGAACGACCTAGAAATAAATGAGAAGAAAACAGTAAAAATGACCTTCAGGAAAGGAGGAAGACTCGCAGCGAATGACTGCATTCGGTATAAGGGAGACCCACTGCAAAATGTAAACCAGTTCAAATATCTTAGACATTTATACAACCTAACAAATACCAATACTTCAGAAATCTGGAAAAACTTGAATAGAATGGGAATTGGGAGAAAAGACACACAGGTAGACAAATTACCTGTTTCCCTGGACACACTCAATAATCACTTCACAGGTATAACTACTACTCCAAAGGATAAAGAAACAAACAATAAATGAATTATCACTGACAAATCAACCCGACAGAGAACATTTCCACTTCTCATATGTTACAGACTACGACGTAAAGAAAGCCATAATGCGAATAAAAACCAAAGCAGAAGGAACTGACCGTATAAATAGACTTTACTGAATAAAATAATCGAAGCTATACTACCTACTATAACTCATATTTTTAACTCCTCACTACAAACTTCTACATATCCCTCATTGTGGAAACAAGCCCTCGTACGTCCACTGCCTAAAGTTTAAAAACGCCCTCAACCCGAACGACTTTCGACCCATTAGCATTTTACCTACTCTTTCAAAAGCCTCTGGAACGATTAGTCCATAAACAACTGACTGAATACCTAAATGATTACAACCTTCTAGATCAATTTCAGTCAGGCTTCAGGACAGGACACAATACAAATACTGCTCTACTAAATATTTGCGAAGACATACGCGAAGCTGCTGATAATCGAAAACTTACCATTCTTACATTACTGGACTTTAGTAAAGCATTCGACACGGTAGACTTGGACTTATTGTTGCATAAACTTAAAAACCTCTTACTCTCTGATAGTGCCACGAAATGGTTCAATTCCTACCTTCATGAGCGCCAGCAATCTGTTATAGGAAATCATACATTATGTTCTTCTTGGTCCTTCCGTAAAGCTGGGGTTCCACAGGGTTCGGTACTTGGACCTTTGCTTTTTTCAATCTACTAAATGACATATCTAACTCCCTAAAGCATTGCAAACATAATTTATTTGCAGACGACATGCAAATCTACATCCACACAGACAAATATTCACTAATGACGCTGTTGCCAAAATTAAGAGGATCTTGACTCACTAATGACTTGGACAGTTAAATATGAACTGCAATTAAATCCTACAAAGTCACAATCAATCATTATGGGTCATCAGAGACTATTATCTACAATTAACCTAAACACAGTTTCGCATGTGTCACTAAACGGAGTTCAAATCCCTTATAGTGAGACAGTAAAAATTCTAGGAGTATTTATTGACAAAAACTTAAATTGGAATACACAAATAAACCATACATGCAAAACAGTCTTCTCAATAATACATTCATTAAATCGAGTACGAAATTGTTTGCCATTCGCCCCTTAGGAAAATGTTAGTAGAAACACTTGCAATGCCCATTTTGATTATTGTGACACTCTTTTTACAGACTTAAATATTATTTCCACTCAAAGACTTCAACGGTTCATAATTCTTGCGCACGTTTTATTTGTGGTATTCGCAAATTTGACCATGTTAACACCGTCCCTGGAACAATTATCGTGGTTTCGTCTAAGAGATCGTAGAACTGTCCATTCCTATCCCTTCTCTATAAAATACTTCACACATCATCGCCTAATTATTTATCACGCCGCTTCATCAGACTATCCGACACACATAATCTTGACACTCGATCCCATCAGCACATTGTCCTTTATATCCCGCCTCATCACACTGTATATTATTCATTATCTTTACGGTGTCACTTACCAAAACATGGAATTCCCTTCCACCCTATGTCAGAGACTGTCAAACTATAACATCCTTCAAAAACAAACTAAAGAATTATTTAATAACAAACTGACTTATACACCTCACTGATAGTATTCTTTTAGCAATATTAATATATTTAATTATTTATGTAAATAATATTAAGAATAACAAATATTTTTATTTGTTTGTTTTAAATATTGTATAATCGTAAAATTAGTTTTCTATATCTCATTATTTTCCTGTTTTTTATATACACTAGACAGGGACAATTTAATATGTCTTGCTTGTATACATTTTATTATTAGTTTTAGTCTTAATTTTAACTAATATTAACTGGTTGTATTATAGATCGTAATATGTATATTAGATATTATCTTTTGATCAAATTTTTACTTAGTGTTTAATATTAGAGTTAATTAAGATTGTTATATTCTTATGTAATATATGTTTGTCCTGGTGAGTGGAAGAGAAGGCCACATGGCCTTAACTCCACCAGGCTAAATAAATCTTAAATCTTAAATCTTAAATATCTGGGGATCACACTGCAGAGCCGAGGTGACAGCTTCGATAAGCACATCAAAGAACGCGCCTTAGCGGCCAGAATAGCAACGAACAGCATTAAAAGCCTGAGTAAACTATCCCTGGAGACAGCAATGACCATCTTCCGCTTAAAAATAGCACCAATCATGACCTATGGAATAGAAGTGATTTGGAAGAACCTAAATAAGGCAACCTAGAGGAAATAGAGAAAGTCAAAGCACACTTTTTAAAGACAGCGCTAAGCGTATCAAAATACACGCCTTCACGCCTAACATACATACTGACAAAGGAACCATTCTTCATTGAAGAGCTCCACCTGGACCTTCTCGTGCCGGCAACAGATGCCTACAAAGAACTGCTGTGGGAACTCAACGAGAAGAGAGAACAGATATGGCCTGAGTTCTACGCAACGGACGCGATGATCTACAGGGAATGGACAGCAGCCAGATACGACCTCAGACACACCGTGACGAGAGTCGCAGTCCATGGTTTCCACCACAGGATATGCGCAACAGTGAAGCGCCATAACCCAGAAGAAAAGTGCAAGTGCAAACTATGTGGGTCGCACTGCGACCGATATCACCTGTTACAGTGTAAAAACATAGGAACATCGATAACAGACTTTTGTAAGACATGAAAACAGTTCTTTCTACATGGCCATTGGCTGCAATTATACCTATTATTATAAATTTAGGGAGATGTAGGGAAGTATTTTAGCACAACTTGGGATTGTTTCCTGTTTATTTCATTCATGAGTGTAAAATGGATTTGATTATTTAAAAAAATGTATATAATGTTTTTATAATAATTAATAAGCTAAATACCCAAACTAATGTTAAGATATCAACCTGCAGGAAGAAGAAGACCAGGACGTCCACTCAAAAGACTTCTGGATGGTGTTTCTCTTGAGGCCGAAACAGGTCAACAAATGGCTAAATTCGTGAATGTACTATGATGATGATGAATAAGCTAGAGTAGAATCATGCATCTTACTCCATCTAAAGAATAAACAGTTATAATAAGATTGCTTAATTTACTTCTAAATGTTTAATTTACATTGAATAGTCATATCAGAGGACTTGTTCTGATAACATTTTTAAAAAAAACAGATATAAACGATTCAACCACGGACATTGATTTGAAATAATTACATAAATCGAAAATAGATATCGCCATTTTCTCATTCCCAAGAATTATTATGTCATTCCATTCTCTATGTTACATACAAAATTGCAACTGTACCCTCTGCCAGGGATTATAATAATAATCCCTGCCCTCTGCATTTATATCTAAAGAGATCGGAAGTCGCTATTTCTCTATGTCGGTACTCTATGGTTAAAAAGGAAATACTCGACCGTACTCGACATAGTAAGTTTAGTAGCGTTTAGTAGTGTGATTACGTGAAAAAGTGTATTATTGGTTTATAATTTAGGGCTGAACTGTTGAATATGTTTTTTTAATAAGAATGTCTGAGGAAAAAGATTCAGGTACTCTTAGAGAAATGGAAGAGGAGCCAGAAGAAGGCGAAATTCAAGATGACGACAGTTCATTGGAAGACGTTAGTTCTGATGAAGATTTATCTATGAGAAACTATGACCATGATTCGTACTGTAATAATAAATATGATTCGTCTGTTAAGATGCCCCATTATTTGCATCGTTCCTCACTTTATGCAAATAAAGATATTCCTGAAATACGTGATAAGTCTAGGCAACATTATAGAAGTAATTCTAAAAGCAAACATAAAGGAAAAGCAAACACACCAAGTAAGGAAGTACAACAGATGAGATTATCTTCAATAAGCAACAGTTCGGAACAAGACATTTGTGATGAAATACTTCTTACTAATAAATCAAATAGGACAAAGCAAGATACCAAGGCAGGTGAGTAATAAATTAGTTAAATGGGTAGTCCTTAATATTAGCGTTACAAATTCGTAGAAACATTTGGCACAAGTTCAGAATATTTCGACCTATGGTTTTCCATACTTTCGGCCCATGTTTTTTTCGCTGCAACATTTTTCAAAGTTCTAAAGAATCAAAGTGTGCATGCACAAGATGCTCAAATTGCCAACTTTCACAATAAATTTCCAAATGTTTATAATAAATGGATGTACACCATCTTCCCTCAGCTCAGGTTTCCAATATAAATGATTTAAGGTGAGGTAGGTTATATGCCCATCACAATTCTACACGTTCATTCTTATGCCACTGATGCATTAAACACTTGTAAACATGTTTTGTACTGTTTTAAACATTTTGTGGAAAAAGTCGGTTATATGTATCAGACGAATTCGGAAAAAGTCTGTTATATGTCTCACACGAATTCTTCAAAGTTCCATGCGCTAGCGAATGATGTCACCCGGAAAGATAAATCTAACATCCAGCAGTTGGCAGTATATGTAAGTGAAACCAGAATGACCAACATTGACAGAAAATTCCCAGAACATATTTTCAAAAATTGAATAAAGAATCCACAAGTGTTCACATGTTTTATTGCTGTATCGTTCGTATGAATTTTAAACCTGAAAATTATTTTTCTTCCCTGTCCATTCCAGTGTGTGAACAAAATTTCTAGTGTAAAGTGTGTTCTTTTGTGTTGCTGGTTTTAAAACGAAAATAATTTTGTAATGCCTACATTCATCAGCCTGATTAATTTAGACCTATTCCTCGATCTAGTTGATCGTAGAGAATGTATTCTATTTCTGTTCGATGGCTTTTAAGAACAAGAATGCAGTGCCCTCAATGCAATGTTGTCGCTCCGGGAATGAGGCGGAATAGGCTATACCCAATATTCATTTGTAGGAGAGGGCACCCGGAATTCTCCCAGTCGGTCACGAAAGGAACTTGGTTCAAAAATTGCAAATTACATCCTTTCCAAGTTATTTGCTTAGTTCATTCATTTGCGCATAAATTAACGTATAATCAGATGATTGTGCATTGTACTATCTGGAACAGAAAGCCAACTCGAGGTACAGTAGCTGATTGGTTCAGTTACTGTCGAGAAGTGTGTATATTATCTATGGAGGATAAATACGCAAATCGTGGCAAAATTGGAGGTCCAGGGCATATTGTCGAAATTGACAAATGCAAAATTGGTAGGAGGAAATATCATCAAGGGCATGTAGTTGTAGGAAACTGGATTTTGGGGATGATCGATGTACGAACGAAACAGGTGCGGATGGAAATTTGTCCCAACAATAATAGGGATGCTGTTACCCTTTTTAATTTGATAGCAAAGCATGTTCAATTTGGGAGCACTATTCACACAGATTGCTGGAGGAGTTATAATGGGTTACTGGGTGGTGGTTTCACCGCCCACTTAATAGTGAACCATTCGCAAAATTTTGTGGATCCTGATACAAATGCTCACACGAAGAACATAGAGTCCTTTTGGTGGAGTCTACGACGCAGGCTAACTAAGGAGGGTGGATCAAAAGTGATGATATGGACATACATATCGCGGAATATTTATGGCACTTTGATTGTAAAAATCGAAATGCGGATCCTTTCCAAGAACTCATTGATGATATCAGAGCGGTCTACCCTGTAGCATAGTTTAATTTTATATATTTTTTGGCAACAATGAGTTAAGATAACTTTGAAAAATTATCTACTAAAATATTTTTATTATTATTATTATGAAAATGTTATTTGGCAATAACTAACAATGAAATATTTAGATTTTTATTTCAAGTTATATTTATTTAAAAAAAGAATATTGACTAACAAACTAACTCATTGGCACTATCGACCCCAGACCGCGTGGACATAAGTTCTCCATACATCCTTATCCAGAGCTAATGTTTTCCAATCATTCCCTGTATAATCTACTTCCTTCAAATCATAGTTGAGTGTCTCATTGCCAAAGGTGCCTAACCCAAAGTTTAAAGAATGATGCTTTTCCCAGTAATTGCACTAGAAGTAATCATTGCACATCTGCCTATAACATTTTTGTGTTAATTTTAACTCATCCATATTGTTATAGACAGATATGACTCTGACATAGATTATTATTTCTAATGCAATTACAGGGAAAAGCTTTTTTTTTTAATTGTGAGTTAGGCACCTATGGTATTGAGGCACTCAGTTAATGTTATTTTCCCACCTCATTCTTGGTCTACAAACTGGGTGTTTTCCCTCAGGTTTTCCTATAAGAAGCTTAAAAAACAAAATTATTTATTAACCTTATATTATTTAGGCAATATAAAATCCTGCTTTAAGATTCTATTTCATTAATATTTTGTAACGCTCTTCATGTGTTTTCACAATTTATTTTCTTCTTCTCGCATGATATATGTGTTAGTCACTGAATGTCTTCAATTATTTACTGAAATGGGTCTGATGATCGCATTTTAGATTCTTAGTGCCATGGAAAGCCACGAATTTAAACGTCCGTGTTACGGCGACTTTTCCCGCCGCTAGATATCCGATGCCTAAACTCACGAGCGAGACTCAATGTAACAATTTGACACAGGATTCACGAAGTTTATGAAATAGTTCACAGATTAGCCACAACAGACCTTCAGCGATCAGTGCTAATCGTATGATGCTCCAAAATTAAATTAAATAGCGTGCACCGTCCATGTTGTTAGAACAAATCGTGAATACGCAGCGCATTTGTATCGACATCTACAACCTCTTAAGTATTTTGTAATTCCTACAATTGTAAACCCATTGATAGTATTTACTAGGTGTTTCATCATCATTTTAAAAGTCGTACAATTTTGATTTTGTAAGTTCTTTTAAATATTATTTACAAACCCGTATACAGTTCCGTCTTTTCTAATCTTTTAATTTTTTATAATTATGTCTTTATATAGTTTCAATTTTTTTAGTTTTTAAATATTTTTGAACATATAATTTGATAACATAGGTTCATTTTTTTTAATATAATTTGTATGTGTGTATATAGTTCCGTACTATCTACATTTTTTTAATATTTTTAAAATATAATTTGAAAGTCTACATATATGGTTTTAAGGTTTTCAATTATGTACATATTACTTCCATAAGATTATATTAGAAATTTTTGCATTAAAAAACAAGTTTTTGCAATTCTCTTCAACCAAGTTCCGAACTTCGAAACCTAGTAAAGTGTTTTTCGGTTGTTGATGTTGGCAACTTCTGGAGTTTTTTGGGTGGTTGATGGTGGCAACGTTGGAACAACATGGGAAAGTAGGAAGTAAGTAATTTATCCACGATCATGTTTTACATAAATATATAAATATAAAAAGTTGTAAAGAAAGTTTGAAGATCATTGGAAAATGTTTAAACAGCACAAAACGTGTTTACAAGTGTTTAGTGCATCAGTGGCATGAGAATGTAAGTGTAGAATTGTGAGAGGCATAAAACCGACCACATCTAAGTTCCACAGAACGAAGGTAACTTAAATGTTCCTATAATATATGTGTAATTATTATAATAGGCCCCATGCGAGAACAGTGCCTTTTTATTTACGCACTTTAACAGTACGTAATTGGCATACATATTAATAAAATACTGTATTTAACGTTTTTCAATCTGGGAAAGTTATATCATATCTTATTTCCTCGTAAATACAAAAATAAAGTGGGACTATTCTGTCATGACCACGAAGTTTACAACAGTCCTTGCTTCTAACCAGCGATATACCAACGATGAGCACCGATGACCACAGATACACCACGATGACCACAGATATACCACCGATGAACAGCGATAAAACACATGACCACAATGTGTAAACCACATTGTTACATATTTAACCGCGTAAAATAATAAAAAGGACGTTCCCTGGAATTCACCTACGTTAGAGTAATTGATTTAGTTTCCATTCATTGATTTATGTTTGGTTAGCTTTTAGTTTCCTTGCATTTAAAATCTGATTTAATGCGTAACATAAATGACCTCTCCATATTTGTTATTCTATGGAACATTCAACATGTCTGACGGTTAGATCGTAAAATCATATTTCCACTACTTCATTTCATGGTAGGTTTCAATATTTTCATGATGGTTAAATTCCAGAGTTAAATGGTATCATCAACACTTCGTAATATTTTAAATTACATCAAAAATGGCATAAGTCGCGTAAGTAAAAGCTGGTCTTGTACAACCCCACCATTATAATATTTATAAAGGTTCCGTCGGCCTCAAATTTCTTTAAAAGTTTTATCTTTAAGGGGGAGAATTAGATTAGTTTCTTTAAGCGTTTATTTTATTATGAATGAATGAATCTATTTTATGGATGAGAAGTGTGTATTGTTAATACAAGTAGTATTGTAATAACTTTTTTATTTGACTGAATATCATTAATATTTATGGGATTTGTATTTTTTATTTCTTCTTTAGTTATTCTCTGCAGTGCGCATGCGGGAGTTGCTGTAATGGTTAATATAGCCTCCGGTAGATGGCTCTGCAGTCGACGTTACCAACTTTGGGAATAAATTTCCAAATGCAAAAAAAATGGACGTTAACTAACTTGCCATTTTCTAACTAAAGAAAACAATTTACATGCATATTATTTATTCCCAAATGCTTAAAAAAATGGACGTAAACCAACTTCCCATTTCCTAACGTAATAATAATTATTATTTGAAAATTAAATTAACCCAATAATAATAATTATTATTATTACTATTATTACATTGCTGCAATACCTAACATCAAAACCTGCCATTACGGAAAAGTTTTGATGAACCCTTTGAAATATTTTGCGAACCCCCTGGGGGTTTGCAAACCACGGGTTGGGAAACGATGTGTTAGGTCAATGATATAATTCATTTAAGCTTTCAGAGTTTTATTATTCTACATTTGCTGTGGTGGCTCAGGTGATAGCATGCCTGCGTCCTGATTAGTGAGCCTGGCTTCGATACCTAGCACGATTGAGAATTTTATTTGTTACATTAATTTAATTGTAAAATTTTGGGGCCTCTTTCTAAGACATGAGATACATTTCTTTCCCTAACTCTGGATATCATCTTTTCAAGGATATATGAGTCACCACTTTTTTTTTCCCCCGGCCATGTATATAAATGTTGCAATTTATATTGGTTTTTCTCTCCATTACTGTAGTTTCAGGTTGTGTGGTGCTTTATCACATAGTGGGACCAAGTTCAAGTCTTGGTCAGTACATATTTCCTGGTACAGATTTTTTCCAGGATTTTTCCTTGCCTGTAAGACAAATGTCAGGAGACTTTAAGATGTAAATGGTTCTCGAACCCGAGACATCAACTGTCATCATACTCACTTTTAGGTTAAGTTTAGGTTTAAGGCTTTCTCTTGGCACATCGCTACTATGATCATCCTTCATATTATTGGGGTAATATAACTCACCTTACAGGTGCCCAATCTCAGAAGTGGATTACAATATGCCAGTGCCAGGAGAGTATACCAGAAATGTTGAAATGACAAGTCCTGGTGCATTAAATATAAATAAATAATAGTTTTAAAAAACTAAAACAACACGCTTTATTAGAAAACCGAACTAGAAAAATGAAAAATAATTTTAATTTCCAATACACTTGGGATAAAATTAAAGTGGTCAACAAAAAAATCATCTCCCACACATAGAGAATAAAACTAGTTATCAACAAAAAGAAACTACTTTGACCATCAAAATCCTCCCACCGGGATGTGGAACAGCGAACTATGGATTACTGAAATTCTATACCACTAGAGTTCACCGCTCCTACCAACTGAGCTCTTACTACAATGATTGAATGAAAAGTCGACAAGTCCGCAACCTATTTATACCAGGTTCATTTTCTTGATTTTCTGATGCTTATGGCCAGGATTTTAGAAACAAAAATATGAAATCATTGTATTGTCACGGGTCCTGTACAAGTATACAAAGTTTCAAGTTGGATCCAATGTTTCTAAGTGGGTGAAAATCGTGTTCAACGATTCCGTGCCATAGATACAAAGGCACGTTTATTTTCTCGGAGGATTGCTGGCCAGGATTTTTAGAAAATAAATATGAAATTATTGTACTGGTCACTGGTCCTTTACGAGTATACAAAGTTTCAAGTGGATCCAAGTGTTTCGAAGTGGGTGAAAAGCCGTGTTCAAAGATTCCGTTACATTGATCCGAAGACCTTTTTTTTTTTTATTTTTGATGATTCTGTCTGGACCAGGATTTTAGAAAATAAAATATGAAATTATTGTACTGTCACTGGTCCTTTAACTTTTACATATACAAATTGTTCAAGTTGATCCAATGTTTCTAAGTGGGTTACAATTCCGGTTCAAAGATTCGTGACATAGATACAAAGACACTTTTTTTATTTTCTGATACGAGTCTGTGGGCCAGGATTTTAGAAAATAACTCTGAAATTATTCGTACTCTGTCACTGGTCCTTTACGAGTATACAAAGTTTCAAGTTGATCCAATGTTTCTAAGTGGGTGAAAATCGTGTTCAAAGATTCCGTTACATAGATACAAAGACATTTTTTTTTTTATTTTCTGATGATTCTGGCCAGGATTTTAGAAAATAAATATGAAATTATTGTACTGTCACTGGTCCTTTACGAGTATACAAAGTTTCAAGTTGATCCAATGTTTCTAAGTGGGTGAAAATCGTGTTCGAGTTAAGATTCCGTTACATAGATACAAAGACACTTTTTTTTTCTGATGATTCTGGCCAGGATTTTAGAAAATAAATATGAAATTATTGTACTGTCACTGGTCCTTTACGAGTATACAAAGTTTCAAGTTGATCCAATGTTTCTAAGTGGGTGAAAATCGTGTTCAAAGATTCCGTTACATAGATACAAAGACACTTTTTTTTTTTCTGATGATTCTGGCCAGGATTTTAGAAAATAAATATGAAATTATTGTACTGTCACTGGTCCTTTACGAGTATACAAAGTTTCAAGTTGATCCAATGTTTCTAAGTGGGTGAAAATCGTGTTCGAAGATTCCGTTACATAGATACAAAGACACTTTTTTTTTTCTGATGATTCTGGCCAGGATTTTAGAAAATAAATATGAAATTATTGTACTGTCACTGGTCCTTTACGAGTATACAAAGTTTCAAGTTGATCCAATGTTTCTAAGTGGGTGAAAATCGTGTTCAGAGATTCCATTACATAGATACAAAGATACTTCTTTTATTTTCTGATGATTCTGGCCAGGATTTTAGAAAAAAATGAAATTATTGTATTGTCACGGGTCCTTTATAAGTATACAAAGTTTCAAGTCGATCCAATGATTTTAAGTGGGTGAAAATCATGTTCAAAGATTCCATTACATAGATACAAATACACTTTTTTTTATTTTCTGATGATTCTGGCCAGGATTTTAGAAAAAAATTAAATTATTGTATTGTCACGGGTCCTTTATAAGTATACAAAGTTTCAAGTCGATCCAATGATTTTAAGTGGGTGAAAATCGTGTTGAAATATTCCGTTATATAGATAGATACAGGTCAAGCTAATATAAAGCGTGTAAAAAATATTGTTTTTTCTTAGTTTCAGACACTGTTCAGGAGAAAGAAAATAGACATAATTCTCGCAATGAGGTTAGGGAAAAAAGAGTATGTAGAAGAAAACACCATCATTCAGTTAATTACTCTCCAGATCCAAAGAAAATAATTTCCAGTAGCAGTACATCTGAAATTGCCAGTAACAAAAGACATGCACCTATTCAAGAGGAAGATAAATCAAGAACTAAATGTGATAAAGGTTCACATTCTAAAAGAAGAACATTTTGTCCTAAACGAAAACACAGGCATGTTAGAAAGAAAGCAGTTAAAAAAGTAATACCTAAAGATGTTGAAAAAAGAATGAAGCAATTAGAACTATTGATGAAGCAGATTCTCAAAATAATAGTCTATTAAAAAAAATTAAAACAATGTTATCTATAAATACGTCTCCAAAAGTAGGAGAAGATGTACAAACTTCAGAAAATAGCCATCAAAAGAACACAATTACATTGCTCAATGCTGATAATAAAGATGACAATAAAACAGTTGATACCAATTCGCAGGTATTGGCAGGTGTTCGGAACACAGATGAAAAATGATTCTGAAGATTGAAATTCTTCCTATTGAAGGTAAGGCTCAGCCATTGCTAATCACAATAGATGATAGCGACAGTGAACTCCAAACTGTAAGCGACGTTACACAGAAATCGCGGAGACATTAGAGAAAAATGAAACATTTGAAAATCCTGAAGTTCTAGAATCTAATGCAGAAGCTATACAAGTTGTACAAAATTCAGAGAACTTAGAATCAAATAGTAATTCTTCTCAAAATTTGGAAACTTTAAAACCAAAAGATGTTGAAAGTTCAAAGGATAAAAGTAATTCAGATGATGATGAAAAAGAGAAAGAAGAGGAGGATTTGATTCAGTTGCGTCAACTAGCATTACAGTCTAATCGACGCAATAAAGAATTACCAAAACCCACAGTAGATGAAGAAATGCAATTAAGATTAGCTGCTCTGAAATCAGCAGTTATAAAAAAATGTGGAGCGGAGAAAAACAACGTGGTGTAAAAACTGGTTCATCAAAAAATGATGTTATGGAATCGTCTTCGCCTCTGAGTTTGGATTGTTCTGATACTAACAGTGACAACGAAAAGAGTAATGGAAATAAAAACTCAAAAGCAAATAATATCCTACCATCAATTAGCGAACCAGATGAAATTACAACGTTAGTAGATATGGAACTGTCTCATACAGATGATGAAAGGGAAGCCGATACCGGAATACCACTAGAAAATATACCATTGCCAGAAAATGGCACTGTTCATGTAAACCCGAATAAATACAATATAGAGAATTCTGTTAATTGTGAAAAGCAATTGGAAAATGTTAAAGAAATGGAGAATACAAAAGAAGAACAGACCGTACAGTGGGATCCGTCAGTAGTTCCATATAAAAATACGGAAGAAATAGATTTCACTGCAGACAATTATCTTCTACCAGAAATGTATAACGCTAATGTTGCATTGCCTTATACTGATTCTGCACAAACAGTTCCAACCCCTTTTGTACATCAACAATTATTTCAAGAATCATATCCGAATAAAAATGAGTTTACAAGTGTTACATTTAACTCTGATGCGATTCCTATGCCATGTGGACAGTCAAATTTCACGTCTTTTGAAATACACCACCTTCCAATCCTGATCATAATGCAATCATTCCTGTTGCAAGTTCAGAACATTTTGGTGCCAGCACTGAAATTCAGAATATTAAAAATAATTACATGATGACTAACTCGCTAGATTCATTTTCTGTTTCTGCAACAACTATAATACAGCAACAGTTTCATACAAACTCAGAATGGGATTCAGCTGTAGAAAGAAGTGATGAATATTCTAGTGAGGAAAATGTAGAGCAAGTTATGATGCCTCAAGATCCAGCTATGGCAGGAGATGGTAATATCAGCAGTTTTCAAACTGAAGTTCAGATTTCAAAAGTCAAAGTTAATTTTTCTAATCCAGATTTAAATATATCGCTAAATTCTCCAGTTCATAGCATTCAAGAAAGAACTTTTTTGCAAGAAAATAAAGATATGCCAAAAAATGATGATACATTCATTCAAAGCTCTGAATCATATAAAAAACCATCTCATGTTCATAGTGAACTACCTAACCCTACTGATGAACGTACTTCAGATATTACACAAGATACAGAGGAAGATGATGAAGAAGTACTAAGGGCAAACTTATTAAAAGCTATGTCAAAAGTTTCAGATAAAAATTCTAAATCTGGAGATAATTTGCAGAATAACAAAGTTATAAATCAACAAAATTAACAAACAATAAATAAGGTTCAAAATGTAGATGCACCATTATCTTCAGATATATCAAATGCACCACTTCCAGTTTCAGCTAATATGAATGTGAAATTACACAAAGAAATTAATTCAAATCAGCATGACCATCCAATAAAGATTCAACCTAAATTAATATCTGAAATGACTGTAAATAATCCAAGTACATCAAATTTTAAAAGAAAACAAATATCTCCAAAAGTTCCTAATACTGAAAAAGTCTTAAAGTTTTCCAAATTTCCACAAAAATTTGCTTCAAAGTCAAGTCAACATTATGAAAAACCACAAGCAACAGCTAGTTCTACAAAATATTGGGAGAAAAAAAAGCAAACCTTAATAAAAATTAACGAAAATGCTAAGGAAGTAAAATTAGTTCGTAGTAATAAAGTTCAAAATATCCAACAAACAGTACAGTGTAAACCAGTTGGAAGTGTTAGTTTCGGCAATGTGAAAAACAAATCAACAACGCTTCAAGTAACCGTTCCAACAAGCAACGTAAGCAATGATAATTGTAAAAGAAAAGTTGAAAGGAAAGTGATGGGTCTAGTAGAGCTGCTCAACCATTGCACAGATTTGTTATTAACTTGGGTGAAGATTCAGATAGCGGCGAAGATAATGAAAATACTATACCTCCTAAAAGAAGATGTATAATGGATACAAATTCTTTAACTGTATCAACACGGGTAAATAGTCCTATGCAATGCAATGACTCGTCTCCAGCTGCAAAGAATGAAGTTCCAACAACAGATGTAAATGTAATGGATGATTTTGAAAAAAGTGTAGATGTATTTTTGAAGCAAGCACGCATGTCTCAAGAAGCAAAGATGAACCTGACCAAAATAAATCTTTTGTAAATAAAAATACTGCAGATAAAAGCACTAGAACCTACGTTTCATCAATTACACCACAGGTATGTATTTATTTTTGTGATTTTTTATAGGATATCTTTTACTTGATGCACATATACTTAAATGAATCCTAAATAAAATAAGATAAAAAAATTGACACTTTTGTCCAAGTATCTAATTGAATAGATTTTGTTGTTTATTTTCATTATTTAAAATCACATATTCCTTTTTTGTAGCAATGTGATGCTAGGGAGTAACTTATTTGTAATTTTATGGGATTAACACTATGTTTATAAAGACTGTCCCTTTTATATTGAACACCCGAAATAACTTTGTATGTACAAATAAAAAAAATATAAAATACAAAAGTTCATAGTTAAATATGGGAAATAACATCATGAGGTTCTTAATTCATAAATTAATGAGTCATTTTTACATCTTACCTCATATTTTATGTTTCTTTAAACACAGGAACAATTCAAATTCATCGGAGAACATTTTGTTTTAACAACTCACCTCATAGGATTCATGCTTCCATAATATCGCGATTTCAAACACAGTTGTCTTCAGCCATAACTCCGACTGACGAAATTCTTCGGCCATCAACTGTTCTATTGTCGCCATCTTCAGTGCTGCCATCTATGGTTGAATTTATGAACTTCAAAATCAAAGTAATTTCGTTAGGGATATCAAAATTCATTGATCTATCTTTGTTTTTCTGAATGTATATTTTCTCCCAAATTGTCAATTCCAAAGGTTTCTCTACTTGTTTTAAAAGTTTAGCTTGTCTTCCAATTTTATGATGTTCTAATAAACTATGTGCAGCAATTGCAGATTTTTCAATTTCACAATTTTTAATATTTCTGAAATGTTCTTTCGTCCGAATTTCCAAATTCCTTTTTGTTTTTCCTATATAAACTTTATTGCAATCTTCACAACTTATTTGATAAATTCCAGATTTCTTACTGTCTGGAACATTGACTTTTTTATTCAGTAAAACATTGACGTTTTTATTGAATAAAAAAGTCAATGTTCCAGACAGTAAGAAATCTGGAATTTATCAAATAAGTTGTGAAGATTGCAATAAAGTTTATATAGGAAAAACAAAAAGGAATTTGGAAATTCGGACGAAAGAACATTTCAGAAATATGTTGTTGTTGTTGTTTTCAAATGCTGGGCCTTGGCACCGAAGCCATTAGCATTCTTGCTCTCCAATATTTCTCTATTGTGGATCCAACAGGTAATACTTTACAGGTTTGTAGGTGTTCTTCATTCATTTCTTCGTCTTTTTGCATAGAGGACAATTTGGATTCGTGTAGATTCCTATTTTATATAAATGTTTGGCTAAATAGTCATGTTCTGTAAGCAGTCTAAATGTTGCTACTGTAGTTTTACGTGGAAATTCTGGAATAATATCTGGCTTCTTTACTAAAATATTCCATTTTTTGTCTTTGGCTTTATTACATAGGTCTTGGTTTTTTGATTTTATATTTGTTTTTAACTATTCTTTTATGGATGTGAAAGGTAAGCTTTTAGTGGTATTCTGAATTAGATTGGAGCCTTTTTTGGCAAGAAAATCAGCAGTGTCATTTCCAGCAATTCCACAATGTGCAGGTATCCATTGCAATTGAATTCTTTTCTGTAGTTTTTGGAGTTGTTGAATCATTTTGTAGCACTCTTTAATTTGTATTGACTTCATTTTGTGTGAATTTATTGCATATATTGCTGCCTTAGAATCAGAGAGTATGACCGCATTTTGAAATTTATTTATTCTGTATAGTAATTGTTGGAGTGAAATATGAATAGCCGTTACTTCTGCATCAAAATTTGTTGTGTTGGTATCCTGCTGGTTGATAAAATGAAAATAATGCACATGTAATCCCTGATCCTGAGTTGTTATCAATAGTAGATCCATCTGTGTAGACATGTAACCATTCTTGGTGGATTCTCTTATTCACAACTTCTAATGCTAGAGCTTTTAGTACAAAGTGTGGCGAGTTTCAGATTTCAGAAATATTAAAAAATTGTGAATTGAAAAATCTGCGAATGACTGCATATAGTTTATTAGAACATCATTAAAATTGGAAGACAAGCTAAACTTTTAAAAAACAAGTAGAGAAACCTTTGGAATTGACAATTTGGGAAAAAATATACATTCAGAAAAACAAAGATAGATCAAAGAATTTGATATCCCTAACGAAATTCTTTGATTTCGAAGTTCATAAATTCAACCATAGATGGCAGCACTGAAGATGGCGACAATAGAACAGTTGACGGCCGAAGAAATTTCCATCAGTCGGAGTTATGGCTGAAGATGACTGTGTTTGAAATCGCGATATCATGGAAGCATGAATCCTATGAGGTGAGTTGTTAAAACAAAATGTTCTCCGATGAATTTGAATGATTATACCTCATAATGTTTACTTCCCAAAATTAATTTAATACAGGAACAATTTTTCATTTTGCATTTACGTATGAAGTTATTTCGTGTGGTCTTGATAAATGGGATACCCGGCATAAAAATAAGAAACATTTACATCCTCATTTCAAACTCCGTTATCTAACTAGACCAATTTCAGAACCTTGTTGTTTCATCACCAGTAATTTCACAGCCATTATTCTATCATATTGAAGTACTGCTGTTTTACACCCTCTGTGGGTAGATTGATGAAACCTCCAAATCACACTTTAAATGACCAATCTTACTATACATACAAGCCTGTTCATTATGAGCATACAGAATGATTCAGAAATATGGCTATACGTTTGATCGCATTTTGTGACGAAAATATTATTATTAAAGGAAATGTTATCATTGGAAAGGGAATCCTTCAAATTACAACAATAGAACAAAACAAAACTAATCACAGCTCACTTGCAGCTTGGCGGGTTGATTTTTGTGGGCTGGTGTCGAACGCCTCCACAATTCTCTTCATTGTTTCTGCATCCGTGCTAATGCGAGGCCTTCCAGGTGGTTTGATTTTCTGCATCCTTCCCGTTTCCAGCAGTCATTTTCTCCACTTCCCCACAGTTGACGGCTGCAATGCTACGTTAAACTCACGTCTTGCCCATCTTGCGGCCTCACGATCATTAGCATACATTATTGCCCATGCAGCAATTGTAATTTGCTGTTGCATATTCAATGCCATTTTGACTAATGACGTAAGTTCTATACTGGTTTGTTTTATTCCATTGTTGTAATATGAATAATTTCCTTTCCAACGGTAATTTCATATTTCCTGTAATGGTAATATTTTCATCACACAACGCGATCAACGTAAGCCATATTTATATTATGATTCACCCCCGTATTTGTTTAATTATGTACACGTTAATATGACATAAATGAAATTATTTTGTTTATGTTGCAAGAAATTAAAATATTTTATTAGAAGTCTTTCCGAATAATTTGAACTAATTCATAAAACCTCACTTTCAATGTTAATACTATATCATTTCAGGCTGTTCGTCATTTACCATCGTCACAAAAAGAAGAATATAGACGTCTTAAGCAGCAAATTGCAAAACGAGAACTACAAATGAAGCAAAAATTACAAAATTTAAATAAATCATTGTCTCTTCATCTTCCTCTCCAATGAGTAGCTCTGCAATTGCACCACTTAAAGTTACAGTGAAAAATGCTAGTCCTCTAAAAGAAGATGTTGCACGAAATAACTCTATTCAGTAACACTCGAAAACTGCTCAAGAAAAATATTCACGTCTTCACAAAGGAAGCAGTTCTAAGGTTGTAAAAAAAGACTGATAGGATATTCTTAGTTCAAAAGTCAGTAATGATAATAGATTACAGTTGGATCCAGTAAATAATACTGCTAAAAGGGATTTTGATGAAAATATGACCAATAAAACAGATAGTAAATATGATAAACCAAATGTTAGAAAATCGAATGTAGCTCATCAAAATACTTTGTCACATAGTGCTAATCATCTTGAATGTAAACAGAACAGACAGTGAAAGTGTCTTCACCAGTGAATGATTGCTCAGAAACTTCTGCTTCAGGCATTAAAGAAAATGAAACCATGTTGACAGATATTGAACATCAGTTATTATCTAAAAGGCAAGTCATTTTTATAGTCCAATTCTTGTTTGTTTTGTTACTTACAGACAGGGTGGATGAGCAAATTACATGTATGTAATATTTAATTTTAGGAAGTGATATTTTGAGGTTATTTTAATTATATTATTTTTAGTCTGATCATCTTACCTTGATTTGTTCTTGGACATGTTTCAAAACAATTCTGTTTTATCGTCAGCTTGTCCAGACTGGTTTGATTTATGTTGCACACCCTGGATGTCGATGTCAGCTCCATCCTGTGGTTCACCAAAGAACCTCCAAACAAAGTCACGCTCCGTCGGTATTCCAAAATTCGTAACTTTGTTTTTGTTCTTCTGAATATAGATTTTTTTTCCCAAATAGTCAGCTCGTTTGTATTTTCTAACTGTTTTAATAATTTAATGTCTGAATTTATATTATGTTTTTCAGACCGAACATGAGCAGCAACTGCAAGATTTTTCTATTTCCCCATTTTTAATATTCTTATGTGTTCTTTGGTTCTAATTTTTAGGTTTCTTTTTTTTTTTTTTTTCCCTATATATATCTTTTCACAACCCATGCATTCAATTTTATATATTCCTGATTTTTTTATTTTTATCAGTTTTTTTCATTTTTGTTGGTTTTTATTAGTTTATTTAAACTGTAGTTATTTTTCGGTGCTAATTTAATATTAAACTTCTCAAATTAGCACCGAAAAATAATGACAGTTTAATATAAACTAATAAAAACCAACAAAAATGAAAAAAACTGATCAAAATAAAAAGTCAGGAATATATAAAATTGAATGCATGGTTGTGAAAAGATATATAGAGAAAAAACCAAAAAAGAAAATTAAAATTAGAACCAAAGAACACATAAGAAATAAAATTGGGAAATAGAAAAATCTGCAGTTGCTGCTCATGTTTGGTCTGAAAACATAATATAAATTCAGACACTAGATTATTAAAACAGTTAGAAATACAAAAGAACTGACTATTTGGGAAAAAAATCTATATCAGAAGAACAAAAACATTGTTATGAATTTTGAAATGAAAATGAAATTGTTTGGAGGTTCTTTGGCCAACCACAGGATGGAGCTGACATCTACATCCAGGGTGTGCAACATAATGCAACATAAATCAAACCAGTCTGGACAAGCTGATGATTAAAACAGAATTGTTTTGAAACATGTCCAAGAACAAATCAACATTAATATTGAGGTAAGATGATCAGACTAAAAATAATATAATTGCATTTTTTAGTTGTTTCTTGACTCGCCTCATACTTAACTTCCTTGCATATCTAGATTTTCATCACTGTATTGTGACATTCTCAATGCTGTTCACGTTCACAACTCACTGAGTGAACAGCATTGAGAATGTCACAACAACAGTGACGAAATCTAGATATGCAAGGGAGTTGAGAAGTATGAGGTGAGTCAAGAAACACTAAACAAAATTAAAATAAACCTCATAGTGTTATTTCCTACCTACATAACTTAATATAATTACATGTATGTATTTTACACATCATTATAGGTAAAATACGTAACATAGAAAACAGTTTTTTACATAAAGTATCTCTATCTTAGGGTTTCTACAGCTGCTGCCGTCTTCCCGTGCCAAACCTCCAAAGCCTATGATTTTGGGCATCTTCATTGTTTAGCCCTCTTGCTTGCATTACTGTCTTCATGTTAACTTTGGTCTCCCCTCTTTTCTCTTTTCTGGCCAGTTGCCATTGATATAGTGCTTCGGCCATCGCCATCTTCCATTCTTAAAATATGTCGTAACCACTTTAATCCTTCTCCTCAATTTTTCAATTATGCTTTCTTCTGTTCCATTATGTTTCTAATTTCCTTATTTGTAACATGTTCTAATTTTGACTTTCTGGCACTTCTGCTAAATAATCCATTTCTACAGCTATTAGTCTTATTGTTGTAGTACTTATCGATTGTCCATACCTCGCTTCCATATATTGCAACAGATTCCTACCAATGTTTTACCAATATATATGTTTTTTGTGTCTTTCCCAATATGCCTATCCCACCATATGGAATTGAACGATATTATTTTGCTACTCAATCAATTCTATGTTTATGTTCTCTTTGCCTATACCTTCAATGTTCATCCATTATTCTCCAAATATTTAGTTTGTTTCACTTGCTTTATTTGGATTCCTTCTTCCAATATTAAATTTTCTCTTTCATTGCTATTTATTGCCAGATATTCTGTTTTTTGTAAATTTAACTGTGAGAAACCATGATTCATGTGTTTTTTCAGCCTTTTTAATCATGATATTCCATATCAAATTTGTCTAGCGCTAAAACCAGTTGATCATCAGCAAATGTAATGTCAGCAAATAATTGTTTATAATCTCTAAACAATCAATCTATAGAGTACTTTAAGCTTATATTTATAGTAATATTTAATTTTAGGATGTGATATTTTGAGGTTATTTTAATTATATTATTTTAGTCTGATCATCTTACCTCAATATTAATGTTGATTTGGTTCTTGAACAGTGTTTCAAAACAATTCTGTTGTTATCGTCAGCTTGGATTCCACACTATTTGTTGCCAAAACTAAAGAAACAACCCATTGTTTATTTTTTATTTCATTCACCTCATACTTCATAACTCCTAGCATACCCAGGGTTTCGTCACATCCTTTGTGACACAGCATTGAGAATGTCACAAAGGATGTGACGAAGCCCTGGGTATGCTAGGAGTTATGAAGTATGAGGTGAGTGAAATAGAAAATAAACAATATTAAAAACATCATAGTGTTATGTCCTATCTACATAACTAATAAACAACCCATGTATAAAAGGTATTCTATCCCAAGAGTCCACCTACATAAGTGGTAAAATGATCAGACTAAAAATAATATAATTATATTTATAGTTCTCAGAAAGAAGGTTTGTACATAATTGTTAATATAATTTTTAATTGGTTCTGAAAAGCTTTAGATTGCAATGTTTCATGTTTAGTTTATTTCTCAAGATGAAGAAATGTTTGTTGTCAGCATGTCAATGTTATAATAAGATTTGTTGACTCAGTGATTTTGTTAATGTCAGCAGTTCTCATATTTCAGCTTGCACATTCAATTACATCTTCCTTGTAAGCATGAATTTGAATTCTACAATTAGCAAGTCCCAGTTCAAATCCTTGAATATTATTACAAATAAAAATTGGAGAAAGATATGGGTTGATAGAATTTTTTTTTTTAATACTGTTAGTATATTTCTTGGCTGTTAAGTTGCATTGGCACTGGCAATTCTTTCTCAGAGTTGACATTATATAAAAAGTAATTAAATATAAATTTGTGGCATGTGAAGAAGTAAATGTTTGTAGATTCTATGCCACCGACATAAATTCAAACAAAAACAGAAAAAACACACAATTTATTTTTAAAAAATACAATACGACAGTAACATTAAGAGGTTTTTTTCATAGTTAAATATGGGAAAAATGGTAGCGTTAGTGGTTAAGGCACTGCGCTATACAAACCAGAAGGTCGAGGGTTTCAAGTCCCGGTGGGGTCAGGATTTTTAAACTGACCCAAACCCTCTGGCGTGCACTATGACCCTGGGGTCGACTCAGCCTCTAATGGAAATGAGTACCGGATGCTGTTTCTGGGGGGAAAGGCGGCCGTCACGCAGGACTGACAACCCGGCTGATGTAAAGTGCCGATTGTCTAGAAAAAAGTGGGAGCCTTAACTTCCTACTACCCAAGGGCCTCCAGGCCTGTTGTGGGATCACTTTACTTTAAATATGGAAAATAACATTATGAGGTTTCTTAATTCATAAATTAATAAGTCAGTCTTATACCTGTATTTACGTCATCGGCCGTGGTGGACTAGTGGTTATGCTCCTTGCCTCTGGTCCCGAGGGTCACAGGTAAACAACCCGGCCGGAGTCGATGGAATTTTTTAGGATGGAAAAATTCAAGGAGCAAGTCCTCCGGGAGGGACTTTAAGCCGTGGGGTCCCGAGTCTGAAGATTTTCAGGCTCGTAAAAGATCCTTAACCCTGAATGAAAAGGCCTTAAGCAAAATTTACTGAATTTTCCCGTCCTAGTACTACCTTGGTTTCCTAGATGTTAGTATGATGCGGAACGCTGACCACGGATCACTCAAATGACATCTATACGAAAACAAGTCTGCTGCCTCAAAACCTAAGTGGTGATGAGATGAAAAGTGAAGAAAGAGGTGTCAGAGTAAACATATTTAACTAATTCAAAGTTAAAATTGGGAAACACATTATGAGGTTCTTAATTAATAAATTAATGAGTCATTTTAACATCTTACCTCATATTTCATGTTTTTCAAACACGGTAACTATAGTTTTCAAATGATCTTGTCATTCATTTTCAACCGCCATTATGACTACCGGATATTCGTTGGAATCTCCTTCTATAACGTCATCTGGTGTTGATTTGACGAACTTCGAGATATCGTTGCCATCTGGTGTTGATTCGATGAACTTCGAGATGAGGTCACGTTCATCCGGAATGTCGAAATTCATAGATTTAAATTTGTTCTTCTGTATAAATATTTTCTCCCAAACTGTCAAATCCAAAGGTTTTTCCAAATGTTTTAGAAGTTTAGCTTCTTTTTCAATTCTATGACCTTCCAACAAACTATGTGCTGCAATAGCTGATTTTTCAATTTCACCATTTTTAATATTTCTAAAGTGTTCCTTTGTGCGAGTGTCCAAATTTCTTTTTGAAATATGAGGTAAGATGTTAAAATGGCTCATTAATTTATTAATATTTAACTAAATTAGTATGGTTCAAATTCTTCCCTGTAGGTGGAGAGCACCTAATTCTCTGTTAAGGGAAACATGGGATTACAAGATTATACCTCATATTTTATGTTTCTTCAAACACTCACTATTAATGAAATAACCTCATAATTTTTACTTCCCAACATTAATTTAAATATAATATTTAACTCGTACAATATAGATAATACCAAAAAAAAGTTTCAAATCATGTGTTCTTGTAGATATGAAGTACTGGAGAATTTGACAAATATGACGTCGCTTTTACGTCAAATAGAAATAGAAAACAATAACAGAAGAAAAATGTTTATCAGAACTTCAACGTTTGTATCAAGAAATTGAAGAAACTAAAGGAAGACTTTCTCAACAACGGAAGTTATTATTAGAAATGCGAACAGGGGTTGGTGAAGCTCATAAACAAATTACCAAAGGACGTTCGGATTGCATCAGTCTAACCAAAAATGTGTCTTTCCATAGGAGTCAATGTAAAGGGAAAGCAGTACAAGTAAGTAATAATTGTCATTTAATTCTTTAACTTAGCCAGAAACGTGTCTTTCCAACTCCTTTCAAAAAAGTTAAACTGAATTATTTTTTAATGCCACAAGTTGTCCTTTTGGACATTTCTGGTGTTCTCTCCTGGCATTGGTGTAATTGAAACCCACTTCTGAAGTTGGGGCACCTGGAAGGCAGGATTAGTTGCCCCGGTGATATGAGGAGTGATGATGATGATGGTGTGCCAGGAGAGTCCTTAATCCTAAGCTTAATCTAAGATGAATGTGAATGATGATGATTGCAATGGCCATGTGAAGTTTGGGGACCGTTTGGATGTTAAAGTTTCCTGACATTTGTCTTACAGTTGAGGAAATACCTCACCCAGGAAATGTGAAACCCGGGTCCAGTGCATGACAAGGCAGCATGCTACTCAAGACCACAAACTGAAAAATATATAAAATTGTTATTCTCCCAGTTATATTATATGGATGCAAAACATAAACTCTTACTTTAAGGGAGGAAAAGAGATTACAAATATTTGAGAATAAAGTTTTTAGGAAAATTTTTGGACCAATGAGAGATGAACAGAAAACAGGTTGAATGGAGAAGACTACATATCGGTGAGCAACATGGTCTTTATAAGAAGCCAGATGTAAAAAAAGAACAGTTAAATCTTGTAGACTGTGATGGGCAGAGCATGTGGCACAAATGGGAAATGAAAGAGGGGCATGGAAGCTTGTAGGAAAACCAGAGGGAAAACACCCAGTTGGTAGACCTAGAATAAGATGGGAGAATAACATTAACATGATTTGAAGGAAGAGTAGATTATATAGCAAATGATTGGAAATATTAGCTCAGAATAGGGATGTATAGAGAGCTTGTCTATGTGGCCCTGAACCTAGGGGTTCAATAGAGCCAGTAAGTAGCCAGTATATTGTTTATTTTTTATTATTTCACTCACCTCATACTTCATAATTCATAGCAGACCCTGGGTTTCTTCACATAATTTGTGACATTGTCAATGCTGCGTCACGTTCACAACTGACGTCCAACGGCCTTCTATCCTGCAGACTGACCTCCGCGCCATCTGGTGGCCGACCGAAGAATTTCCAAATCAGTCCTCTTTCTTTATAACCGGGTATTTCAAAATTCATAGTTGTATTTTCATTCTTGCATATGTAAATTTTTTCCCAAATTGTGAGTTCCTTCGGTTTTTCAAATTGTTTAAGTAATTTTGTTTTCGTTTCTATTCTATGTTTTTCTGACCAGGCATGTGCAGCTATTGCAGATTTTTCGGTTTCTCCATTTTTAACATTTCTGAGGTGTTCTTTTAATCTTGTATTTAGATTCCTTTTTGTTTTTCCTATGTATATCTTTTCACAATCTTTACAATTAATTTGATAAATTCCCGATTTTTTGCAGTCTTCAATCTTTTCATTTTTGTTGGTTTTTATTAAATTACCTAAGCTTAGGTAATTTAATAAAAACCAACAAAAATGAAAAGATTGAAGACTAAGCTTAGGTAATTTAATAAAAACCAACAAAAATGAAAAGATTGAAGACTGCAAAAAATCGGGAATTTATCAAATTAATTGTAAAGATTGTGAAAAGATATACATAGGAAAAAC
Organism: Diploptera punctata; assembly: GCA_030220185.1. Taxonomy (NCBI): domain Eukaryota; kingdom Metazoa; phylum Arthropoda; class Insecta; order Blattodea; family Blaberidae; genus Diploptera; species Diploptera punctata. The sequence continues at coordinate 31,490 of JASPKZ010003483.1, forward strand.
AAAAAGGAATCTAAATACAAGATTAAAAGAACACCTCAGAAGTGTTAAGAAATGGAGAAACGAAAAAATCTGCAATAGCTGCACATGCCTGGTCAGAAAAAACATAGAATAGAAACCAAAACAAAATTACTTAAACAATTGGAAAAAACCGAAGGAACTCACAATTTGGGAGAAAAATTTACATATGCAAGAATGAAAATACAACTATGAATTTTGAAATACCCGGTTATAAAGAAAGAGGACTGATTTGGAAATTCTTCGGTCGGCCACCAGATGGCACGGAGGTCAGTCTGCAGGATAGAAGGCCGTTGGACGTCAGTTGTGAACGTGACGCAGCATTGACAATGTCACAAATTATGTGAAGAAACCCAGGGTCTGCTATGAATTATGAAGTATGAGGTGAGTGAAATAATAAAAAATAAACAATATTAAAGAACCTCATAGTGTTATTTCCTATCTACATAACTTAATAAGTAGCCAGTAATTCACTGGCACTACCAACATATAATGTTAGATCCTAGTTTAGTTGACAGCAGTACAATTAATGAACAGATTGAGTTTCTCTAGAGGTTATACTGCTAGAGTAAAGATTAAACTGGATTCAGTGGTGCATGATATAAAGAATATAGCTGGGCTGAGCTAGAACATTTCACAATTTTATTATTATTGTGTGAAAGATCAAATTCAATAGAGATTTGCATCAACCTAGAAATTGATTTTTTTTTCTAATGCCACCAGGTTGTCTTTTTATGACATTTCTGGCTTCCTCCCCTGGCATTGGTGGAATTGTACTCCATTTCTTAGGTTGTGGCGCCTGGAAGGTAGAGTTTCGTTACCCCAATGATGTGATGGGGTGATAAATGACAATGAAGCGCCACAAGAATTCTTAATCTAAATTCCAGACCATGGGCAACCATAGGAATAATTCCCTTTAAGGAAAAATTCCCGTGGTTTGTCCAGGAATCGAACCTGGGACCTCATGAACTGTAGTCAGAAAACACTGACCACTAGCCCATGAGGGTGGTTAAATTGAAAATTTTTCAAACCCAATATCCTGACTTCTGTTAATTTAGAATACTGCATTGAGTAGGTCACGTAATGAAAATGGAAGACACAAAGCATAGAGTTGGTCCCAATGGACTAGTGGATGCCATACACAGCTCTGGTTCTGAAAAGCAAACTGTCAACCATTGCATGCCGAAAAGTACCTTGAAATTTCTCCCCAGGAAGCATTGTGATGTACCAAGGCCATGTCCAAAGCATCTGCATTTTTAACTGCAAGGCACAGAATCTAGCAATGGCAACCCACTGTGTGAAGCAGATGGACTCGCTATGTAAGTAAAGTGGAGTGGTAATGTGGCAGGACGCAGTGCACGGATATGTTGTCAGGGTTATCAATTTCACCAAGTCAATAATTGTATTACTTCCTCGAGTTTAAATGAAAGATTTGGTAATTAAAACACTTTGTCTGTTCATTCTTACCTCTTATAGTTGTTTTTGTGGAACATATGTTTCAGGGCTTCTTAGCCCCATCATCCATAGATGATATGCAGTGGGAAATATTGTGCAAATTTAAGTCTCTAGTTTTTAAATTTATGTGCATCAAATCCTATGTGCATAGTTTGTTTATAATTTTTATTTTAATGCATATTGTATGAATTAATTGAATATTTAATAAATAAAACCATTAAAATTTTATATGATTTTCATAAATACTTAATTTATTTTAACATTTGTAACAAACAGCTGTTTCAATACATTCTATCTTCGTCAGATGAATGTTATTAACAGAAGAAAAAAAAATTTTATTAAAGACATTCATTTGATGAAGATACAGTGTATTAAAATAACTGTTCCCAAATTCCATGGCACGACAGGCTTAGAAGACCCTTAGCCTACCATCCGGCTGCTGGCCTCACTTCCACATGTGTCAATCACAGAGGTAGATAATCATCTAGCCAGTGTAGGGGTGACATGTGGTCAGCATGTCGAGTCCCCCAGCCGTTATAGCTGGTTTTCTCAACCTGGAACCACTACTTATTGTAACTACCCAGATGCCTCACGATGCTGGGTGGGCACTGGTCCCACACCGGCTGAAATACCATGAGAAAATTTCTTCCCCCATGGAGACTCAAACCAGTGCAAGTCCCATAGCTCTGCGCCAAGGCTTCTTGCCTTAACCACTCGGCTACGGCGTGGGACAACTGTTACAAATGTTAAATAAGATAAATATTTAAGAAATTCATATAAAATGTGTATGGTTTTATTCATTAAATCTATAACAGATTTTCATCAAGTTAACAAATTGATTGATTACTGAATTAAGTGATGTGGCTGCTCTGAAAAAGAATAAAACAATTCATCCTGAAGAACATGAAATAATAAGTAGATTAAGAGAAAAGTGTGTTGAGCAAGTTCGAAACAGCTCTTCATTGTTTTCCATAAAACAAACAACCAAACATTCTGCTACTTACAGAATGTGGGACTTAACGACAGTAAAAAAAAATTAAAAGAGAAAATGAAAGGATAGTTAGTTGTCCTGAGAAATTATTTTCATCTCTTGGAAGACACAATCATAAATCATCCTCAGCATTCCGTTGTATCCGTTGATGATTCTGTTCAGTGTGATATTTGCCACATTACTTCCTGTAAAATGAAGTATTTCCACTGTAAGCCTCAAGAGGCCCTTGGGGTAGTAGGAGGTTAAGGCTTCCACCTTTTCTGGACAATCAGCATGAGATATCAGCTGGGCTGTAAACTCTGCACTACGGCCACATTTACATCTAGTACTCATTTATGTTAGAGGCTGAGTCGACCCCAGAGCCATGGTGCTGCCAGAAGGTTTGGGACAGTTTAAAAATTCTGACCCATTTGAGGCAGCAGCTTAAATACTGACATTTCGTTGATGTATGGACTATTCCTCTATATTTCAATTTATTTTGTGAATCATTTTAAGGAATTAGGGAAAGGCTTATTCGCCTGTTTATCAAAAACATTGCTTCATGATATGGTATGAAGTATTACCTGCCCTATGATTTAATTCCAGGACTCATACCCCTGACCTTCTAGTTTGTAGCATATTACCTAAATCTATTATGTTATGGTGTGGCCCCCATTACTTCCTATAAGGATAAAAATTTCAATAGCAATTTTTAAAAATAATTTAATGTTTATAGATTTAATGTCTGCAGTTTAATATTTTATTTGTCCAATTATCAATTAATCTTCAAGTTATTTTCTTCAGGAACTTCAAGATGCATGTCTTGGTAAGTTGAATGATTTTATCCTCATATTTTTTTATAAAATGTATAAATTAAAATCTATTTTATTAACTATTGTTCTTAAACTGTCTAAATTAGTTCATTGTGTCCAATAACAAAAACGGAATTTTTTGTGCATGTGGAAAAAAAAATACACAAATATAATCACATCTTTTTTATAGCAAAAGTCAGGCCTTAATCAAACTGAAACTTCAATAATTACAGGTACTTTTAATGTTTATAGGACATTTGACTAATGTAGATGCAATATATATTTTTATATATACAGTATATTATAGTGCAGATTTTTGCAGATATAAGTATGATTAAGAAAGTTTTCTTGGGTTTTCTGCGTCATGGATTCAAGTTCGGCCTCTGGCCATTGATTCCGACGTTTCGGCATGATCCCACATGCCATTATCAAGGAACGATAAGTTCGAGTCACAGGTTTAGGTCTTATATAATTAAACACATTGAGTTTTCACTGTGGTCCATTTCCGAAGCCGCACACCCATCCAAGATTTAGTTCTTATTTAGTTAAACACCTTCAGTTATCAGTGTGGTCTGTTTCAGAAGCCGTCGACCACACTCCATGTTGCCCAATTGTGGTTTTCTTCATATCTCCTTTGCTGTTCTGGGAATGACATGGTGGGCAGCGAGAGCAGTTTTCCATGTAGATGGTAATCTTTGGGCATCATCTCAGGTGTTCATAGAATGTGGCCTTTTCTCAATCTCTATACATTCTCTGTAGATTCTTGATTTTTCATTATCGATTTTAGCCAACGTTCTAGATCCTGTGAGGTCAACCCTAAAACAGAGGGGTCACAAGATCGACCTCACAGGATCTAGAACGTTGGCTTAAATAGATCATGAAAAATCAAGAATCTAAGAGAAGCAATAGAGATTGAGAAAAGGCCACATTCTGTGAACACCCGAGATAATGCCCAAAGATTACCATCTACATGGAAAACTGCTCTCGCTACCCACCATGTCATTCCCAGAACAGCAAAGAAGCTATGAAGAAAACCACGGTTGGGCAACATGGAGCGTGGTTGATGCTTGGATAGGTGGACGGCTTCTGAAACGGACCACACTGAAAAAACTACATAAGAACTAAACCTTGGATGGGTGTAGGGCTTCGGAAATGGACCACAGTGAAAACTCTATGTGTTTATTATTATATAAAAGACCTAAACCTGTTACTCGAACTTATCATTCCTTGATAATGGCATGTGGGATCATGCCGAAACGTCGGAATCAGTGGCCAGAGGCTGAACTTGAATCCATGATGCGGAAAACCCAAGAAAACTTTCTTAATCATATATATGAGGTGAGTCAAAATCCCTAACTCATAATAATAATAATAATAAGTAAATACAATAATTCAGATATTTTATTCACATAAAATGTTTAGTACCAAACTTTTCATAAAAGTAAGTATAGTGTCTTCATTCACTCTCTCATTCATGTGCTCATGTACTATTGTTAAACTTCTTGAGTGCTGACAATCTATCTCTTTCTTCATTTTCCTTGAAAAATGTCCAATACTTTATCTTATTTCAGGTAGTGGAGCATCAAAACTATCTTTCAAGTATTTAAAATAACATTTTGGGCTATAAGACCGTGGTCCATAACTGGTGTTTCTCCCAGATGTTTTTCCTCGACTACGAACGACATATTCAGTGGTGAGTTCTTCTAGGTGCTGTTCCCTGGTCGGAAGCTTTGCTGTATACGAGCGGCAGACTGCTGGAACCTGGTATGCATACTATGCTGTTCCCCGAATGGCTGGACAAACCTTGATGGGTAGCAGATACTAGATTGACAACAACTATCCAATCAGCTTTGACTTCGTCAAGTCATTCAGGGAACAGCACAGTATAAATACTGGGTTCCAACAGTCTGCCCTCATACACAATTGAGCTTCCGACCAGGGAACATCACTTAGAATAACTCATCACTGAATATGCCCCCCATAGCCGAGGGAGAAATGCCATTTATGGACCATGGTCTTAGAGCCCTGAATCTTCAAGTACCATAACTATCGGCCATGAAAGCCTACATTCTAGAATTTAAAATAGCAATCAGTAAAAATATTTGTTGGTTTCTATGTACACATTCTTTTTCTAGGAAACAACTCTTTGCTCATGTATACATTAGATTTTGATTTGGCATACTCAAATGAACTATAGTGATTTCATTCTCAGGTAGGTTTCAAGGTCAAGTCACTGCATCTCCTACTACTCATACGAATACCCACTCTCAATTCTGTGGAACTGTGCAGATGTATTCATATATCACAGCAATTTATGTTATAAAGAAGTTGAAGGTAGCCACTTACATGTTCTTGAAACCTCTGACGAGAATGAAATCACTATAAAACTCGTTATAAATGTATTTTCTGCATCATTAACATTATTTCCTTTATGTAGTTGTGGTTTTGTTCTAACTTGATTCTTTCATTACCAATGCTTTACTTCTGTACTCAGTTTTCTATTCTATATCCGAGCTAAGTTCCAGTTGTACTGTAAACAAACTTGCATGCAGTATTACTCTGTCCATTGGGGGAACCCTGGTGCTACTTTTACCTGCCATATGACTGAATTGTATATGGAAATGTCAATGATAGAAACATTTTTCTTAGGCTATATCATATTTTACAAATAATAAAACTGAATACAAGGTAAGATGGTACCAATTAATTAGCATCCCATTTCTTTATATATATATATATATATACAGTAAAACCTGTCTATGAAGGAACATGACGGTTCCTTAAATATTTTTCCGTCTTGGCAGTTTTCCTTCTTATAAAGGGTTCCCAAATTACAAGCAAATTATTTAGAGTGCTACAGTATCTGCACCACAAATATTGTGAATAAAAAGTAAAAAAGTGATTTCTCATGTGTTTACTTAATTTCACTTCCTCCATAGCTGTAGTAAGATAGGCTGCCTAGTTTTACTCACAGCATGTGCAAGTATGTGATTCTTACATCTTGCAGGAGGTCCATCAAAGCAGGATCGTCGCACGAAGCAGTAAATTCTTGGAGATCATTCATATTTAACTATTTTTTTTTGTAGTTAAATATATTCAGCTCTCGTGGGGCAACTTCTTCCTCTTCTTTTTCTTCTTGAAAAATTTGAGTTTCTTCACATTTCGAGGACTCCCCTCTCGTTTCATTTAAAGAATCGATGGCTCATTCTATATTTTGTGTTGTTGCCAGATCATTGTCGAAATTGATAACGTCTTCAATCTCAATTGCAGCTTCCAATTCTTTAAGTAGGTTGACAATGACTGTAAGCAGGCAAGGAAAAGCGATGGATTCTGCACTGTCACACATAAGCAAGGGTACCCCTGCAACACAAGAAGTAAAAACGATATAATGCAGAAGCGTCATGTGCAGAATTTACACGTGTGGTCATTAATACTGTAATTAGAACGTGCTTGAGAATAATTTTCCGTCTTACTGAGGTAAAAATTAACTGTTGATATTTTCAAAAACCATTCTTGTTCTGCATTATGAAGGTTGCCGGCTTATAACAGGACGATTATTTCCATCTCTACAGGTATCTTCTTATAAAGGTCCCAGCTAAGACAGGTTTTACTGTATATATATGTAGGAAATAACACTATGAGGTTTATTTTATTAAATTTGAGTTGTATTTTTGACTCACCTGATATTTCATTATGACTCATAATGTCAGCTGACGATAAGAAAACTGCAGGGTCCCATGTTTATAAAAAATATGGAGAAAAAAAATATGACTCGTTCATTGAATGAAATGCTTATTTATTTAACCTATTAAAATTGTAATTCTTTTTTTTAAGGTTCTCCTATATAACCTATACAGATACATGCTAGAAAATAACATATTTTTATATTATTTCGAGTGTTAGGAAGCGAACTACATTTTATAATTGTAGGCTTTCACGGCCGGCGTCTTGATCCATATTTGGTTCGTCTTCCGGGCTTATAGGCCGTGGTCCAGTTGTCTTCATACTCGAGTTTCGTCTACTGTTGCAGTAGACGAAACGTCAAGTATGAAGACAACCGGACCATGGCCTATAAGCCCGGAAGACGAACCAAATATGGAACTACATTATCTTACACACTTAAAGGTAAAACAGTGATTTGACCAATGAAAATGCAGTCCATACATCAGGTTTGTTTACATTTCCACTGTATCTTCGCTCGGAAGAGGTATAAATTATTATTATTATATAGAATCTGGACTGATTAAGAAGTTTTGTCTTTCTTTCTTTTCTTTTTTTTTTTATCTGTGGTCATGGTTATAGATATTGCTGCTGTTATTATTTTTTTTCAGGGTACCATCAGGAGGTGCAGATCTTATGAATGATAACTGCAGCAAGTTGCAAATCAGACAAAACGAATATCTAAGAAAAAAGACAATTCTGAAAGTTCAGAAAAAAATGTTACTCCACATAAAATAGTATCAGTAGTACAAAGTAAGACAATTAAAAAGGTACCATATAATTTGGGTAATGGTACGAAACATAAAAATACTAATAAAGTGAATACCTCCACTTTGATTCACAAAAAGTCAACACACATTCCTAAAAGAACTTTTGACAGAAATGTAATATCTAAATCAGAAAGTGAAAATGAAAATACTGAAGATACATCCAAAATGGAGATATAAAGTCGTCAGATATTAGCAGTTCATGTGAAAGTATTCCTTCAAAGCTTGCTAAGATGTCAGAAGATTTTGTACCTGTGCCAAGTGTGACTTTAGAAACTGACGAGTCAGACTCTAGTAGTGTGAAGCGTATAAGCAGTGGTGAAATAGAAGAGACAAATTTACATAAAGATGAATTAATGGCAGTTGGGCGTTAATAACGAAATGCAAGAAACAATTCCTTCACGTCTAATGGAATATGAATCACCATTGGAGCACATTAAAAGGCAAGAGATTGGATTAGGTGGTATTCAGAAATATATTTTAAATCTATTATTATTAATAAATTCAATAGGAAGTAACATTATGGGATTCTTAATAAATAGACAATGTTATGCATCAACCGGCTAAATGCTATTTTTAAAAAATTGAGATTTGATGCCATCTGTTGAGCTGGCTCATTAAGTAAGTGTACGCCAACTTTTAGCGCAAAATCTTTAAATATCTTCTTCCTTTCCAGGATTAGGTCAATGTGACCTGTTCCGGTCTAAAGTCCATTGTTTCTTTGGCCGTCCCAAAGATCTTTTCCCATGTGGTTTGTAGGTGTTGATCTTTTTGGGTAATCTTGTATTGTCCATTCTGTCTAAATGTTCTTCCCATTGGTATTTGTGCTCTTCTAGTTTATCAACTGTTGAAAATATCTCCAGTTCATTTCTTATTGATTCATTGTGTAATCTATCCATGCGTGTACATCCTTTTACAGATCTTAAAAATTGTATTTCAGTGGCTTGAATGTGTGAGATATCTTTTTTGTAAGTACCCAAGATTCAGATCCATATAAAAGAACAGGAACAGCCATAATTTTATAAAACCTGAGCTGAGTTTCTCTTAGAGTCTTTTGGAGGGTTCTTCTTATGGTGCCACACATCATTTGATATTGGTTTAATTTATTATGTATATCCCATTCATAGCTATATGTTATATCTGAACCAAGATAGTTAAAGTGTGCTATCTGTTCTATTATTTCATTATTGATCACCATTTTTGCTCTGATTGGCACTTTGCCCGGAAAAGCCATAATTTTAGTTTTTGAAGTTGAGACTTTGAGATTATAATAGAGTCCTAATTGATTCAACATGTAAATGGCTCTTTATAAATCATCCTCTGACTTCTGTATAATTACCAGATCGTCTGCATACATTAAAATATTCATGTACATTTCCTTATTAATTGCAAAAGATAGAATCCCTGATAGGACTGATGCCGTTTACATTTATCTTTAATAATAAGGCTATATTTAAAGAATTAATAAGGAAATCTTTAAATATAGCCTTATTATTAAAGATAAATGTGAATGGCATCAGTCCTATCAGGGATTCTATCTTTTGCAATCAAATGGCTTTGAAACCAGATCTTCATAAATGCTAATCTAAATTTTGCATCATGCAGCTAAGCGCCAAATGTTCCAGCTCTTAGATTGTTAATGCATTACTGTCAAACAAGGAAAATAACTTGCAATATCCAGTATTGTTAGTTTAGCGCTACAATAAATAGTGAAGATACACTTAATCTTTAAACGTATTTTTCTCAAAACTTGCATAAGACGCATAGCCAGTTGATGCATAATGCCATCCAAATAAGGTTAATCTGGTCATCTTACCCCATAAATAGTTGTTTTATTTGGCATGTTTCTATATGCCATGAATACCGTCATCAGCTTGTCCAGACTGTTGAATTTTATGTTGCAACCCTGGATGTCAATTCTTACTCCATCCTCGGTCAACCAAAAGATGGAATCAGAGTCGACATCCAGGGCTGACAACATAAAATTCAACAGACTGGAAAAGCTGATGATGGTATTCATGGCATATTGAATCATGTTTTTTTGAATAGAACATAACAGTTTGAAGTAATATGATTCATTCATAGTTAAATACGGGAAATAACATTATGAGGTTCTTAAATAACAGTTTTAAAAATCTAAAACAACACGCTTTATTAGAAAACCGAACTAAAAAATGAAAAATAATTTTAATTTCCAACGCGCTTGGGATAAAATTAAAGTGGTCACCAAAAAAATCATCTCCAACACATCTAAAATAAAACTAGAGTTATCTACAAAAAAAATTTGCTATCAAAAGCGTGGGGTGCTGTATCTCAATTAATATATTTGATAATAAACCGATATTGGTAAAAGTAAAGTCTCTAAGAAGAAAACGTAAAAACCATAAAAAGCACCCCATGCTTTTGATGGTAATTTTTTTTGTAGATAATTCTAGTTTTATTCTAGATGTGTTGGAGATGATTTTTTTGTTGACTACTTTAATTTTATCCGAAGCGCGTTGGAAATTAAAATTATTTTTCATTTTTTAGTTCGGTTTTCTATTAAAGTGTTTTGTTTTAGTTTTTTTTTAACTATTATTTATTCAGAAATAATTTGCAGAATTTTCAAGATGCAAAAACCAGTATCTTAGTATTAAATAAAAAAATAGCAAAGTTTAATAATTGATACATAAGCTTGCTTAATCTTTTTTCTTTTTCAGAAATAATTTGCAGGATTCTCAAGATGCAAAAAGCAGTTTAGACCCCTTAGCAATCTTGTGTCCATATGAACTAAGGGTACTTGTCAAGACGAGGAGTGCAAATATCAACATCATACAAAAAACACTTGTACATGACGCCTAAGGATAAACATATCCTCTATTCTTAAATTAAGTGTTGCCTAAGTCTTTGTATTGCTGTTAAGCCTTAACTGCAACAGCAATAGTCACTTTGTAAACTTTAGATTATTATTTTTAGAGAAAGAATACTTTTTTTAAAAAAAGATACAAATACATTTCATAAATTTTAGTTTTTGTATAAATTACCATATGATATATCTGTAAATATTAATTATGAATAATACGTACAGTACATATAACCATATTTTTTTCATTCTATAAGATGCACTTTTATGGGAATACCTTATGAAATTGTAATTTATAACTTACAATTTTTGTGAAACGGCCCATAAAATAAAAACATAAATTTATTGTCAGCTAATATTTTAATTTTAGGAAGTGATATTTTGAGGTTATTTTAATTATATTATTTGTAGTCTGATCATCTTACCTCAATATTAATGTTGAGGTAAGATGATCAGACTACAACAAATAATATAATAATTGTCAGCTCTTCAAACCTTACATTGTAGAGTTCAAAATATTGTTCTATTAAGACAAAAGTGTGTCTTATGATTTAAAAAAATGTGGTGTTAATAAGCAGTATGTGATCTCTTAATAAAGAGACTGACTGTATATTTAGTAAAAATTATATTAATTTATGTTATATTTATATTAGACTAATCCTATTTCAGTGCCAATATTCCAGAATTAGTTAGCCATAATATATTTTAAAAATCCAAAGACAATGAACTCTATATGTTAATTTAAAAACATTTGAAAGAAGAGTGTTGTTTAGTTTAATTTAGTATATATTCATAAAATTATTCATTGGTGTAAATTCCAAAGGTTCTAAGCATCTTTATTGTTTATCTACACATATGCAGTGAAAACTCAATTTGTCATTTTCGGATTCATCATTGATTAAAACAGTCCCTATACTAATCACATTTTAAACTATGAGAAAAAACCACATTTATTGGTTCGAATTTTCAGTCCAGAATGATATAATTCTTTGATTGATTGTTTAAGTGCAAAATTAAACAATTCTATATAAGTTATTATTAGATGTACTATGAACGATGTTTTCACAATATCTTTCATTAATAATATTTAAAGGAAGTTACACTATAAAGTTTATTGTAATTAATTATTTGAATTAGATTTTACGACTCACCTCATTAAGGGGCATGATGGGTGAAATTTCTATTTTCTTCATATGTGAAGAGAAAAATTATACACTCAGACTGGGACTTGAACCCAGGACCTTTGGTTCTCTAGACAAGTGCTCTAACACCTGAGCTATCTGAACAAGTACCGATCTAAACATAATTTTTTTTCTCTATATACATTGTAATTCCCACCCACCAAATGCTATGAAGTCTTTGCTTCTATCTTTACAAATGGCGGCTCCTTTATTAAGAAATATTTGGGAATTATACATTACATTATAAATGCCAGTATGGCTTTTTTCTATTTTCTGCATTTGTTGAGTTAGAGACTTGATTTTGTGTACATTCACTGCATGATACATAATTATGTGTTTAAGTTTCATTCTTGTGAGACATTTATTTTATGAGTTATTAAATATTATATTTAAAAAAATTGCCTATATTATAATTAAATGGGTTCCACAATATTTTAGTAAAATGTCTGATTTTTTTTTACAAGACCCCTAAAATGTTTAGAAAAACATCATGCATTAGAATTCTTATTATGTGAATACAAAGGAAGAAAAAAATAATATTGTATCTCGTGCGTGGAATTACAAAAAAAAAATAATTGCATACATTTTATTTTTTATTTCTTAAAATACTACTTCAATCATGAATCCCATGCATTACTTTGTTATCCATTGTTTTTTAGGACATGTAGTAAAAATTTGAACCTTCTAGGAAAAAATTTCTGAATTCCATTCAATTTGGAATTTACATACAGGTAGTATTTAACTGGCACAGCCATTTAACTCTGATGAAATTTAGGGCAATTAGAAGTGGCATAGGCCTCTGAAACTTTGCCAACATATACATTAGAGTACAGGCTTTTAGTACAAAAAAAGTCAATTTTGATCTCAAATGGTCAATTTTTCACCCATCAACCCCCTTAATTGTAGATTTCTTGAAGACCAATTTTGATATACTGTGTATCATCAATTCCATCTAACTGTTGAATTGGTGGTTGGCAATCCTGTAGGTTGCTTCCTGCTCCCCCTGTTGACTAACCGATGAACTATGAAGATATGAAAATATACATAGGAAAAACAAAAAGGAATTTGGACACTCGCACAAAAAAAAACACTTTGGAAATATTAACGATGGTGAAATTGAAAAATCCACATAGTTTGCTGGAGAGTCATAAAATTAAAAAAAGAGGTTAAACTTTTAAAACATTTGGAAAAACGTTTGGAATCTCATAATGTTATTTCCCATATTTAACTATGAACAAATTTAATTTATATTTTTTACAGGCATTTGCATAGATTTTTTTCCCTATTCATCATTTATTTTTAGGTCTCCCGACACAAACGATTAATCAAGGTTTCACTGTGTATGTGTGTGTGTATATATCCAATTAAAAGAAAAACTGTTTAAGAATTCATGCCTTTTAGTAATATAACACAACTGTTTCTTCAAGAATATGTCAATGTAAATTTTTATAACATTGAGGCAAAAAATTGTCACTTACAACCTTTGCAATTTGTACTCATTATTTGTAAAAATAAACATTCTTCTTTTGGTGGAAATATTTCTAACTTTTCTCAATTTTTCAAATATTTAATAAATTATCAAAAGAAATTTAAAAAAAAGCTATGCAAAAATGAAACTAGAAGTAAAGGATACAGGAAATTCAGAATCCACAAACTTTGATTAGAGTATGAGGGAAGATGTGGAATTAATAGATAAGATACGATTCAAAATATGTCATACATTTCTATAATTTATTATAAAATTAATTTGATCTAGTTCTCTTTAAGGCATAAATTGTTCTCTTCAGTTATTAATTGGTTTTTAAATAATTAAACCATTTTGTCTGTTTATTCTTACCTCTTATAGTTGTTTTTGTCGGACATATGTTTCAGGGCTTCTTAACCCCATCGTCAGCGATTACAGACTGATTTTCTCATGTTGTCGGCCCTGATTCTTGATTTCTGGTTTTTAAATGTTTATCCTATCGCTGCTGCCACCTGATTTGTTTTTCACATTTTTCCTTAACTTGTGATTTTTCATTTTTGGGAATATACAAGTGAAAAACTGTTATAAATAGTTTTTTTATACTTTTTTTGTATCTCTATACAGCCAGTGAAGGATCATTGATGTTACATGATAGGTTTTGGTAAAATTAAATTCCATGCAAAACTTACATAAACATTTCATGTTGTCACTAGTTAGCCATAAGGTTGGTTTTCAAGTAATTTTATCGTAATAAAATGAGATAATGTCAAAAAACTCTGCAATAACTTTTAATTCTATGAACTCTTCTTGAAATTTCACTAACAAATTACTGTAATAATTACTCTTGTTTTAAAGTTTATCATACAATTATTTTACAGTCTCTAACGAGTCCACTTGCCACAGTTCCATCCAATCTCAGTTACTGTATCGCTGTCAATTCACAACTGATTACTCTTGTCCCTGGCAATGTTTATATAGGCCAGGGACAGAAACTTATCGGCCCCGATCAAGACCTTTCCAATATGGAAGTTTCTGCCATTGATCTTTCCTGAGAGGGGAAGTAAAGGCTTAGAGAAATCTCTGGAGTGGAAGTCTAGATGCATCAATGATCTGTTCAGGCCTTTCGACAACGAGTCAGCAATACATGATTTCTACCAATACAAGACAACTATTTTCGGCATCACCCACAAATTTCAAATGCCGCTATTACATGTTGTCTTTTGGTAAGAAGTGATAAATTTTATATCATGTTTTTATTATTGATTTAACATTTCTCACTGAAAGATAAATTAAATTTTAAGAGAAAAATTCTCGCCCAGACCGAGACTCGAACCCGGACCCTTGGCTTTCCGGGCCAAGTGCTCTACCAACTGAGCTATCGAGGCGAGTTACGATCCAGATGGAAATTTTTCTCTTGTATACGTTGTAATTCCCTATTGCCAAATGCTTTTGAAACCATTGCTTCTATCTTTGCAAATGGCGGCTTCTTAGTTAAGATGACATTTATTGGGTATTTAACATTACTTTATAAACATGTTTTTATATTTTTTATGTTGAAGATGAACTGCAATATTAGAAACAAATTCCCATACTATCTTAAAATAAGGTTTGCTGAAAGTAATGTAAAATTTACTTTAAAATGTCAGTAAACATCTTGCGTTATGAGTTGCAGTTTCTACATTTTGGAATTTTCCAGTAACCTTAAGCTAGCATTGAAAAGTTCAGTTGGTATATCTTAAATTTTATTTTTAAAATAATGCTTTTGAAAACTGTTAATTCTTAAAACCAGATATTTCCACCATTATAAGTTTGTATGTTTACGTACATATATGTGATTCATGTTTATGTGCGCTTGCATATGCTTGCTGAAGGAATTCTTCATTTTTAATATGGTCTATTAGATTTCTTTTTTAGAATCGTCAGAGAAGAGTTGCATTTAATGGCAAGACCAGTATTAAGGTAAATGTGATAAAATTACCCATTTCATTTATCAAGTAAGTAATAACTTTATTCAAATAGTTTGATATTAGATTGTTAGAGATTTTGAAATAGAAATATTATTAGCAAATCTTTATTGATGTTCAAAGTAATTTTGGGAGACATGTTTGCTTGATATTGCTCAAACATTTACCTTCCTTTAACATGCATATTGTTAAATTTGAATTATAAGTACTTGAATATTGATGTTTTTTTGTGTTGTAAGTTTTATTGATGCCAGTATTCTGACATCTATTAAATTCAACTGCTCATACTTGAAAATATAACCAATGATTGTACATAAAAAATAGCTACAGCAAACTCTCGATTATCCGTGCACGTATTATCCGGTTTGCCGATTATCCAGGCATGGGTCTTCCTACTGTATTTTAAAAATGAAGATAAATACTGTGCTGTATTTTTTATTGTTATGAAAAAAAAAGTCTTTACTTTTAAATGCGCTACTGTGAACTATGCTTAGTAACTCGCACAATAAAGATAACTTCTTTCATAACCGCCTCCCCTGACACATCTAACGGTTACCATGGCATATTTTGAGGAGGAAGGGCTACCTGTCCTACTTCTAGACAATGCACCCTGCTACCCAAGTTCAAGTGAGCTTATATCTGATGATCAGATTATTGTGAAATATCTGCACCGTGTGTCATTTTCTGATTCAACCCATGGACCAAGGTGTGATTGCTAGTGTTAAACAACATTATCGCACCGACCTTGTATGAAGCCTAATACACGAGGGAACTGATGTCACATTTTAGAAATCTTTAAAATGTGTTAGATGCCATTTATGGAATTTGTAGGGCGTGGGAAAAAGTGATAGAACGATCGTGGAATGAACACATGCCATATAAGAATGAAGAAGACTTTGCAGTATTACTTTCAAAAACTGTGACGATGCTACAAATATAGCTCACTTGTTGAAAGAAGTTGCAGGCTGTGAAAATGTGGCTGAGTGTTTGCTGAGTGACACGTGTGAACTGGCTTCGAAACATGAATAACGCGGCTATTGTCAACAAAGGAGAAGTGAAGACGAAAATACAACATTTGAAAACAAAATTAGCCACACAGAAGCATCAAAATATATAGACGTCTTATTAGAATATATGGGACAAAAATGAATTTGACTATGTTGTCTTAAAATGTTAGGAAAATAAGAACTGTAATCAGGAAGAGTGTAAACGATAAATTGAAGCAGAGGAAAATATCAGACTTCATGGTTGTAAAACACGTGGTTTCAACAGAGATTTGTGGTTCCTATACACACATTTTGTTTTAAGTACAACAGTTTTCGAATTACAGTACTGTAATAAATAGTGTATTGCATTAATAGTGAGTGGAGAACATATTTTTTAACGACTCACCTCATATATTTTCAAATATCTTTGATACCGGCGGTTTCAGACAATATCTGGTCCCTCTTCAGTCATGGCTGAAGAGTGACAAGATATTGGCTGAAGAGGGACCAGATATTGTCTGAAACCGCCGGTATCAAAGATATTTGAAAATATATGAGGTGAGTCATTAAAAATATGTTCCCCACTCACTATTAATGATATAACCTCATAATGTTTACTTCCCCAATATTAGTTTAAATATAACTGTATTGCATGTTTATTGTTAGAATAACTTAGTTGGATTATCCGTGTTTTTCAATTTTCCATGCATATCTTGGTCCCAATTAACACGGATAATCGGGATTTTGCTGTAATTGAAGTTCTAATGCAGTGGTTGCTCGTGGCTTTGAAATTAGGCGAAGAGCTAGTAAGAAAAAATTATTGTACCAGGAGCGGTGTTGATTCAGTAGGATGCCCACAATTTAAAACTTCCCATTAAAAATGTGTTTCCAATTAAGCAGACAATACATCATGAATCTATTTAAACCACCACAACAATAACAAAATAGCGCAATACAAAACAATTTCATACATAAAGCCATGAAGCAGATGGCTAATTCCTTCCCATTATTTCACTTAATATTTTTTTTGGATAAATAATAATCTCAAATTTCTTGCTGCTGATGAATGAATTAATTTGTTTTAAAAATATTAACAATAGTTTATTAGTGGTGAAGGATTTTGTAACAGTAGACCTCAGTGGGTGAAGTTACAGTTGTCATGGCAACCAGCATGCTAAGCTTTGTCCCTGGAAGTCTAGCAGCTGGGAAGCAAGAATCCTTCACTTGAGTATTGGACATAGGCCAGAATGACACCACTTGGCACAGGCACTCTGTGTTACAACGATGCATCCCATCTCGTACAATAATACAGAAATAATTAATTGAGTTGGTGTTTACTTGATGAAAATCCATATTTATTAATTATATCTTAATAAATATGAAAATCAAATAAAACTATAAGTTTTATTTTTATTTAATTAATAAATACAGAAATAATTTTCTATTAAAGCCAATATTCGTAATAAGGAAAATAAATTATATTTGAAGGAAAAATTATACTCTCAGACTGGGGTTTGAACCCACGACCTTTGGCTTTCTAGGCTAATGCTCTACCACTGAGCAACCCTGAGAAACTCCAATCTAAATGCAAATTTTCTCTTCTATGTTGTAATTCCTGATCGCCTGAGCAAATGTTCGTAGCATTTGGCGATCAGTAATTAACAGTATAGAACAGACAAATTTGCGTTTAGATTGGCGTTTCTCAGGGTAGCTCAGTGGTAGAGCATTGGCCTAGAAAGCCAAAGGTCCTGGGTTCAAACCCCAGTCTGAGCATATAATTTTTCTCTTCAATTATAATTTATCCTTCAGTGAGAAGTGTTAAATTAATAATAAAAATCAAGGAAAATAAAGTTTAAAAATAATTCTGGTAAAAATAAGATGAAGTAGTACTTCACTATTTCCCTGAAGAGCCACTCCTGTTCTAATGACATTAAAAGTACATAAATTATTAGACCTATTATATGTAGCTACAGATGTTACTTATTTTGTCACCAGTATCATGTTTTATAGAAGACCATAATTATCAAACTAAATTATTCTAGTAACTAGTGTAAGAGTTTAAAAATAATAGTAATGCACTGTGTGCAAGTGTTCTAATGTGTCATGACTTGGTGCAGAGCTGTAGGATGTTCAATTTGAGTCCCCATGGGAAAAGAATCTTTTTCATGGAATTCCAGCCAGTATGGGACTGGTATCCACTGATAATAAGTGGTAGCTCCAGGTTGAAAAAACTAACTATAACGACTGGGGGACATTACATACTGACCATATGTCACCCCTAAACTGACAGGACAATCATTCATCTCTGTTATTGACATTTGAATGTGTGGCCAGCTGATAGACAAAGGGCTTTCTAGGTGTGTCACACCATGAAGTTTTAAAAATAATGGTAAATTGTGCGAGTGAATATGAATTTTTATCTGACAAGAAAAATGTCAACCATTGCATGCCAAAGCCTACCATGAAATTTCTCCCGGTGAAGTGTTGTGATATACCAAGGCCATGCCCAAAAAATTATCGGCCATTTTTAACTGCAATGCACAGCGATTGATAGACGAAAATATTTGAAGGGTCATTAGAAAGAATGGAAGAAAACTGACTTGCAAAAAGAGCTAAAGAAGATAGACCAATGGATGGGAGAAGAACAAGAGGAAGACCAGCCAAGAGATGGATAGACAGTGAATGCACATCCAATGCGTCTTCCTCCGAGGAGTGATTTTGGAAATAAACAGGATGAAAATCCTACAAATTATCTTTAAGAAGAAGCACAGAGATTGAAGCTAGAATCCAGCAATGGCAAACCTCTGAACAGAGCAGGTGGACTCCGCATTATATAAGAGAGAGTGGAGTGTGGTGATGCAGGACAGCAGGTAGTGAGGGTTATCCATGTATTAATTCCCAATAATACATAAGTTTGGTCTGTGTTATTCTTACCTTATATGGTTGTTTCTGTTAGACATATGTTTCAAGACATGTTTGCCCCATCTTCAGTGTGTAAAGACTCTATTCTGTACAAACTAAAGATGGGACAAACATGTCCTGAAAATATGTATAACAGAAACAACTATATGAGTTAAGAATAACATAGACCAAATTTATTTATGAAGTAAAACTTATAATATTTAAATTAATATTGGGAATTAAACATTATGAGGTTATATCATGAATAGTGAGTGGAGAACATATTTCTAACGACTCACCTCATATAATTTCACATTTCTTTGATACCGGCGGTTTCAGACAATATCTTGTCCCTCTTCAGTCATGGCTTCCACTGATGAATTTCATCAAAGAAATTTGAAATTATATGAGGTGAGTCGTTAAAAATATGTTCTCCACTTACTATTAAAACCTTATAATGTTTTTATTATCCATTTCATACATCTCAATGATATAAAAATGATGTAAAAAAAATATATAAATAAAACCTCATAATGTTACTTCTTATTGTACATTTTCAAATACTTCCCTAAAGTTTAAATGAAAGATTTGGTGCTGGATTTTAGTGCCTTGCAGTAGAAAAAGGCAGATAATTTTATTGGATACGCCCTTGGTACATCAAGAAATCTCAAGGTAGTTTTCAGCTTGCAATGGTTAACAGTTCCCTTGTGAGTTAAATTTTTCATTAATTTTTTTTTATTCCATGATAAATAAAAAGTCAATCGCAGTAAACTTGTTTAATATGATCTACGTTGTTCTCTTTATGGTGAATAATTAATAATATTTATTCACATAGAAAAATGGGCAGAAATATTTTCTTATATACAACAGTAAATCAAAGTACAGTACTATTTCAAAATAATTTCAGTTTGCAAATCTAAGAAAAAATAGTATATTTACACTAATAGAGAAAAGAATTTATTCTGCATTTGAGTGTGATGTTTTGTAACATGAGATTTACCGAGCATTGCCAGTTACACGGAGATTGCAGTAAGCTTTTCAATGTGTGTCTTATATTTCATAAAATATTAAATTGGCCACAGTGGACTAGTGGTTATGTTCTTTGCTTCTGGTCCCCAGGCTCGTAGGTTCGAACCTTTCAGTACTTATGTTGGCATGGCACATTGTTCAACCTACCCAATTCTTTTCTTTTTTCATACCATCTCAAGCACTGAATTAAAGTTTATATACGTAATAAATTCAAATTAATTTTAAGGATCACACAGTGTTAATAGATTTGTTTATTTTATAAGTGAAAAGTTGTTTGTTTCAGATTGTAAGAACAACATTTTTTGCAGTTTGATACTGAAAATCAAACGTACTCTCTGGTATAATGGTGAGTCAATATAAAACTATCTACTTCAAGTAACACTTACAAATATTATACAACTGATATTTTGATAAAGGTGAGAAACTTGATATTTCATATATTAGCTTATTAGTAATGCAGTAAATGTATTATGAAAATTATTCAAGCTAAGTCTCGTAAGAATCTCTGATTCTATGCATCAACTTGATACCGATTACTAATGCTCGGAAGTTGAGGACCTATAAAAGACCTAAAGATATCCTAAAAACTGAATGAAAGGACGTAAAAATGCAATTCAAATTAAGTAATAATTTTAGTTTCAACTGCATTTTGATCAATATAATAAAAATGTATAAAAAGTATAAAATTCTAGTAAAATGCGACATACATTGCGAAAAAAATTGATGGCTGAACAATGCTTCTTCTTTGATACTTTTTTTTTAATTCAACATAGTTTGTAAAAAGGAATTATGTGTTCATTAAAAACTAAGTTCTTGGAGAATTTAGAATGAACAACTTTTCCACCTAGAATGAATTCAGTGAACCCGCAATGGATATCAGGTGGTCAGTAGGCTGGTTAAAAATACAGGATATTTTTTAAGGATTCAATAGTTTCTTGCGGAACAAAAGTGTTTTCAGTGTGAAAAGTCTTTGGAAAGTATAAAACTAGATAGTGTTTTTATAAGAAATTGGAATTGATACTAGGCTCTGTGGATTCTTGAATTATACAAATTGTATAAATGTAGTTGAAAGAAGGTAAAGTTACAAAAAAATGCCATTAAGACCTAAAAAAAAAAAAGATCAATAAGCCAAAAAAAGTTGAAAAAGGAAAAAAAAAAGACAAAACCCACCATTTTCACCAATGACCAAAAATGTATATATATTACGTTGGGTTCGTCTTCAGACATAAAATGAAAAAAAGTACTTTTCTTCAACTTCCGAGCCCTACCGATTACACCATCCGAACCCCAATACAAAGGTCAACAATTCTTTCCACTTATACAATTCTCTTTCATCTGAAGTCCAGTAGCTATCGCTACCAACAATGCCATCTGACTACTCCTATTCAAAGTATTGTTGTTGAGAATTTAAACATTACTTTTAAGCAGTAAAGCTTCATATTTTGATGTAAATTAACACTTTCCAGAATTGAACATTGTTCATTTTAGAAAGAAAAATTAAATCTCAGACTAGGATTCAAACCCCAGATCTTGTATAAGTGGAAAGAATTGTTGACTTTGTTTCGGGGTTCGGGTGGTGTAATTGGTAATATACTGATGCGTAGAGTCAGAGACAGGGTTCTTTTAAAATAAATATATAGATTCGTGTGTCTCTACAAGCTTTTGAAACTTGATTGCCATTTTTTTAAAAAATGTAGTGTGGATGATAGAGCCAGTATCTTTCTTTTCTAATATATGCATTAAAATTATAATAGAGAAGAATGTTATACGTAGATTAATATTGGGAAGTAAACATTATGAGGTTATATCATTAATAGTGAGTGGAGAACATATTTTTAACGACTCACCTCATATAATTTCAAATTTCTTTGATACCGGCGGTTTCAGACAATATCTTGTCCCTCTTCAGTCATGGCTTCCACTAATGAAATTCTGTGGTTGTTGATTTCTCTAAGGACATCACCTCTTGTGCTACCATCTTTCTATGAACTTCGATATTCCGGTGGATAAAAATTTAATTACAAAGTTTATAATCCCAACGAAGATGGCAGCACAAGAGGTGATGTCCTTAGAGAAATCAAAACCATAGAATTTCATCAGTGGAAGCCATGACTGAAGAGGGACAAGATATTGTCTGAAACCGCCGGTATCAAAGAATTTGAAATTATATGAGATGAGTCGTTAAAAATATGTTCTCCACTCACTATTAGAGAAGAATGTATTCTTTTTTCTAATATTTCTTAATATTATTCTTCAGTTCTAAAATCTTAGTGCATTTTCCTGACATGGGGCCTTTACAGACCTTGTATGTAAAATACTCCTGGCATTCTTTCAGTAATGTCTAGCATAGCCATATGAAAGGTATTCTGTTTGCTAATTCTCTTACAATTTTACAGGTTTCCAATATTTGATCCAAAAGGTAAGTAATATTATTAAAAAATTGCATGTAATGTATGTATTTCAAATAGCTGGATGTTAGCTATGACTTCATAAAGGTTAGTTATCACAGAATATTAATTAAAAAGGGTATTTAAAGGATGTCACTATAATAAAAATGCATGTTATCTTGTTTGAAATTGAAAATTATCTATCTTTGTCTCATTAAATACAGATTACATTTATTTATGCAATATTTATTTATCTATTAAACAAGATGTGATCAAACTGTTCTAGTTTTGTGTAAAAAATTTATAATGTAAAGCTTTTGCATAATTGCCACATTTCTGCAAAATACACTATTCCTAGAGATCCGTGAAATTCGTGAGTCACAATAACACAAAATGCTCTAATTTTGTCATTTTCTTGTCCCATTTCCTAACTCCACTTCCCATAACCTCAAGAAAAGCATTTATGAACTGCGAAATCCTACAATAATGTGAAATAACACCAAAATTTAAAATTTTCAACGAATTCCAGAGATTTTTTTTTTTGTTCGTGAAATTTTCATAATGCATTTTTAAACACTGTTTTTGTTTTCCATCTTCTTTTTAACTGCGACTTAAACACATTTTCTTCCTACAACTCTTAAAAGAATTTTAATCCAAACTTTAGTGATGCCGCATTTTGACTACTGTGACGTTCTACTAACTGACATAAGTGACGGATTGTCGGACAAACTGCAGCGTGTCCATAATATGTGTATCAGATTCATATTTAATGTTCGAAAATACGATCACATTTCTCCATTATTCCACGAATTGTCATGGCTACATCTAAAAGAGAGAAGAAAATCGCACTGTCTAATTCTCCTATTTAAGATCCTACATACCTCGATTCCCAATTATTTATCATCCCGTTTCCAGTATCTATCCTCAAACCATAACTTAAACACAAGATCACAACATAGTCTCTTGCTTAATATACCGCAACATAGGACATCACATCACTCCATGTCATATACCATCTTCACTTCTCGCAACTGGAATTCCCTACCACAAGAAATAAGGGGCTGCCGGACATTGGCATCTTTTAAAAGAAATCTAAATTTATATTTGCTCTAAACTCGACTTCATTATTATCCAGTGTAAGATATATATATTAATTGGTGTTTCCCGTATAATGTATCATATTTATATTATTATTATTATTATCGTATCATTATTGTTATTACCCTATAATATATTGTTTGTACATGACATTTACATTGCTACATTTATTGTATCTTTAACTGTTTATAATTAGTATAGTGTATATCTATATTTGTCGAATATTTATTTGTATTTGTACTGGTTGAGTGGAAGAGAGGGCCTTATGGCCTTAACTCTGCCAGAATAAATAAAGTATTATTATTAACTGCCATATCTGCTTCCTCTACGCACTCTTGCAAAGGGAAATGTTTGCAACACAGTTCACATCATAGAAGAGGTAATATTTTCTGTCCTTCTCATGCTCAAATGTGGTCTCTCCAGAGATTTTAAGTTCTATGGGCAATATGAATTCCAAGAAATACGAATTATATTAATGTGTAAGATAAGTTTTTTCCCCTAAATTTTTACAGACATGATTATCAATTTTATATCCCTTAAACTACTGGATATATCATTCTTATTGGGTTTAATGTACTAAACTATGATTAAAAAGATTCAAATTTACATTTTTTATAACACCTCCAAATTCCCAATAACATAAAAATCTTGAAATTTTAAAACAAATTTTCCCTAAAAATAAAACCACTTTCACGGATCTCTAACTATTACTTAAAATTTAAAATAAATTATTTCCACCTCATCTCGTATCCTGTCTTCTAATTATACTGCTTTCATAACCTTACCAGTTTCATCTTCAGTAATTCCACGACCAATATTTTGTCATCCAAGAGTACTAATTCTTACTCCATCTGTTCATCAGACAGACAGAACGTCGGTCGAGGAATTATTAAAGATGAAATTGGTCTAATTTGAAGACAGGAAATGAGGTGAGGTGGAAAAATTATACCTGATAGTGATTTTTTCTTATAATAGTTTAACACTCTTACTTTTTTTAATGAAGAGATGGTTGGAGACATATTTGAAATTGACCTTCCAAAAGGAGGGCACGATAAGAGGATGATGATTTCTTTAATGAGTTTAAAAGTTTTAACAAAGTCGAAAAGAGGTTGATTAATTTAAAAGAGGTAAAATTTCATCTTTTCATAGCGTTTGATGCTGTTGTGAATTGAAATGAAGCGTACAGTGATAAAACCAGATAAGTCTCTTTTAATAATTACGACTCATTTTAATTATTAACTTGAAAGCCTCATGATATTTCCCATAATAAGTTTTATGAAAAGTCATTTCTACTTGAAACCGAGAAAAAGCACTCAGTTATTCAGTGTACATTCTTATTTACCTGTATGCCAAACTTGGAAGATAATAATTCATGATTCAGCTGTTCCTTTTACTGATTCAAAATTCTAAAAGATAATCAATTGAGTTGGTGTTTACTTGATGAAAATCCATATCTATTAATTAAATAAAAATAAAACGTAGTTTTATTTGATTTTCATATTTATTATATAATTCAGTGACAGCTGTTTTGGTACACTGTACCTTCTTCAGACATGTTAAATTATGAATTGTGTTCCAGCTGATCTAAGCAACAATATTTATTTAAATTTTTTAATTTAACAAAGGGGATTCATTCAAATCAAGTTGAGAATTTAACAGTTTTTTATTACTTTTAAATTTATTAATTTCTACAGCCTCCAAAATACTTGGAAGGAAGAAGAAGAAAATTGTTTCGATCCAAATTTTACATATTTGTGATATGGGTAAGAAGTTAGATCTTTTGGAGGCTGTAGAAATTAATAAATTTAAAAGTAATAAAAAACTGTTAAATTCTCAACTTGATTTGAATTAATCCCCTTTGTTAAATTAAAAAATTTAAATAAATATTGTTGTATTGTTGCTTAGATCAGTTGGAACACAATTCATAATTTGTTAACATGTCTGAAGAAGGTACAGTGTACCGAAACAGCTGTCACTGAATTATATAATAAATATGAAAATCAAATAAAACTACATTTTATTTTTATTTAATTAATTCTAAAAGACAATTCTTTCCATGGAGAATCTAATGGTATCTCTAACTCAATTTTGACAAAGAAAAAATGGCTTACCTGGTTCTCTCCTTGTACCCTTGAAATGTCTTTGCAGTTTATGATAGGATACCTCTCTGAGAGTATAGATTATTCAGTAAAAAAATATAAAAGCTTCTGCAGACAAAAGTTATACTTGTTTACTAGCTAACAAGTTTTAATAATTGTTAATATATTATACATTTAAAGTTTTTGGAATAGTAAAATTTGCTGCATAATTCTTTTTACAAACAAGATTATTGTACATATAAATTAAAGGTATTTTGTTTCTTTTCACGTTCCAGATGTTGCTTATATTTTGCCTCACATGTAAAAATTAGTACTTTCAATAATTCAAGTGAAAAAGGTAAAGTGATCCCACTACAGGCCTCAGGAAGCCCTTGGGGTAGTAGGAAGTTAAGATTTCCACCTCTTTAGACAATTGGCATGAGATGTTAGCCCTGCATGATGGCTGCCTTTACCCCCAGAACAAGCATCTGGTACTCGTTTCCATTAGAAGCTTAGTTAACCCCAAAACCACAGTGCTACCAGTTTAAAAATCCTGACCCCTTTGGGACTCGAACCCCTCCCAACATTCAGCTTGTTGCATTTTTCCTTAACCACCCACGCTATAACATGCTACAGAATTATTGTACTTTGCACTTTTCCATTTAGTTTTAACAATTTTATAAAATTACAGACTTCAATTATTGTCTGCAACGTACAAACTTAAATATTTATTATAGTGACATTCTTTTCTTTTTTTTTATTATCTTGCTCATGTTTAGTAATTTTTATGTAGAGAATTTCAAACTGAATAGGTCTAATAATTGTAGTGTGTATTTGAAATGTAGACCATAATGCTTCCGCTAATTACACCATTCATGTAGTCATGTTCATTTCTTGACATACCTTTGTATTATATAAATCATAATTTAGTAAACTTTCGTGAAGTCAAGAAGATGCTTTATTCTGAAGAAGTGTGTTGTATAATATTGAAAGTGTAATTTTGACCACTATACTTAAAATATAATCACAAAACTAAAATTAAAATGTTGGTGATTTGAAGATATCGGTATTTAATTCGGACATAAAAACGCAAGAAAAGTGTGATAAATTGTAAACAGAATACAAAGTGGTGCATTATTGAATTGCAGTCATGTAACGTGGAAGAAAACGTTGACTTTATGATCTCTGTAAGGAGTGTTTTCAGCGAAGTCTTCATAATTTATATAATATATTAACTTTTTATTTAAATATATTGTGAAAATGTATATTTTTAAGTTTTTAAAATAATATTTATGAAGTTATTTTGAATGTCTTTTTTTGTCATCATTGTCTTAATTCCAAAACCTTTTAACTATTTTATATTAGGTACGAAAAAACTTTATTGTAAAGATAATAACTAAGATTGGGTTTTAGGTTTTATTAAGGATCTTTCTTATGATGCCCATTATTTTTTATAATTTATTGTAATTTTTGTTCATCATTAACAATCAAAAATGTAGGTTACAATGTTTTTGGAATTGAGGTAATGAATGGAATAAGAATTCCTAGAAAATATGACAATTCCCTTCCTTATAAATTTTTAAAATAATCCCATCCTATTCATAAAATAATTTCCATGTAAATATGCCATAAAGGGAATATTCACTTCCAGTTTTTTGCCTTAAAAATTTTCAGCTAAAGATGTTTCATTACCATTTAAAATAAACTACTTTTATATAGGATTAATAATATTTTTGAGAACATGTCCTCAAGCATTGTACGAGGACTGGAATTTTAATAGTGGCAACACTGGTGTAGAGATGCCATGCGATGGAATGTAATGATGTTGCTGATAGCATAAGTCAGTTACATACCTACATTACCTCAGAGCATATAAATTCTCCCTTCCCACATAATACGCATGCGAACTGGTGAGAGGAAGAGATTCTTGTGTTAGTTGGCAGTCTAATGCGTTGTCACGATGTTTTTGAAACAATAAAAATATATATTATCTAGCACATATCTATATAAGTTATTAGAGAATCGTAAAGTATATAATACAGTTTGAATAGATTAAAAAAGCTTAGTTTTATTCTTATGCACTCGCAATGCAGTACATTGATATTTCAATTGTTTCAAATTGCAACATTTCTGTAGACGTTGGAAAGCAAAGCATTTGAAAAGTGAAGAGGAACAGATTATTTTGAATACTTTCAAACTCCAAGCATGACAGGCCTAGAAGGCCCTTGGCCTGCCAGCCAGCTGTTGGCCTCACATCCACATGTGTTACAGTCACAGAGGTAGACGATCATCCAGCCAGTGTAGGGGTGACATGTGGTTAGTATGTCGGGTCCCCCAGTTGTTATAGCTGGTCTTCTCAACCAGGAGTTACTACTTATTGTAGCTACCCAAATGCCTCACGATGCTGGGTGGGCACCAGTTCCATACTGGCTGAAATTCCATGAGAAAATTTCTTCCCCCATGGGAACTCGAACCAGCGCAAGTCCCGTAGCTCTGTGTCAATGCTTCTTGCCTAAACCACTGGCTACAGCACGGGACATACTTTAAAACAGTTTAGTGAAAAAGTATCCCATATTAATCACTGAGGATATGGTGAAAATAATAGCAGAATTTACAGGTGAGTCAGCATGGAACATAAATTCTGCTCATAATGAAATTGAAGAGTCATTTCGAAAAGGATCATCTACAGCTGATCAAATTTTACAGGAGAGGGAAAAAACTGATTCAGTGTCCAGGATAAAGCTATGAATCTGAAATTTCTACTGAATAATTTTCATGCCCATTTACTTTCACGTACCGATTTACATGACTTTCTTGATTATGGTTTTCCCAAAAAACTAATTACAATTTTCCGGAGATGATCCCTTTTCGAAATGAACGAAGAAACATTTACAAAATTAAACACATTTCTTTGAAAAAAATATTATTGCGAAATAACTACATACATGGAATAATATTGTATACATTTTATTACATTTCATCATTTGGAACTGACTATAAAAAAGTACATCGAAAAATTTCATCATTGAACATATTCGGCGTTCTCTACTACTTCAGCTCTATAGGCCATTTGAATAAATCATCATAAAAATGTCGATGGATATCAGGAATGTACTGATGAAGTTTCTTTACATCATCCATTTTTTTGTGATTGATTTGTACTTTGCTGATGTAGGCAGGGTGTTTTCACATCTGGTATTTGCAGTATTTCTGGGGGCTTTGGTTTGAGCAAGTTGAACTCTTGTTTCCCAAAAATGGTGTCAATGAATTTCTGGCCGATTACAGTTCTAGGCTTGTCACTATTACACTCAAATTCGTAAAATGTATTTATTGCAAAATAATGTTTTTGTTCCTTTGGAACACCTTTACCCATACTCTGTATACGGAGTGCCTTGCATTAAATAAATAATACATAAATAACGATTGTAACATGGTTTTAATATTGTTTACTCTGATAATACAGAAAGAATGCAAGAGGATAGATATGCAGCTGAAGTCAAGATCATATTCGTGCGTTAGTCTGTTCGAAAAGGGAACAACTCAGCGAGTTGATCCTTTTTCGAAATGACTACATGAAAGGTAAAGTCAGAAAGTGGTAAAATAATTGTGTATTTGATCATTTCTCACGCGGAATCGATGTAAGGACGTATGTAAACATGGAATAACGAAAAAAGTGAATTTCACAAAAAATCGTAGATGATCCCTTTTTGAAATGACAGATTCAATTGTACCGGTAAATAAATGTTGTCTATTGACATCATGGAAAGAAGTATAAATATCTAATTAGATAGGCCCATATATAATTTTTGTCATAAATAAAAAAGAAATGGAGAAATTTCCTAATTATTGGTATCATCTTACCTGTATTCCATCTTATTTCTCGTAAAATACGGTATTGCCTAAGACCAATTATTCTGATGTACACAATTCAGTCATATGGCAGTTAAGACTACCATGGTTCCTCCAATAGACACAGTCAGTGGAGTAATATATTACGCAAGTTTGCTTACATTACAACTGGAGCTTCATTTGGAATTAGTATAGAATGCTAAGAATATATTCTCTTCATAGTTAAATATGGAAAATAAGGAAAGGCTTACTATCTTTTACAGGGAGGAGACCCTTTAATTCCTTCCATCGAAGGCTTAAAGGAACCGACCTGGACAGTAACCTACTGTCCAATCCCTCACTTTCTCATGGTGCAGCTGTTAGTAATTATGCTTATGCATGATGAACAAAAGGGAAGGGCTTACTGACCAATAAGCACTGGTCAGCTTGGTGAGTTTTTCTTTGTTTATTTTTTATTTCACTCACCTCATACTTCATAACTCCTAGCATACCCAGGGTTTCGTCACATCCTTTGTGACATTCTCAATGCTGTGTCACGTTCACAACTGACATCCGGCTGCCTTCTATCCTGCAGACTGACCTCCGCACCATCTGATGGCTGACCGACAAACTTCCAAATCAGTCCTCTCTCCTTATAAAAAAAATTTACATATGCAAGAATGAAAATACAACTATGAATTTTGAAATACCCAGTTATAAGGAGAGAGGACTGATTTGGAAGTCCGTCGGTCAACCATCAGATGGTGCGGAGGTCAGTCTGCAGGATAGAAGGCAGCCGGACGTCAGTTGTGAATGTGACGAAACCCTGGGTATGCTAGGAGTTATGAAGTATGAGGTGAGTGAAATAAACAATATTAAAAAACCTCATAGTGTTATTTCCTATCCACATAACTGAATAGAGTTTTTCTTTTTTTGGCCGAATTGGTATTATTACTTCTTCCCATACCAATTCCCTCTTTCAACTTTTCTATCCAGTCTCCCTTGACTGACCTCTTGTTTATTTCGACCCTGATGGTATTAGAGTATTCGAGGCCGAGGGGTTCATTTCTCCTTCCTTCCTATACCTACTTTCTCTCTATGGGTGACGTAACCGCCACATGTGGTGCCTGCTACTAAATGGTTACAACTAGTTTATTGTACTCCAATATAAATATGAAGTAGCTTTTGCAGAAGAGACCAGCCTTTCTGCTAAATATTGGAGTGCAAGAGAGCAAATGATTTCATTATCAAGTGCTCGACATTAGATACCAACCAACCACATTGAGGTTCTTAATTTGTAAATTAATGAGTAATTTTTTACATCTTACCTCATATTTTGTTTCTTTAAACACGGGAACTAGTCTTCAAGAGAAAACATCTCTCTCATTTTCAACCGACATTATGATGTAAAAAATGACTCATTAATTTACGAATTCTCTTTAAAGTCCATTCTTCAGTAATAATTTTAAAAAATAGAAGAAAATATTTTATTTCATATTAATAAGAATACATTTTCCATATATTATAATTTAATGCATTTATTATCTGAATTAATTAAATGACACTGTCTTGATTCAGAATATTTCAAATGAGAGGTAATAGCATCCGATCTGTGTTTTGTAATGTGAGAACTCCATTCTTGCTTCATATTCATTCTTTAAAAATGACTTCAAAGGACTCAGTTGTAATGGCATTTTAAGTAATTTTCTGATTACCATTGTCGAACCCTAAAATGAAATAAATATGGTGGCACTATTAAAAGAACCCTTAAAAACACAAGAAAGGAAACAAAAATGAAATTTTATAAAGTAATGGCTGTTTCTGTATTGATGTATGGATCAGAATGTTGGGCGATCACTAAAAGACAAGAACAAAGATTGGAAGCAGCTGAGATGAGATTTTTAAGAAATATAGCAGGATTTACTCTGCTGGATAAGAAATTTACTGACGATGTAATCATAATACAGAAAAATGAAGACGACTTACAGAAATCAATGCATGCATTAAATGAAATATGTAAATTATACGATCTAAAGATTTCTGTAAGGAAAACGAAGACCATGGCTTTTAGAGGAAGAGATCCAGTGAGATCCAAAATTATTTTAGAAAATCAAAGTATAGAACAGATGTCTAGTTTCAAAATATTTGGGCTGTGATGTTGGCTACAATGTGGAAAGAGATATTGACTCCAAAATAAATAAATTTCAGACAGTGTGTGGAACAATACAGAGAACATTCAAAAATAAAATTAGAAAAGAAACCAAGATAAAAAATGTATAATGTTATGGCGGTTCCCACAATATTGTATGGTTGTGAAACTTGGGCTCCAGTGAAAAAACAGAAGGATAGAATACAGACGGCGGAGATGAGGTTCCTAAGACAAGTAAAAGGATGTACAAGACTTGATAGAATAAGAAATGAGGATATAAGAGAAGAATTGAAAGTACAGCCTTTATTGGATAAAGTCACGAATTACAGACAGAAATGGATTGATCACATGGATGGAAGGAGTAAGGAGAGATATCCATTGTTAGCAAGAAATTATCAAGCAAGAGGAAGACGTGATGTTGGAAGACCTAGAAGACGTTGGACTGATGCATTATGAAGTCGGAACGGGCAATTGCCTAATCCCTGGAGTGATGATGATGATGATGGATAAGAAAAGGAATGAAGATATAAGAAAGGAACTAAATATTTTCAAATTTATACTTACTTATTTACTCACTGGCACTATCGAACCCGTAGGTTCATGGCCGCATGGACATAAGCTCTCCATACATCCCTATCCTGAGCTAATGCTTTCCAATCATTCCCTGTACAATCTACGTCCCTCAAATCATAGTTAATGTTATTCTCCCATCTCATTCTTGGTCTACCAACTGGGCGTTTTCCCTCTGGCTTCCCTACAAGAAGCTTCCATGCAAGTCTTTCATTCCCCATACATGCAACATGTCCTGCCCATCGCAGTCTACAAGACTTAACTGTTCTTATTATATCTGGCTTCCTATAAAGACCATTGTTATGTAGTCTTCTCCATTCACCTGTCTGTTCATCTCTCTTTGGTCCAAAAATTTTCCCAGTACTTTATTCTCAAATACTTGCAATCTCCTTTCCTCCCTTAAAGTAAGAGTCCATGTTTCGCACCCATATAGTATAACTGGTAAAATAATAGTTTTATATATTTTCAGTTTAACGTTTTTTGAAAGGAGTTGGGACATCAAGAGTCTCTGCAATGCATAATAGCAAGCATTTCCAGAATTGAGCCTATATTTAATTTCTTTGTGCATCTCATTCCTATTTGTGATTATTGTTCCTAGGTATTTGAATTCAGCCACCTCCTCAAAATTTCCCTCATTTGTCATTAGCTGTCCATTTCCATTATATAATGTATTTCTACGTGTGACCATATATTTAGTTTTATTGATATTTACTTCCAGTCCTAAGTTCTTAGTGTTACTCAATAGTGTGTGCATATTGTCCTTTAGTATCTCCTCACTATCAGCCAACAATACTACATCATCAGCATAAACTAACAGTTTATTTCAAATTTATAGACCGAATAATTAAATATAGGAATGACTGGAAAGAGCATATTGATAGAATGCCAGAAGAAAGATTTCCAAAATTATAGCTAAATTATAAACTGCACGGAAGGAGAAATGTTGGATGCTCACACAGAAGATGGTCTGAACAATTTTAACAATTCTAGCTTTCATGAAACCAGAACGAGCTAACAGGCTTAATCCCTGGATGATGATGGTAAAACACCTAACTCATTATACAAATATATAACTATCCTTCCATCCATAGTAATTCTGCCCGAAGGCAGGTCCTTCACTGCAATCATAGCATTTTCATGCTATGCTTGCAGCTTTACTAGGGAATTGTATGTGTGGTAGCTTCCCGTTGCTTTCCACACGGTGAAGGATGATAATGATGATGATGACGATGATGGCCATATGATTTCGGGGACCGTTGGGTCTTAAAGTTTTCCTGACATTTGTCTTACAGGTGAGGAAAAACCCCGTTAAAAACCTCAACCAGAAAAACTGCCCCGACTGGGATCGAACCTGGGCCCGCTGCGTGACAAGGCAGCATGCTACCTCGAGACCATAACGGTGGACATATATAACTATAATGATTTCATTTTCAACCGTCTAGAAACATGGGCATGGATTCCACTGGGGTAAAATTTTCTGGAGGTAAAATAGTGCCCCCATTCGGTGCTCTGGGCAGGGACTACTTTAGGGAATCCATGCCAAAGGCTTAAACACAAGGACATGTTCCTAGGAACATGGACTGTTAAGATATTACATAGTAGTGGGGCACTAGAAATATTAACTTAGGAATTATATATATCACCCTTGGATATAATCACTGTATAGGAAATTAGATGGCCAGGAGAAGGTAGTCAGGAAGCTTTGCATTATACTATGGGATTCAGCGAGACCTGAATTTGGAACTGGTTTGTTAGATGAGGGAAATTTTGAAGAAATGGCTGTATTCAAATACATAGGAATAGAAAAGAGTGATCCCACAACAGACCCGAAGGCCCTTGGGGTAGTAGGAGGTTAAGGCTCCCACTTTTTCTAGACAATCGGCACTTGATGTCAGCCGGGTTGTCAGCTCTGCGTTACGGCCGCCTTTACCCCCAGAACAAGCGTCTGGTACTCATTTCCATTAGAGGCTGAGTCGACCCCAGGGCCATAGTGCCGCCAGAGGGTTTGGGTCAGTTTAAAAATCCTGACCCCAACGGGACTTGAACCCTCGACCCTCCGGCTTGTAGCTCAGTGCCTTAACCACTACGCTACGGCGTGCCCCCATACATAGGAATAATTATTACAAATAGGAATGAGATGTACAAAGAACTTAAACATAGGCTCAATTCTGGAATTGACTGATTTATGCATTACAGGGACTCTTGTCATCCCAACTTCTCTCAAAAAATGTTGAACTGAAAATATATAAAACTATTATTCCCCCAGTTATATTAATATGGGAGGAGAAAATGTTATATGAGTATTTGAGAATGAAGTTCCTAGGAAAATTTTTGGACCGAAGACAGATGAACAGACAGCCCAAAAATAAAATCTGCCACTTTGAACTGCAAGGCACTAAAATCCAGCTTCAAATCTCTCATTTGAAGTATAGGTAAATAATACAACTGCCGAATTGGTAGATTGGATAACCCTCACTACTTGCTGTCCCGCCTCAGTCCATACTCTCTTATTCATGCAGAGAGCCCATCTATTCCATACAATGGGTTGCCATTACTGGATTCTGGCTTCGATTTCTGTGCCTTGCAATTAAAAATGGCATATAATTTATTTTTTGTGCACGGCTTTGGACATCACAATGCTTCGCTGGGAGAAATTTCAAAGTAGGTTTCTGCATATAATGGTTGACAGTTTCCTTGTGAGTAATACCAGAGTTTCCTACTAGATGTCTGCTTGAGGCGATGTGCTAACCACATGTCCCTCGTCATCTATAGGGAAAGAAGCATAATGAAACTTGTCTGGTTAAAAAATGTTCTGCTAGGGAATCACCCATGTCCCGACTCGCGATCAATCAAATCAGGTTAAAATTTACAACCTGTGGCGCAACTTTTTTAATTTCTTCATAAACTCCAGTCAAATTTTATTCTTAGGGTTTCATTTTTCAAATTATTTCCCACCATTTACAGGATTTTTACATTTTTTTTTCTAACAATTATTTCAATATATGTTTCTATGATATTTAACTACATACGTAGCATGAAGGCGTAGCAGGCATATTGGTTTTAACGAATATTCTATGCAACAACAAAGACGTGTTCCAGTGCAGCCAACATAGAGTATGTACTAATTAACTGTACACATATACTTCAGAATTTCAGAACTTACTATTTATTTTTAGGCATTGCATTCTTTCACAGGTTAGAGTGCTTAAATTGCGTTAAGTTAGCTTAGCTTTTAGGTTGGTCTTTCTCAGGTTAGAGTACTTAAATTGCTTTAGGTTCGTTAAATATCGTGTATATGTTGGCTGCATCCCGTGATTCCATAGTGTAAACCGCTTTGCGTTTAGGCTTAGCCTCAATTTTATCAAAAAAATAGAAACAAATAATAGTATAAATTTCTTGGATTTATCAATAAAACACATTGATAATAAGTTTGAGTTTGGTATCTTTCACAAACCATTTCATACTGATACCACTATCCATAGTTCTTCTCTTCACCCATATACTCATAAGATGGCAGCTTTTAATAGTTACATTCATAGACTTTTAAATATCCCTCTTTCACCCTTGGAATATAATAATGAATTGAATATTATTAAACAATTGGCTGTTAATAATGGATACGACCCTGAAATTATAGAATGTTTAATTAAGAAGATTAATTACAAAAAAGCAATTAACAAAGTTTTTCCTGTACCCAAAGAAAACAATAAGAAATATGTCATAATGTCATACATAGGCCCACTTTCAAATAAAATATCTAAACACTTCAAAAAGTTGAACATTAATGTGGCATTTAAAACTAATAAAACTCTACAAAACATAATAAAAAACAATAAAACCAAAAACAAAAAAAGAAAAATTATCAGGTGTATAAAATTGAAGTGTGGCACATGTGACAATGTCTATATAGGACAAACTGGTAAACCTTTTATCTCTCGGATAAAGGAACACATGAGAGCATATAACAGAAATTTAGAAAATTCAAACTATGCTAACCACCTATTCCAATTTAATCATTGTTTCGATCCAAATTTTGAAATTTTACATATTTGTGATAAGGGTAAGAAGTTAGATCTTTTGGAGGCTGTAGAAATTAATAAGTTTAAAAGTAGTAAAAAACTGTTAAATTCTCAACTTGATTTGAATGAATCCCCTTTGTTAAATTAAAAAATTTAAATAAATATTGTATTGTTGCTTAGATCAGTTGGAACACAATTCATAATTTGTTAACATGTCTGAAGAAGGTACAGTGTACCGAAACAGCTGTCACTGAATTATATAATAAATATGAAAATCAAATAAAACTACGTTTTATTTTTATTTAATTAAAAAAATAGTTGATCGAGAAAAGTCTTCTCCCTTTGAATTAGTTTTTTTAAGTGTATATTTTATTATAAATGAATTAATCTATTTTATTGAATGGGACAGATGAACAGACATGCGCATAGTGTATGATAGAAAATTTTTTTTGCGTCACATGTTATAAAGAAGTATTTTATAATAACCACCTGTTGAAGAGGACATCTGCATGGTAAGTTGGTATCACTTGGCACATCCGGACATTCTTGCTTTTGAATACTGTATGCACACACATCTCTGAATTTGCCGCTTGTTGGTATAGAAAACGGTCCTCTGCCTGCAACTCTATATGACAACTGCAATACAAAGTACAGTTATTCAGCTCATTTAAAAAAATGCCATTTCTTCAAAATTGATTAATCATTATTAGGACAAGGCAATTAATGATTTTGCATCTTTTTCTTATGAAGGTTAAAACATTGCTTGATTATATGAAAATGTATGGCATTAAAAAACGGATTAAATAAAAACAAATTGGTTATGGCATTTTTTTGAATTTTCTTAACTTTTTTAGGGATATGTTATTTTTTGTCAATTTTTAGGTCATTTTGAGCATTTTTTACACTTTTCCGGAAGGCTGTGACATCTGTATTCTATTTAAGATTTTTATTATAATTCAGTAGTCCACCGCTGTGGTCTCGAGGTAGCATGCTGCCTTGTTACACAGCGGGCCCGGGTTCGATCCCCGGTCGGGGCCGTTTTTCTGGGTGAGGTTTTTATCGGGGTTTTTCCTCACCTGTAAGACAAATGTCAGGAAAACTTTGAGGCCCAAACGGTCCCCAAAATCAAATGGCCAACATCATCATCCTTACTATTATCATCATCATCCTTACCATTATCATCATCATCCTTACCATTATCATCATCATCCTTCACCGGTGTGGAAAGCAACGGGAAGCTACCACACCTACAATTTCCTAGTAAAGCTGCAAAGCATAGCATGAAAATGCTATTATTGCAGTGAAGGACCTGCCTTCGGGCAGAATTACTATGGATGGATAATTCAGTATTTTTCCTTGTATATACAATTTCTTGGGGTTAAGTAGTTGTTTTGCTAACTAATACCCCTATTAAGTTATGTAGATAGGAAATAACACTATGAGGTTCTTTAATATTGTTTATTTTTTATTATTTCACTCACCTCATACTTCATAATTCATAGCAGACCCTGGGTTTCTTCACATAATTTGTGACATTGTCAATGCTGCATCACGTTCACAACTGATGTCCAACGGCCTTCTATCCTGCAGACTGACCTCCGCGCCATCTGGTGGCCGACCGAAGAATTTCCAAATCAGTCCTCTTTCTTTATAACCGGGTATTTCAAAATTCATAGTTGTATTTTCATTCTTGCATATGTAAATTTTTTCCCAAATTGTGAGTTCCTTCGGTTTTTCCAATGTTTAAGTAATTTTGTTTTGGTTTCTATTCTATGTTTTTCTGACCAGGCATGTGCAGCTATTGCAGATTTTTCGGTTTCTCCATTTTTAACATTTCTGAGGTGTTCTTTTAATCTTGTATTTAGATTCCTTTTGTTTTTCCTATGTATATCTTTTCACAATCTTTACAATTAATTTGATAAATTCCCGATTTTTTGCAGTCTTCAATCTTTTCATTTTTGTTGGTTTTTATTAAATTACCTAAGCTGTAATCATTTTTCGGTGCTAATTTAATGTTGAATTTGTTGAAAATTTTTTGAAACTTGTCAAATACGAAAGGATGGTATGTGAACTTCTTGAATTTTTTGCCTATATTTTTATCTGTCTGAAGAGTACTTTCATTGATGACTTTTTGTTCTTTGAATTTATTTATTTCTTGTGTATCATTTTCTTTTGAAAACCATTATCCTTAGCAATTTGTATGATGTGTTCTTTCTCTTTATTGTAATTTTCTTTGCTCATGGGGACATTCACAAGTCTGTGTGTTAAACTATTAAATACTGCCTGTTTGTGTGAAAAATGGTTAAATCCAGTAGCTTTTATATAATTGTCGATGTGAGTTTCTTTTCTGTAGATTCCAAATTCTATTTTCTTTTTTTCTTCATTCCTAATCAATTTAAGGTCTAAAAATGGTATTTCATGATTATTTTCTATTTCCATTGTAAATTTGATTGTTTTATTTTGAATATTTAACAGTTTAATGGCATCTTCTAATTGTTTCTCTTTTACTATTGCTATGATATCATCTACGTATCTTCTCCAAAATTTAAACATCAAAGGATGTGCTTTGGTTACATGACGTTCAAAATTCCCCATAAACATGTCTGCTAAGAATGGTGATAATGGATTTCCCATTGCGAGTCCTGATTTTTGTCTAAAGTATTTTCCTCTAAGGTGAAGAACATTTGATTTAGCATAATTTTGTTAGTTTTATGTATTCTTTAACGCTATCATCATCTAATTTGTTTTCTTTCAACCATTTTTCTAAAATTTTCAAAGTTGTGTCAGTCGGTATGTTTGTGAATAATGAAGTAACATCAAATGAGACCAATCTTTCTGAAGGTTCTATTTCTACATTTTCTAATTTCTCAACTAATTGGTAAGAATTTTCTACTGCTAAATTTTCAAATTTTTCCATACCTTTAAATTTATTGTTAAGCCATTTGGATATGATTACAGCTTAGGTAATTTAATAAAAACCAACAAAAATGAAAAGATTGAAGACTGCAAAAAATCGGGAATTTATCAAATTAATTGTGAAGATTGTGAAAAGATATACATAGGAAAAACAAAAAGGAATCTAAATACAAGATTAAAAGAACACCTCAGAAATGTTAAAAATGGAGAGAGAAACCGAAAAATCTGCAATAGCTGCACATGCCTGGTCAGAAAAACATGGAATAGAAACCAAAACAAAATTACTTAAACAATTGGAAAAACCGAAGGAACTCACAATTTGGGAAAAAAATTACATATGCAAGAATGAAAATACAACTATGAATTTTGAAATACCCGGTTATAAAGAAAGAGGACTGATTTGGAAATTCTTCGGTCGGCCACCAGATGGCGCGGAGGTCAGTCTGCAGGATAGAAGGCCGTTGGACGTCAGTTGTGAACGTGACGCAGCATTGACAATGTCACAAATTATGTGAAGAAACCCAGGGTCTGCTATGAATTATGAAGTATGAGGTGAGTGAAATAATAAAAAATAAACAATAATACCCCTATTTTTCACAGTATGAGCAAAATGAACTTGCCCACTTCTAGGAATTTTATTCAATTTCTTAGAGATTATGCTACCCTTATTCTGATTGTTAACAATTCAAAATTGTTGTAAAAGTGCACTGTGTAATTAAAATGGATTTTCTGCAATAAAAGGTACTGTAATATGTATTTTTATACTTTTCTTTTAATATTTTGATGTTAAGTTAGATTTTATGTAATTCAATAATCAAGTGAGTACTTAATCTAATAAATAGTATTTTTATTTGTAATTCTTCAACTTTTTATTGGTCATTTTTTTGCATTTTTTAGGTCATAAATGCATTTTTTATTTTTCATTTTTTACCAATTTATAGGTCATTAAATGCCTTGCCCTAATTATTATATAAAAATGAGTGTGAATCAGTTTGTCTGCCCTTTAAGAACACAAAAACTGCTTGACAAATTTGAATGGTGTTTTTTTTTTTTCCCCTTCATTTAGATAATTTTTCAGCCTAATTCAGGGCCGCATTCAGCGACTTCCATGTCTAATCGATTTTTTATTATTCCGGCTTTTACAATGAATATACATTTTTCCGGTACCCATGTTCACAGTTAACTACACATTTGTTTCAACACATTTTTCCATTCCTGTCTGTTCATCCATATATCTTCTTCTATTTCCCATTCCCTCTTAGCTTCATTGATTCCCTGAATCCACGTAATAGTTGGTCTACCCTTCTTTTTTCCTTCCCTGTGGTTCCCAATCCATGATTATCTTAGGTAGTCTTCCTTCTTCCATTCTTCTAATGTACCCATACCAATTAATAAATTAAGTGAACACTTACCTGCACAGGAGGACAGACATCTTGTATTGCTCGTAAAGTGAGAGACAACCGAGATAGTCCATTATTATCAAATAAACTGAATTGTTCTATTTTGATAGGACAATATTTTTTCCCACAGCTTCGTACTTTTACATTTTTCATGTGTAGATTTAGCCCGTAAATCTAAAAGAAATAAAATGAATTCAGTTAATTTATATATTTTTTTAACATGCTTGGTTACCTCGAGCTAATTGCCCATCATCCAAGACTGTTATTCACATGTTCTATCTTGATAGGGCTGTAAAGTAAAAACTCCTTATTCGCGGGGGATATGTTCCACGAATATGCCGCGAATATCGAATGGTAATTTGATGGGTATATAGGGGATACGTTCCAAGATTCCAAAATAAAGTAAATTAATGAGAGATTTTTAACAACTTTCCTTTTACTCGACATTATAAATTGGCAACAAAGCAGAAGAGACGCGTGTTATTCAATCAAAATTATTGTAACGAATGACAAGTTGAAACAATAAAACACCGATCGTGGCGAGGGCAGTATTTGTCAACGGACATAGCGATGCATGAAATACAGCGGCGGTGGCTTTTAACAACGAACTTTAGGCTTAGTGACAATAAGGTTTGTTTTAATTTGATATTAATTTGATTTGAATCACTCTTTGTAAAAACCGCCTTGACACGTGCATGCAGTAAATGAAGTTGCCGTTGTGTTAATAAAGGATACTAATCCTTTTAATATCCCTCCATGGTATCTTTGTACGGTTTAATATTGATAAACCACGCACTGCAAACCATATGTGCAGTTTTCTTTTGGATCGTCTTTTGTTTCCGTTGTATATATATTAGTATAGTTCATAACATCCAAGGTTATTAATCAAAAGCCTTTGCCCGGGGCCCATAAGAGGCAAAGATTGATTCACCTTTCTTTCCTAAACACTTAAACATAAATCAACAATAGATCTCAAAACACTAGAGTAATCTATGATTCCTGTTTAAACTAGATGTATAATTATATTTGAAGAGAAAAATTTTCGCCTAGACCGGGACTCGAACCCGGGACCCTTGGCTTTCCGGGCCAAGTGCTCTACCAACTGAGCTACCGAGGCGAGTTACGATCTAGACGCAAATTTTTCTCTTATGTACGTTGTAATTCCCTCGCGCCAAATGCTTGAAACCATAGCTTCTATCTTTGCAAATGGCGGCTTCTTAGTTAAGAAGACATTTATTGGGAATTTAACACTAGCGTCAATAGAAGCCCTACTGGCTATAAAGTAGTGTTAAATTCCCAATAAATGTCTTCTTAACTAAGAAGCCGCCATTTGCAAAGATAGAAGCTATGGTTTCAAGCATTTGGCGCGAGGGAATTACAACGTACATAAGAGAAAAATTTGCGTCTAGATCGTAACTCGCATCGGTAGCTCAGTTGGTAGAGCACTTGGCCCGGAAAGCCAAGGGTCCCGGGTTCGAGTCCCGGTCTAGGCGAAAATTTTTCTCTTCAAATATAATTTATCCTTCTATGAGAAGTGTTAAATTGATAATAAAAATCGTCAATAGATGTATCATTGTTATAATTAACCATGAAAGCCAGATGGAAAAAAGCAAGTTAACATGATCTCCTAAATAAGTGAGTTTCAGTACGGGAACATCAAACAGCAGCATGCACATAAATAATTTGAACATTAACCAGTATGTATATAAAAATTATGTTTAATGTAAACAAGATGTCTGAAGTGTATGAAAAACATAACAAATATAGATGTTGATCATTCTTAAATTTAAACAAAAATATAAATAATCATTAACATAAAATATATCATACTTCACTCAACATTCACACAACAGTCCAAGCCAGGGTGGCTTTCCCCGGTCCTCCGGACCAAAACTCAACCCACGCCACTCGCGTGCTCCAGACGACGTCTCAACTCAAAGTTCCGATCGAATGATAATGTTCAACTTCAACTTCTACGTATTGGAAATTGTGTCACGTTATTTCACCTCTCGTCAAGGAAAAGATCCATTTTTGTGGAAGTCGTCCTCGACCAATGGGAAACACAATTGTGAACAGCAATTTCCGGCTACTTTAGGGATTTCTATACCCTCTTTAGCCCTTGTGATTTAATTGTTTCGTCGTTATTATTGTGTCTTATTAGAACTTTGATGGTTCGTTTCTCGATTGTAATAATATATATCCCCTGCTAACGACAGCTATCCGTAGGATAATGTTCTACATGTGCGTAGCGTATTTGAGCGTTCCGAGGCAGAAGGGGAGATGCGCGGCACAAACAGCGCAACAGGAGAGGTAAAAAAGGAAAATGGGGGTAGATGCATAGAGAAGGGATATTGGCATAGTTCACGAATCTTTCTGTTCAGGGAGGATAACGGCACTGCAGTTGCGAACCGAAAATCGCACTTTCGGTTCATCTTTACCTTGTCGTGGTGGAGTGGCTTGCGTGCTTAAATGATCCTGAGAGCTATGCCGGCGGTAGCATTGCTGCCGATAGGGTTACCCATGCCGGACTGGTCGAAGGTGATAAGCCAGACGAAAAAGTACCTTGGGCGAAAGAGTGACGATCTTTCACCGTAAAAATAGAACCGTCAAGAAATGCGGACATGAGTTCAACTGGGGTAAAATTTTCCGGAGGTCAAATAGTCCCCCATTCGGTTCTCCGGGCGGGGACTACTTCAGAGAACCCATGCCAAAGGTTCAATCACAGGGACATGTTCATAGGAACATGGAATGTTAGGACTTTATACAATAGCGGGGGCACTAGAGATATTAACGCGGGAATTAGATAAATCGCCCTTGGATATAGTCGCTTTACAGGAAGTTAGGTGGCCAGGAGAAGGTAGTCAGGAATAAATATGTATAAAATAATTAGGGCCTATAGTTTCAAGTCATCATCATCATCATCATCGTCCTTCACGGATTAGGTCATTACCTGTTCCGATCTCACATTTATTCAGCCCAGCGCTTTCTTGGTCTTCCTACCGATCTACGTCCTCCAGGATTATACATCAGTGCCTCGGTATCCTATCCTCTGTCATTATTTGCAGATGTTCTATCAATTGTTCCTATGTTCCTGTATTTGTTGAAGAAGTTGTACTTTCAGTTCGTCTCTAAATTATCATTTCTAGGCCTAATATGTTATTTTCTTGTACAATCTTTCACAGCCCGTAGGAAGGTTATTTCTGCTGCCTGAATTTTACTTTTTTCTTTTTCCTTCAGGACCCAGGCCTCACTTCCATACATCACCACTGGTAGTGCCATCGTTGAGTAAAATCTTAGCTGCGTATCCTTTCTTACTTTGTTCCTCAGTGTTCGTCTGATTGTTTCACAAATATGTCGAAATTTCAGCATTTTCTTATTTATAACTTCTTGTTCTTCTTCTTCATAAATTATATCGCAGCCCAAATACTGAACGTGTGAAACCTGTTCCAACACTTTATCTTC
Source organism: Diploptera punctata (assembly GCA_030220185.1). Classification (NCBI taxonomy): domain Eukaryota; kingdom Metazoa; phylum Arthropoda; class Insecta; order Blattodea; family Blaberidae; genus Diploptera; species Diploptera punctata. The sequence goes on from JASPKZ010003483.1 coordinate 75,504, forward strand.
TATTAGGCCTACTATTTTTGTTCTTACTGGGTACTTTCCATGTTCGTGAGTCGTGAATGTATCATAATTTGGAAATCACTCGTGGCATTACTTATGACTATTTAACTCATGCCCCAAATGGGAGTAAATGACCAATCACATTACAATGATTTTTTATTTACAGCCAATCGCAGTCGTGTTTCGCCTAAAATTTACCAACTAAAGTTTATCACAATAAAGAAAGCGTCCTTTTTAACATTCTAAATAGGTCATAGCATTATTTTGCAGTGACTGACTCACTAAAAAATACGGCTACCAGATTGTATATAGTGCATGAATGTCAACACATACCGCATGCAGGAGTTAATATAAAAACATTTGTAGCAATTGATTACACCACAAAAAAAACTGTTTGCACTTTCTTAAATGTATTTTTCCCAGAAAAATATAATTGTCATATTTACATCATAGGACATAAAAATGAATTAATATATTAATATACAGGTTGATGTGTTTCATATTTTCTCCACTAGAGTGCATTCTTACAATATTGCGTTCCTTTGGCAATAAATAATATGATCTGGTTGCAGTGACGAACAAAAGAAACAAATGAAGTGTACCAATCGTTTCTCATTTGTTTTCAAACATCGCCGTTTACATTAAATATATAAATATTTTAAAATAACTATATTTAAATAATGATTTGTGAGTAAACAGCGGAGTGAATTTATCTAGAGAATTTGGAAATCAAGAGTGGCATTTCTTAGGACTACTTAACGAATAAAATTAAGCTGTTTACTCACAAATCATTGTTTAACTATAGTTATTTTAAAATATTTATATATTTAATGTAAACGGCGATGTTTGAAAACAAATCAGAAATGTGAGGTTATGTTCATTCACTACTGCTTTATCATATTATTTATTGCCAAATAAGATCGCAATATTGTAAGAGTGCACCCAAGTGGAGAAATAATGAAACACATCAAACTATATATCATAATCAAAATGGCCATCGCAATCATCATCATTCATATTCATCTTAGGTTAAGCTTAGGATTAGGGACTCTCCTGGCGCACCATTAACATCATCATCACCCATCATATTATCGGAGCAACGTAACCCGGCCTTCCAGGCGCCCCAACCTCAGAAGAGGGTTACAAGTACGCAATGCCAGGAGAAAACCCGGAATGTCGAAAGACAAACCTGGGGCATTTGAAAAAAAAAACATTACGGGTTATTGATTTATTTTTTTTAGTAAAAAACTCAGTAAAATCAAGGAATCTTTTCATTATTTGCTATATTCAATGTATCTGTTGGAGAAAAATAATGCTTCGACCTGTTCAGAACATAAAAAGGAGGAGCTTTCTTTATCACAAAAGCAGGAGCTGATAAAGAGAAATCGATAAAGAGCTAGGTGAAACACGACTGTCATTGGTTGTAAAACAACATTCATTGAAACGTGATTGGTCATTGACTAGCATTTGTGGCATAAGTTAAATAGTCATAAGTAATGCCACGAGTGATTCCAAATTATCGATAAATTCACGACTCACGAAGTGAGGAGTGAATTTATCTAGAGAATTTGAAAATCAAGAGTGGCATATGTTAGGACTATTTAACGAATAAAATTAAGCTGTTTACTCACAAATCATTATTTAACTGTAGTTATTTTAAAATATTTATATATTTAATGTAAACGGCGATGTTTAAAAACAAATGAGAAACGATAGGTACGCTTCAACTGCTTATTTTGTTTATCACTGCAACCAGATCATACTATTTATTGCCAAATGAACGCAATATTGTAAGAATGCTCTGTAGTGGAGAAAAAATGAAACACATCAAATTGTATATTAATTCATTTCGGATGTCGTATGATGTAAATATGACAATTATATTTTTCTGGATTGTTACCTGGGAAAAAATACATTTAAGAAAGTGCAAACAGTGATTTGTTTTTTGGTGGTATAATCAATTGCTACAAATGTTTTTATATTAACTCCCGCATGCGGCATGTGTTGACATTCATGCACTATATATACAATCTGGTAGCCGTATTTCTCGCGGGCTCAGTCACTGCAAAATAATGGTCAAACCTGTTCAGAATATTAAGAAGGAGGAGCTTTCTTTAATATGGTAATTATAACACTGATAAATATTTCGTGAAACTTGACTCTGATTGGTTGTAAAACAGAAATCATTGAAACGTGATTGGTCATTGACTCCCATTTGGGGCATGAGTTAAATGGTCCCAAAAATGTACTGGAACTTTATGATCACACTGTATAGTGCTGTGGTGGAACCGATATTCACTCGTACGTCTGAATATTGGCAAGTATCGG
>JASPKZ010003484.1:0-105508 GCA_030220185.1 Diploptera punctata
AAGGAAGGCAAGCAGTATACAGATAGGAAGGGAAACATTCATGTGGAGAGGCGGGTAAGAGAATGTATCCATGAATGCAGGTTTAAGTGCAATGAACTTTAAGACTGATTTTTCAATTAATATTGTCGTAATGTGCAACTCTTTGGATAAGTACGTATTTCCAATCATAATAAAAACTTTGGTATGAATCTCCTTTTCTTGGATAATCTATTTCAAAATATTACTTGGAGGACAATTGGTACAGACAGGTGAATGGAGAAGACTTCATAACAGTGAACTACATGGTCTTTATAAGAAGCCAGATATAATAACAGTTAAGTCTAGTTGACTGCGATGGGCAGGACATGTGGCAGGAATGGGGAATGAAAGACGTGCATGGAAGCTTCTTGTAGGAAAACCAGAGGGAAAACGCCCAGTTGGTAGACCAACAATGAGGTTGGAGAATAACATTAACTGTGATTTGAGAGAAGTAGATTATACAGAGAATGATTGGAAAACATTAGCTCAGGATAGGGATGTATGGAGAGCTTATGTCCGCGTTGCCATGAACCTACGGATCCGATAATACCAGTGAGTTAGTTAGTTAGGACCAGGGGTACAAGTGACTCTTAATGCAAATCAAAAGTTATAGTATGGACTAATGTATATATTGAAACTGTTCATAATTTACGGATAAATGGACTCATATATCAGGAACACAAACACAATTTATGAGACTTTTCAGATATTCCTGGAATTTTACATTCTCATTGAACTTTAAACTTAATTTTATCCAAACTAAGTTTTTGTTACTTGTACCCCTTGTCCTCTGACCGCCTCAATTCAAGTAGATGCCTACTAGATGTCTAAAAAAAAGTCCCCCTTTTCTCCAAAGGGATGTATTGGGTACATACACACAGAGTTGAATTTGTGGATAATTGATAAACAAGCATGTAACACTGGACTCAAATGTTAATTAATTTACATGTGCAGAGACCCAACGGTGTTTTTAAAATGCAGCTGTGTGAAAGATAATATCGTGATAGAGTCTTGGATGATGAATGTAACTTCATGATCTGCACGTCTGAGTGTTCTAACTCACGGTGCAGCAAATTACTCTTACTGGAATCCTAACAAAAAATAGGCTCCTCATAATGTATGGCGTGTGGCACGGAAAGATGTTGCCAACAACATTGCTAAGGTAACTACAACTATTGTAGTTCTACATCTTTGTATCTAGGTCAGTTTTTGTTACCTACAGTTGCACTTAATTTGTAATATGAATTAAGCATAGATCTAAATATTCATCATCATCATCATCATCATAGTACATTCACGAATTTAGGCCATTTGTTGACCTGTTTCGGCCTCAAGAGAAACACCATCCAGAAGTCTTTTGAGTGGACGTCCAGCTCTTCTTCTTCCTGCAGGTTGATATCTTAACATTTGTTTGGGTATCCTGCGATCTTCCATTCGATTAACATATTGCATCCATCTTGACTTATAATCAGAAATTTTCTTTTCTAAAGATTCCATGTGTAATTCTTCTTTTTTTTTTTTTGGTGATCTAGTAGTGTGCATCCTGCAGTCCTCCGAAGGTACCTCATTTCAGCAGATTTAAGTCTAAGTCTAAATAATCTATTCTATTTATACTGGTAAAAAGCAGACTGTCCAAGTATTGTGACCTGAAACATCTATAGCGCTTTTCCCCTTTATGGAATTAAATGCTTTTTTTCTCAAATGCCCTAGGTTGTCATTTAGACATTTCTGGTGTTCTCTCCTGGTATGACGTACATGTAACCTACTCCTGAGGTAGGGGCGCCTAGAAGGCGGGGTTACGCTGCCCCGATGATATGAGAGTTGATGGTGATGATAATGATGCGCCAAGAGAGACTGGAATGAAATGTGCTATACGATGTTATGTAGTGTGTTATGGTGTTCCTGGTTTCAACACACATCAAGTATTCACACATGAATCGTATCGCCATTTTATTTAGGCTTTACCCAGAAACTCGTGGAGGTGCTTTAACCCTCCTTTTGGCCCTATTCTACCTTAAGTTAAAACGCGCAGACTCGGAGTCAAGAGGAAGTATCCATCGATAGTAATTCTGCCCGAGAGCAGGTCTTTCACTGCAATCATAGCATTTTCATGCTATGCTTGCAGCTTTACTAGGGAATTGTAGGCGTGGTAGCTTCCCGTTGCTTTCCAGACCGGTGAATTATGATGAAAATGCAGCTAATGAAACTTTAGAGGAAAAGTAAATATACAACAAAGAAGAAATAGAACTCTAAAAATCTGGGATGATCAAATAAAACAATTGATTGAAGAAAAAAATGCAGCTTATAAAAAATATTTGAACACAAAGAAAGTAGAAAATGAAATAGAATTCAAACGCTGTAGAGCTATTGTTAAGAGGGAATAAGAAAGAGACATAGGAAAACATGGTTAAATTTTGTTACACATTTAGAATCAGATTTGCATAAGCTCCAACCTAATGCCTTCAAAATATTAAAACATTTGAATAAAGATATTAAAGAATCTACCAAAATTAATTGCGGAGTAACAAAAGAAGATTTTTTCAATTATTATAAAAGTCTTTGGACTGACAATAGCTATGAAGATACAATTTTCCGAAATAATAATGAGACAGATTCCATAATATCATTGGAAGAATTGAACAATAGTTTAAAGAAATTAAAAAATGGGAAGGCAACTGGCACAGATGGCTTGAATTCTGAATTGTACAAATATGCCGGCAAACAGTTCCATGAAAGACTGTTGTCCTTCTTTAATAATGTATTCAAAAATGCAGATATACCACAAGAATGGAAGACAAGCATTGTTATACCCCTGTTCAAAGAAAGGAGACAAGAGAAAAATGGACAACTATAGGGGAATCAGTTTGTTAAACACATGCTACAAAATTTATGCAGACATTTTAAATGGAAAATTGAAAAGTTTCAGTGAAAATTCCTTATGGAATGTCAAAATGGATTTAGGAAAGGACGATCTTGTATTGATTCAGCATTTTCTGTTAAACTATTGCTTGAAAAAAGAAATAATTCAACTTAGAAACACATTTTGCTTTCATAGATTTTGAAAAAGCATTCGACACAGTCAAGAGATCAAAACTCTTAAATATATTGGAAGACAGAAATATACCAAATTTACTTCGGCAGAACATACAAAATATTTACAAAGACAACACCATAAAGATTAAATTAAATAACAGATTTTCTGAAGAAGGAATTATAAATCGTGGTGTGAGACAAGGCTGCCCCCTATCCCCAACACTCTTTGCAATTTATATCAATGAAGTAATATGTTGCTGGAACAAAACATATAAATTTGGAATAAGAATATCAGAAAATAGAAATTAAACACCCTATTGTTTGCAGATGACCAAATAATAATAGCAAATTCCGAAGATAATCTACAGAAAGGTCTGTATGAACTTAACAAAATTACAGAAGAATATGGATTAAAGATATCTACAGAAAAAAACAAAAATTATGGCATTTCAAGGTGTAGATCCTGTCAGAAGTAAAATTGTACGGGACAATAAAATTTTGGAGCAGGTGAATAATTTTACATATCTAGGATGCAATATCTCATATGAAGAAGAAAAGGATGTAAATGCAAAATATCTAAATTTTTAAGAATTTAAGGGTTAATAAATTCTATCTTCAAGCCACAGTTAGTCCAAAAGCATTCAAGACTGAAAGTGTATAAAACACTGGGCTCTTCCAACTCTTTTGTATGGTAGCGAAGTATGGACGTTGAAACAGAAGGATATACAGAGACTTAGATCTGCTGAAATGAGATATCTTCGGAGGACTGCAGATACACACTACTAGATCACAAAAAAATGAAGACATCTTAGAAGAATTACACATGGAATCTTTAGAAAACAAAATTTCTGATTATAAGTCAAGATGGATACAACATGTTCATCGAATGGAAGATCACAGAATACCCAAACTAATGTTAAGATATCAACCTGCAGGAAGAAGAAGACCAGGACGTCCACTCAAAAGACTTCTGATGGTGTTTCTCTTGAGGCCGAAACAGGTCAACAAATGGCCTAAATTCGTGAATGTACTATGATGATGATGATTTAACTCATGCCCCAAATGGGAGTCAATGACCAATCACGTTTCAATGATTTCTGTTTTACACAACCAATCAGAGTCGTGTTTACACCAAATATTTATCAGTGTTATAATTACCATATTAAAGAAAGCTCCTCCTTACAATATTGCGTTCCTTTGGCAATAAATAGTATGATCTGGTTGCAGTGATAAACAAAAGAAGCAGTAGAAGCGTACCTATCGTTTCTCATTTGTTTTCAAACATCGCCGTTTACATTAAATATATAATATTTTAAAATAACTATAGTTAAATAATGATTTGTGAGTAAACAGCTTAATTTTATTCGTTAAATAGTCCTAACAAATGCCACTCTTGATTTCCAAATTCTCTAGATAAATTCACTCCTCACTTCGTGAGTCGTGAATTTATCGATAATTTGGAAAATCACTCGTGGCATTACTTATGATAATGATAGGATGATGATGATGGCCATACGATTTCGAGGACCGTTTGGGCCTTAAAGTTTTCCTGACATTTGTCTTACAGGTGATGAAAAACCCCGATAAAAACCTCACCCAGAAAAACTGCCACGACCGGGATCGAACCAGGGCCCGCTGCGTGACAAGGCAGCACGCTACCTCAAGACCACAGCGGTGGAGGTGAGGAAGTATGTATGAACTATAAAAATAAATGAGTGTACCAACTGAAGATGGAGCAAAGATGCTTTGAAACATGTAATACAGAAACAACGAAATGTGAGGTAAGATGAATGCAGACACAACTTATTTGTTAAGTATATGAGTGTTTTCCACCCCATTAGATTACCACAACCTCATATTTAAAAAAATTGTGGTTTGCTATGCCAGACAATTTTTTACCTAACATGAGATGAGGTGAAAGATATGAAAATGAATGAATGAATGAAGATGAAATGACATAATTGGGGAGTGAAGAGGAGTGGAGATTGTAGGTGGGGCGATATTCGACAAACAGGAGAACCCCGAAACACTCTGGTGTGACCCACAACCGATCCCCTATAGAACCGCCAGGATTCGAACCTGGGATCTCAATTGGAGTAGCCGTGTAAGCTAGCCACTCGACCATCCAGACGACTACGCATATCTAATCTACTTACTACTCTTCAAGTCAAGAAAAAAGTGACGCTTTGATGTCCTTCTCTTCCCTCTATTTGGTAGAGGTGCAGAGATAGAAAAATCTACATTTAATATGTAATTACCTCTAAATTCAATGTAAACAATGTTGAGGTTATGTAGAAAAATGAGTACCTGATATATCATTCATCCTCAACTAAAATTTATTTGTTTTAGTTGAGAACGACTGATATATTATGTACTCATTTCAATATTTTAACATTTTAATATTTCAGTTATACAGCGGAAGGTCTGTTTTAAAAAAATATATATACTATCAATTGATGTTCGGAAGAACTCTATTCTTTTATCAAGATTATTTTTCAGTTAATAATTATATATATTTTGAAACGTAAATATTAACTGCAGCGTGCTAGTCAAATATACCGACTTTTCTGCATTCTTTGTATTTAAATATTAAGTTTACGGTTGAAATTTTATAGTGGTGGAGCCATGCTGATTTATGTAAGTTGGCGACTCTCTACTGTTAGTCATTATGGCGGCTTCTGAGAGTGGCATGTCAAGTTTTCCCGCGCGCTACCTCATAGAAAATAAAAGTGGCGAAAAATTGAACAGAGAATATAAAGAAATATAGCAGGAATAATGTAACTGGGACAATCCATATCAAATCGGACAGCAAAAAATCTTGCAATTTATTTTTTTAATTTTATGTATCCCTAAATATAGCGAATGCATTTATAAACGTATTAAAACAGAAATTTAATTTTTGTCATTTATAGGTTCGTAGTTATGATGATCTAAAATTATCGTAAATATGATAAACTAAAACGTTTACTAACTAATATTTCTGAAACAGTAAACAGCAAAAATTTATTTCAAACATATTTATATAGGTGATATCATGTAGTTTAAGGGTGTTATTTTTATAATTAGGATATTTTTATTTTCGGTGTCAATTTTCTGTTTTATGGTGGTTTACTGCAGTACATATAAAAAAATGAAAACGGAAAAAATACAGGATACTATTCACGTAATAAGGGTTAATTTCCAGCAATTATCCTTTTGGAGAGTTGAATAGTTCGGACAATATAAATGTTTTTTATTCTATTTTCGTAAAAAAACTCGCGGGTCCAAGGCGCAGCAGATTCATTTCACGACCAAGGTCGCGCGCGTACTTTATTGAAAGAGCTTCATCAGTGACTTTTTCAACTGCCATTAAATCGAATAGATTATTATATGTTCTGCTTAATGGAACAGTACCGTAAATTTATAAAAAAGAGGCGATATTTTAATTCTTACGCAGTAGATATTTATCAAATTTTATTGCTGAAGTGAGAAGTAAAGAGCTCTGTTACTTACGTTTACTGTGAATTATTAAACAAATTATTTATAACTAACTCACTCACTGGCTCTGTGGAACCTGTAGGTTTATGGCAGCGCGGACATAAACTCTCCCTACATCCCATCCCGAGCTAACGTTTTCCAATTATCCCCTGTATAATCTACTTCCCTCAAATCATGCATAATGTTATTCTCCCACCCATTCTTAGTCTTCCAACTGGGCGTTTTCCCTCCGATTTTCCTACCATAAATTTCCAAGCACCTCTTTCAGCTTCCATACGTGCCACATTTCCTGCCCATCGCAGCCTACGAGACTTAACTGTTTTTATTATATCTGGCTTCCTATACAGATCATGTAGCTCACTATTATGTAGTTTTCTCCATTCACCTGTCTGTTCATCTCTTTTTGATCCAAAAATTTTCCTAAAAACTTTATTATCAAATACTCGTAATCTTCTGCCCTTTTTTAAAACAAATTATTTATTTTGTTACAAATTTTTATTAAAGTTTAAATGTAATATTACATAATAAAAACTCTTTCATCATTAATTGAATAAATTGGTATAAATTTGTATTATATTATAATTACTAATTTCAGTCTTAAATTAACTTTTTATTCAGTGTATTTTATTGTACCCTGAAAACTTGGACGAAATAGTATTGTTTTAAGATATCACTTCCAAATAAAACCGAATGTTTTAATACTCGTACCACTTCCTACCAAACAATAATAATGCAGCATCAGCAAAGTCTTCCTAAAACATCTGTTTTAATCAACAATTCTCAAGTTCAGACAGTTGATTTACATCAGTATGTTTAGTGCATCTCGTCATTTTAAGTGTCACAGTCAAATTTATAATATCTTATTGTTTTTAACTCATAAGTTTCCAGATCTACAAAGACTGAATGGTGTGTTAGAAGTTAAATATAATTTCAATTATGCATATATTAGTATACAATAGTTATTAACAATATTATGTGTTAATATATAATTTTACAATTTCTTAAATGTTTCTGGAATGAATGAATAATCGTAGGGGTATACATTTTGTGTTATAAAAGGAGAATAATGGGAAGTTTAGACATTAAATTAAACACTATAACAATAATTTAGCTTATAATAAAAGCTAATATTATCGTGCATTTTAATATCATCTTAGATATGTCATGAGTAGGGGATGCAAGATCAGTAAGTGATACCAAGCCAATGAAATATATTTATACCTCTTAAATATTACTTGTAACAGCATGAAAATTGTTATAAATTATTATCGATAGCTTAATTTACTTACAATATTCAACATCAGACATTGGCGTAGGGTACAAGTACAAAATATTACAACACATTACAAAACTCCGATTGAGGGTCTTTCCACTTTTCAGCGGTTGCCCTTTTACCAGCCGGCTGCTGGCCCTTCACATCCACATGTGTCAATCACAGAGGTAGATGATCAACAGCCAGTGTAGGGGTGACATGTGGTTAGCATGTCGAGTCTCCCAGCCGTTATAGTTGGTTCCTCAACCTGAAGCCGCTACTTATTGTAGCTACCCAATTGCCTCACGATGCTGGGTGGCCACCGGTCCCATACTGGCCGAAATACCATGAGAAAATGTCTTCCCCCATGGAGACTCGAACCAGCGCAAGTCCCGTAGCTCTGCGTCAAGGCTTCCTACCTTAACCGCTCGGCTACGGCGCGGGACCATTACAAAACTACTCTCTAGAAAATATTTTTAATAGGCCTACCAGCTTGAATTCGTAGGTGTTTAGTAATTTAAATTAAACTATACATTAGCCAAAATCAGCACAAAATTAACCGCCTTCTGAATATATCAATAAAGATTGTTGTATTTAATGACGTTTATTATGTAGCAATTTATTTCAAGCGCGAGGTTCTCCTACGTACCACAAATTTACGACACGGGACTCACGGATTTCCTTCCTTCTGGAGAAAGCTACATTCAGAATTGTTACGCCTTTAAAATGTCATTGATTCCTATCGAGTTTGAACCCGCGAACCTCGGAATCGGAGGCGTGCAGAGTAACCACTTGTCCACGACGACGATGATGATGATGTAATAATTGTAATAATGATAATAAAAATAATGTAATGATGATAATAACAATAAAACATATTTGTAAGTGCGCAAAGGATTATTACCAAGTAGCTCCGTCAATGTTTGTAAGAGCGAGCGATCGCCACTCACGCGAAAGGTATTGCGGGCAGTCTACACATAGGAGATTTTAGGAAAAATAATTATTTTTGGTAGTTTCCTTTCAAGACTCCACTTTAATACTAATTACAAAAAAATAACTGGTGTTCTGGTAATAATGTGGCATTTTTTGATTTTATAAAATTTTTGGTGAGGAAGGTCAATTGCGTATTAATTGCATTTACGCCCTTCAGAAAAATCTAAATATTAACATACTAATTTTCAAGCGATAGCGCATGAAATCATCTATAATGTGACTATCTTTTCATGTTGAGGGAATAGCCATACTTCGAGAAATGTATTTTATAAAAGAGACTATTTAAAAAATACGATAAATTGACAGCTCTATTACTCTTTAATTACACCAAGCGAAGACTTGAAACTCGGTTCAGATATTCAGTATACCATAAAGTTTCACTGTAAAAAAATTGTAAACTTTTAAAGATGTGAGTTAAATTTTCACAATTTTTTTGCCGATTTCATATGGAATGTCCCAACTACAAATTATTTGGAACTCATTTTCCCATTGTTTATCGCACTTGTGAGGTTCCGTTTTCGACATAAGCTGCTCCCAGCTGATCATGACGTGACATATTTTTAAAAAATGCTAAGAGAGGGAAAGGGGACAGTCTAGCGAGGAATGATATTTTACTTCTATTTTTTTTTTGACTTAAAGAACACTAACTAATACACTTACTCAGAGGTATTATTGTACTTGAAAGGCCGCTCGGACACGACCTCTTATTGTTAGATTCTGAATTAAAGTTTTGAAAAAAACTTTTATTTTCGTTTTTAATTCATTTTTTAACGCAAAATGATATTAATTTTGAAATTAAAATTGTTTTTTATTCCCTGAGTCAAAGTATTTATATAAATACAAAATTGAATTACACTGTTTTTATATACACACATTTTTGTTTGCAGTGTTTACTAAACAGGATCGATTAAGTTTCGTAAAACATTTTCTTGAGAACAAACTTAATGTCTAAATTAATTTCGAAATATCTAAAACAATTAGGGGTAATTTTGATTGAGGTTGAGTTTTGTTAAATACGATACAATTTTCTTGGATTTTCCGTGTCATGGATTCAAGGTCGGCCTCTGGCCACTGATTCCGACGTTTCGACATGATCCCACATGCCATTATCAATTATCATTCCTTGATAATGGCATTGGGATCATGTCGAAACGTCGGAATCAGTAACCAGAGACCTACCTTGAATCCACGATGCGGATAACCCAAGAAAACCTTCTTAATCATAAATATATATATATATATATATATCAGTTATGATACTTGGTTGGTCCCATCACAGATTCCATTTATATTTTAGTAAGTGATTATTTTAATGATAAATGATAAAATTACAAAATTTGATAGTAGTATTACTTAAAATTTGGCCTTAATTAAGGAAGAAACATCCGGATACCAAAAGTGTAGATCGTTTTTACTAATGAATATGGTTAGCCGTAATAAAGCAAATGCCATAGTAATGTGAAGATACATAAATTGACTTTTTCAAATAAATCCCTAAGGATGAATAATTATAAAATTGATGAAAATTCATGATAAAATAGATGGCAGCAATTTTGATAGCAATTAATAATCTAATATGAATTTAATCCACACAATGAAAAACTGAGTGATCGAAACGTTATCTGAATTTAATTCTGGAGGTATTATAATAGATAGTTTTGGTAGGTAAGATCGAATATCGCTCGAACAGCTATTGTTGGCAAGGTCACGCGTGAGGGTGTCTGCACAAATCCCATACTTCTGTCGCGTTATCTAATCATAGCTGTTGAATAGTTCAATGATACATAGATTTACGAGTGTGTACTCTCAGTTTAATAAAATGCCCTACATCAAATTGTTATTTAAATAAATGTGAAAAATGTACAGGTAGTATAAATATTTCTACAATATTATGTTTGAAAAATTATCTTGTTGAAGTAATTTATATGAAAAGCAAGATAAACTGTTAGGAATGTAATTACTACTATTAAGTGTTTTTAGGGGGCACGCCTTAGCGTAGTGGTTAAGGCACTGAGCTACAAGCCGGAGGGTCGAGGGTTCAAGTCCCGTTGGGGTCAGGATTTTTAAACTGACCAAAACCCTCTGGCGGCACTATGGCCCTGGGGTCGACTCAGCCTCTAACTGAAATGAGTACCAGGCGCTTGTTCTGGGGTAAAGGCGGCCGTCACGCAGGGCTGACAACCCGGCTGACAAAAAAATGCCGATTGTCTAGAAAAAGCAGCCTTAACCTCCTACTACCCCAAGGGCCTCCTGAGGCCTGTTGTGGGATCACTTTACCTTAAGTGTTTTAAAAAAAATTATAAATAACTTACTTATTAAGCTTGATGTATATAAAACACTCAATCTAATAACGCAAAATCAGTTGAAGCAATTGAAAAACGACATCCAAGCTGGAGAATTTATCGTTATTGGTGATTATTAAAAAATGCAGTTTTGTAACACAGAATACTATACAGAATTGACACTGTAACATTTCTCAAGCAATAACACTAGCCAACGGTGAAAATGTAACTGGAATGAAGTAAATGCTTCTTAAGTATATCGACCACACTGTTAAGGTAAACGACAATGAAAGCTCGAATTAGCTCTCATTACCAAGTTAAAGGGGGTATATTAAACCCTTTTAAATTATGATTTTGTTTATGTTAATTTCAGTCAAGCAACTACAGCAACATCACTATTTATCCTAGGATCATGCTTCGAACCTCATTCTCTTCAGAAAAGAACAGTCTTTAAACGGTACCATTCAAATGTCCCTATCATGTACCCGAGGCGGGAAAAATTGTGGAAAATCCCTTGCTTTTAAGTTTGGGCTCCATGCACTCCCTGTGTTAACGCACAGATCTCGAAATCAACTAAAACATACTAAGAGGTGCACGCAATGGTTGTGCAAAATTTCAATCTTCTATGTGCAAAAGTAAGGACAAAGTAATGACGTCATTACCCCATATGTCTCGACGCAGAAGAGCGTATTACTATACGTAACGTGTTTTACAATGCATCCACGCTTGAAAAAAAAAATAAAAAGCTTTATTAGAAAATTTTGAAGCCAATACTCACATTACTTTCTATTAGGACTAATGACAGCTATTGAGCAATAACTATAAAAGTGTTGAGTGGAGGTTGTTCATCGACTCCTCCAAAATAAGTCTCAAGTGAGTCCTACTGCATAATGGCAACGTATTACCATCGATTCCGATCGGGTATGCATCTTACATGAAAGAAACATTTGTTAACATGAAACAATTGTTATTGCGATTGAACTATGACAAGTTTAAATGGTAGATTTCCAGGGATCTGAAAATCATAGGCATACTACTTAGGCTTACAACAGGGCTATATCAAGTTCTGTTGCTTCCAGAGCCTCTGGGATAACCGCGCCATAGCACTTCATTATAAAAAGAAAGATTGGGGCCTAAGTATTAATCACTTGAACCAGACCTCACAATGTTATCAAGAAGCACTTGTCGAATCCAAGAACGTAATTCTCCCTACTCTTCATGCAAAATTGGGCCTAATGAAAAACTTTGTTAAGGCCTTGGACAAAACTGGGGTAGCATTTATCTATTTGCGCCAGAAATTTCTTCAGCTTAGCGAGATGAAAATAATAGGAGATTTTCTTGGATCCCCAGATACGGAAAATGTGCAATAAGGAGCATATCAACACCATCCTGACAGATATGAACAGTTAGCTTGGATTGACTTTGTTCAAGTGTCAATAAACTTTCTAGGGAAATAAGAGGGCAGAAAACTATAAGGATCTTGTGGAAAATTCTCTGCACTGCTGGGGTGTAACATGTCCTTAAAGTTATATTTCCACTTGGACCTTTTTTTCCTGACAACTGTGGTGCTGTAAGCAACGAGCATGGGGAATGCTTCCACCAGCAAATTTCGAACATGAAAATGAGATACTAGGAAAAGTGGAGTGCATCAATATTAGCCGATTACTGCTGGACACTAATTAGGAAATCTCCAGCAGAAAATTGCAAATGCCAGGCAAAGCGGTTGCGCCTTTAGTGACCTCCCTCCAAATGATGACATCAAGGTAAATACATGCATAAGCTCATATAGGCAATAACGTAAAGTTAGCATAACTTCAAAATGAGAGCTAATCTTGCATTTTCATTAACTTTTCATGCCAGTTACAGAAAAAAAAAGTAAAATTTTGTTGGCTAGTGTAATACAACAATTTATAATATTATAAGAATTTGGCTGGTGTAATTTATTATTCATTTGCTGATCCATAAAATCAGATATTTTAACTCATGTAAAATGCATGAATCATATTTGCTATAAAAAAATTCATGTTTGTTAAATAAATTTACCTAAGTTAATAAAATATTTCATTCTAGCATGGAGCAGCTGGAGAAAAAAGTTATAAATTTACCAATTCGGAAGAATGATGTTGGTGTTTTACAGGATGGCACTTCTTTACCACGAGTCATGAAAAGAGTCCTCGTGACGGCATTGGGGACACGATCAAGGGATTAGCTCCATAGGCTTACAATCTACAGAATAAGCAAATCTCTACTCCTTGAGAACATCACTAATTCAACGAATTTCGTTTTCAGATACATCGAAAAAAAAGAACATAAAGCATACTATTGAGAGATTTGTTGGGTTGAGGATGTCCGTCGCTGTGGCGTAGTCGGTAGAGTCCCTACCTTCCACTCCGGCGACCCGGGTTCGATTCCTGGAGGGGTAGGATATTTTAAAAATATCCACCTTGGGATTGGGTGTGTGTGTCCTGTCCTTGTGTCTATGTGAGAATTAAAGAAAATTAACAAACAGGTAAAACAACAAACAAAGATAAGGGTAAAACAATAATGAAAACCAGTATAAACCAAAAAAAAAAAAAAGGAATTAAATTAGGGACAATTAAACTTTAATTCCGTCGCCGTGGCGTAGTCGGTAAAGTCCCTACCTTTCACTCCGGCGACCCGGGTTCGATTCCCGGCGGGGTAGGGGATTTTAAATCTCCACCTTGTGTCTGGGTGTGTGTCCTGTCTTGTATTTGTATGTGTGAATAAGATAAAAACAAATAACGAAGTTAAACATAAATGAAAAACAGTGTAAACTAAAGAAAACGACAAAGAAAGAAATTAAAAAAAAAAAAAAGGACTGTTCCGGGTGCATTCATTGTGCCATGCCTGCAAATGAAAACATAATTTATATCAAAAACTTCCCCGCTTCATCAGAGGACTTGAGAAACGTCATTATTCGCCCCAAACCGCGGCTATGCGAAGCGAGGCGACCCATTGCTATGCTGTGACGCACCGAGAAGCCCTTTGGACCACAACATCTATTCGACGTTCGACGCGGCAAGTTGTTTTATATTTTTACAGGCGGAGTTTTCAATATTCCATTATGTAACTTACATAAGTAGAATATTGTATTGAATACAACAGCAAAAATATATTATCGTAATTATTAAATTAGTGTTATATATTTAAACATTGTTTAAATAAATACTATTTATCAATAAAATTGAAAAAAAATCAAATATCAACTAATCTGCTATGAGGCCGGTTATTACAAAAGAAAGAGATTTAAATGTATTTTAAAAGAAGCTAGTGTTTGGTAGCCTCTTCTAGTTGGGAGTACAAGAGTTTAGCAGTGGTTACGGTATAAGAACTATAATAGTGAGAGATGTCAAGTAGCTGCGATCATGCACTCGAATTGTGATTAGAGTATATGGAATTAAAACAAGATGTTTTATTATGTATATCAAAATAGGAAATTAATTTTTCTTCTATCATGCAGGTGGAGCCGAAATGTGGTCATATTTAGGAATATTATATGCAATATTACATGTTACGTGGTGCACATACTACAATATTTATACGTTGCAGTTTGTGTGTTTGTCAATCGTTAATATCTGCCAATAAGATACAATTAAGAATGATAATTAATAGTGAAATTAATTATGATAATAAAAAGCCAGATTTATCTTGACGATTGATACAATAAAAATATCCAGTCAAAGATTTACGCTTGGCGCCTACCAAAAACAAAACTGAATTTTTATTTTATTCAATGCCACCCACCATTGTAATTTCGACATTCTGGTATTCTCTCCTGACATGGCGTTATTGAAACCCACTTCTGAGGTTGGGACGCCAGGAATGCAGAATTACGCTGCCCCGATGATATACGATAGGTGATGATGATGGTAATGATGCGCCAGGGGAGGCCTTAATCCTATACTTAATAAAAAGTAAGTAAAGTAAAGTAATCCCACTACAGGCCTCAGGAGGCCCTTGTGGTAGTAGGAGGTTAAGGCTCCCACTTTTTTTAGACAATCGGCACTTGATGTCAGCCGGGTTGTCAGCCTTGCGTGACGGCCGCCTTTACCCCCAGAACAAGCGTATGATACTCATTTACGTTAGAGGCTGAGTCGACCCCAGGGCCATAGTGCAGCCGGAAGGTTTATGTCAGTTTAAAAATCATGACCCCACCGGGACTCGAACTCTCGACCTCCCGGCTTGTAGCGCAGTGCCTTAACCACTACGCTACGGCGCGCCCCCTCCTATACTTAATGAATATGTTAATGATGGCCCGACGATGTTTGGGGAGCGTTTGGGCCTTAAAGTTTCCTGACATTTATCTTATACAGGTGAGGAAGAACTTCGAAAAAAACATCACCCTAGAAAATTGTCCCGACCGGGGATCGAACCCGGGCTCGCTGCGTGACAAGGCAGCACGCTACCTCGAGACCACAGCAGTGTATTAAACTCAAATGTAATTGGAATAAAATAAGAATACATTACTTGCAGAGCTGAGAGATTGCAAACCACTATTAATGAAACTGGAATTCTTCCCTAATCATTATATTTGTTTCCGTTCGAATCCTGGGTGTTAAAAAATAATAGTCTAAATATTAATATTGCCTTTATTCTCTAATATATATATTTATTCCACGCGAATTATTAAAAGCAATTAAACTCTGTACAATATGAAATGTTTGTAAAGGATTATTTTTCATCTTTTTCAGCTCTGGAGCTCGGATGGCCTTTGGCTTCCTCCACAATCCTCCTTCATTCATGACTTTGTTTTCCTTTCCCTTCCTTGCATTTGATCATGGAGATTCTCTAATTCTTGTAGCAACCATTTCCATGGTCTATCTCTTATTTTAATTCCAAGTGTTATGCCTGCAGTATTTAACAGAATTTTTGGTAATATCTTTCCATTCAATCTATAATGTACTAGGCAAATTAGTTTAAGTGATTTTATAAATGTTACAGTTAACTCTCATCTATAAAGATGTTATATTTCTAGAATATTTGTTATTCTTCATTTATTGATCCAAAAATGTATTAATAATTTTCATTGCTTGCATAACATTCCATTCCATTCCAAGTCTTTCACTGCAATCATAGCATTTTCATGCTGTGCTTTGCAGCTTTACTAGGAAATTATAGGTGTGGTAGCTTCCCGTTGATTTCCATACCGGTGATGGATGTTGTTGATAATGATGGCCGTATGATTTTCGGGGACCGTTGGGCCCTAAGCTTCCTGGTATTTGTCTTACAGGTGAGGAAAAAACCCCGAAAAAAAAAGAAAAAACCTCACCCACGATCCTGTCCCGATCGGGAATCGAATCCGGGCCCGCTGTGTGACAAGGCTGCACGCTACCTCGAGACCACAGCGGTGGAATCTAAAACATTAACTTATTTGATTATATTAATTTTATTATAATGAATTTTCCTATCAATGATTAACAAGGCAAATATCATGATGACCAAATATTCAAATTAAAATTACGTTTTTAATAATTGTTTCATAAATCTGTCTATACCCACGTGGACCAAGAGTGGTTCCTTGCAGAAGTTACTTAATTAAACTAATTTTGGTTACGCTTATTTCCCTACATATTTCAGCGAATGAAGTGATTAGTTTAGCACCTCAAAGGAATACATAGTAGGTAACTAAGGTATACTTGGATGGGGAAATCCGATTATATCTTGTTCAGTGGCTCTACTTTAGGCTTGAGGTTCTTTTACAATCCCGAAAATCTTCAGACTCGGAACCCACGTCTTAAAGTTCCACCCGCAGGGATTTTCTCTTGCATTTTTCCATCTTAAATAATCCATCAACACGGTCGGGTTTGAATCCGCATTCCTCGGGACCCCTAAACCGATATTATTTTATAAGAACTTTTTATGAATTGGTTTAGTGCCAATATAATTATTTATTTTCCGATTTTTCTCCCAATTTTTTTACTATTTCTTCTTCTTCTTCTTCTTCATAATTTGTAGCATTTTTATCCTGTTTATTTCCAAGAT
This sequence comes from Diploptera punctata, assembly GCA_030220185.1. NCBI lineage: Eukaryota > Metazoa > Arthropoda > Insecta > Blattodea > Blaberidae > Diploptera > Diploptera punctata. Next base: position 17,059 of record JASPKZ010003484.1, read on the forward strand.
CACTCCTAGGAGTATTACGTATTGGATATGCATTCACTGCCTATCCATCTCTTGGTTGGTCTTCTCTTGTTTTTCTCCCGTCCATTGGTCTATCTTCTTTAGCTCTTTTTTGCAAGTCGGTTGTCCTACATTCTTTCTATATAACCTTCACAACATTTTTGTCTACAGTTAGTAACATTCTATTTCATACAGCTGAGGTTTTGTGATATAAAGTCAATGTTCTAGCTCCGGAAATGTGATTTATTTCTGACTATCATTTTACAGTATCATAACAATCTAACACACCTAGAGTTCAAAAACTTAATTATCTTTTGCAGCTATTTCTATTCAAAATATAATTAAAACTAATACCAACGAAATTAAACATTCACTTGTTTGTAATATTTCTGATCATACACTTAAAACATAAAACCAAAACAGAGAAAAATGTCTCCATTTAATACTTAGTAGAGTACCCCTTAGCTTTAATCACTGCTTGGCATCGTCGTTGCATTGAATTTACTTTTTTTTATTATCTCAGGTGTCATTTTACCTCATTCTTCTCCAATGAAACATTTCATCTCATCTTTTAAATTCCCTTTCCTTCAATTGAGCCCAAAGATTCTCTATTGGATTTAGATCAGCTGACTGTGGAGGTGTCCTCAGCTGCTTCGGAACAAAGCTTGTTAATGTCTGCATTATGTTTACTGTCATTGTCTTGTTGGAATATGTAGTTCTGTCCTATCCCATTTGTATGACATTTTGTTTTACATTTTCCTTTTTGATCCTTATTCCGTCAATGAAGTGCAGGTTTCCAACCCCGTTGAAGACATACAGGCCCAGATCATAACTGAACCTCCTCCGTGTTTAACAGTCGAAAGAGCATTCACCTTATCATCAGCAGTATTGGGTTTCCTCCAAACCCTTATTATATCATCTGATCCGAAGATACTTAGTTTGCTTCATCGGACCAAATTACACGATCCCAAAACTCCTGTGATTTGTTTGCATGCTCTTTTGCAAAGAGTAATCTTGCAGTACAATTTTTTTCTCTTACATATGTCCTTTTTCGCGATCTGGGGTCTTGATAATTATGCGACTACAGCACACAACGAACAGTATGATTGCTCATTTGCTTTCTAGACTCTTATTCCACCATGGGCCTAAGTTTCGGAACACTAATTCGAGGATGTGTTGTAACATGTCTGAGTATAAAACGTTCTTCTCTTCCGTTTATTGTTTTTCTCTATCGTTACGCTGACTATTTAAATCATGCCCCAAATGGGAGTCAATGACCAATCACATTTCAATGATTTTTTTATTTACAACCAATCACAGTCGTGTTTCGCCTAGAATTTACCAACTAAAGTTTATCATAATAAAGAAAGCACCTCCTTTTTAACATTCTGAATAGGCCATACCATTATCTTGTAATGACTGACTCTCTAAGAAATACGGCTACCAGATTGTATATATAGTGCATGAATGTCAACACATAGCGCAATCGGGAGTTAATATAAAAACATTTGTAGCAATTGATTATACCACCAAAAAAAGAAACCACTGTTTGCACTTTCTTAAATTATTTTTTCTCAGGTAATAATATTCCAGAAAAATAATTGTCATATTTACATCATACGACATCAGAAATTAACTAATATACAGTTTGATGTGTTTCATGTTTTCTCCACTAGAGAGCACTCTTGCAATATTGCGTTCCTTTGGCAATAAATAGTATGATCTGGTTATAGTGATGAACAAAATAAGCAAATGAAGCGTACCAATCGTTTCTCATTTGTTTTCAAACATCGCCGTTTACATTAAATGTATAAACATTTTGAAATACCTATATTTAAATAACGATTTGTGAGTAAACAGCTTAATTTTATTCGTTAAATAGTCCTAACAAATGCCACTCTTGATTTCCAAATTCTCTACATAAATTCACTCCTCACTTCGTGAGTCGTGAATTTATCGATAATTTGGAAATCACTCGTGGCATTACTTATGAAAATTTTGTATGGTACCTTCATACTTGAACTTTTTAACTATGTACTGTACAGTTGCATGTGATTTGCCCAATATATTACCTATTTCCCTCAGTGATTTACCTCTTAAAGCAAGGTTGACAATAGTTATCTTCAAGTCTGAACTTAACTGCATTCTCTTCTCCATTTTGTACACAAATGAAGCAAGTACGTCAATGCTATGAAACAACCCTCTCTACTCGTTCACTTGAGTAGGTAGCGCAACATTTGTTTACAAATACACAAAGGATAGAGACAGCATTCTTTGAGTGTATAAACAAGACTGTTGCATTTCAGGTCCATCCATGTTGCTATGCTAAAGTAATGATTCGCTTTCCAAAATAATATAAACTTGCTACAATATAAAATTAATTGTCTTACACTTAAACATAAATTGCACCTTGACCTGAAATACTATTTATAAAATTTATAGAAAATCAACCCTAAAAAGATTTTCCCCTAACACAGCTAATACTATTACTCGGCCATGGTATCAATTTTAAAACTTAAATAGGCCTAAAATTAACAAAAATATAAGCTGTATGAACAAGATGTTATTAACTGTATCTATACTAAATTTGGTTATAACTTGAATATGACATTTGTCTCTAATTGCTGTTTTGTGTATCTTATCAAATAATGTTTTCCCCTGAATAGTTGAGATCCTCATTTCACATGAACTTATTATTTGTTTAGTTTCTGTTTTACCAGCCCTAGTTTCTACTCCATATACGATAACTGGTCGAAGTATCGTTTTGTATATGCAGATTTTGCTTTCTGTTGACATACGTTTGTTGCGCCAAATTAAATCTTTAATATATGCTGATATTTGTGCTGCTTTATCAGCTTGTTTCTTTACTCGTTTTATTAAATTTGTAGTGTTTGTTATTAATACTTACTTACTTACTTACTTACTCACTGGCACTATCGAACCCGTAGGTTCATGGCCGCACGGACATAAGCTCTCCATACATCCCTATCCTGAGCTAATGCTTTCCAATCATTCCCTGTATAATCTACTTCCCTCAAATCATAGTTAATGTTGTTCTCCCACATCATTCTTGGTCTACCAACTGGGCGTTTTCCTTCTGGCTTTCCTACAAGAAGTTTCCATGCACGTCTTTCATTCCCCATACGCGCAACATGTCCTGCCCATCGCAGTCTACGGGACTTAACTGTTCTTATTATATCTGGCTTCCTATAAAGACCATGTAGTTCATGGTTATGTAGTCTTCTCATTCACCTGTCTGTTCATCTCTCTTTGGTCCAAAAATTTTCCTAAGAACTTTATTCTCAAATACTCGTTAATCTCCTTTCCTCCCTTAAAGTAAGAGTACATGTTTCGCACCCATATAATATAACTGGTAGAATAATAGTTTTATATATTTTCAGCTTAACGTTTTTTTGAAAGGAGTTGGGACATCAAAAGTCTCTGCAATGCATAATAGCATGCATTTCCAGAATTCAGCCTATGTTTAATTTCTTTGTGCATCTCATTCCTATTTGTGATTATTGTTCCTAGGTATTTGAATTCAGCCAATTCCTCAAAATTTCCCTCATTTGTCATTAGCTGTCAATTTCCATTATATAATGTATTTCTACGTGTGACCATATATTTAGTTTTACTGATATTTACTTCCAGTCCTAATTTCTTAGTGTTACTCAATAGTGTGTGCGTGTTGGCCTTTAGTATCTCCTCGCTATCGGCCAGTAGTACTACATCATCAGCATAAACTAACAGCTTATTAATACCATTGAGTTGTAAGCCTTCCTCATTCTCTAAAGATTTAATGGCATGCTCTAGTACAAAATTAAATAGTAGAGGAGATTGTGCATCTCCTTGCTTCAACCCATTCTGGATTTCAAAAGTGTCTGAAAACTGTTTGCCTACACGCACCCTACTCGTTGAGCCATTTAGACACATTCGTATAAGTCTAACTAACTTTTTAGGAATTCCGAACTCCAGCAGGATACTATATAACTTCTCCCTCTTAATTGAATGATATGCTTTTTTGAAGTCTACATACAGTTGATGTACAGTACCATTATATTCCCATTTCTTTTCTAAAATCTGTCTTATACTAAAAATCTGATCTGTTGTAGACCTGTTTCTTCTAAATGCACATTGATGATCTCCTAGAATGTCATCAATATAGGGGTTTGTTATTAATACACCTAAATAATTAAATTCTGTTACTTGTTCTATAATTTCTCTTTCCACTTTACTATTTGTTCTACTAAATTAATGCACGTATTACTTGTTAAGTGGGTCTGTTGATTTCTACCAACAACGGCATTCCATGGCATTGTAAGAAAAAACAAGAGTGAGTGGCCTAGGACAAGAACAAGACTTATTATACACTTAGAAAGTAATTTGTTTATCAAGTGATTTAATTCAGGAGATTCTGAATTCAAACCTCAGGGACAGCTAATTTATCTGGAATTTTTTTGTATACTTGTTAAAACAAATACTTGCTGGATTTGCATTTCACTATTAGTAATAATTTCCTAAGGGAACACACCATAGTGTAGTTGGCTAAGACAATACGCTACAAGCCGTAAAGTCGAGGTTCGAGTCCCGGTGGTGTCAGGATTTTTAAACTGGCCTAAATCTGGGGGCACCATGGCCCTGGGATTGACACAGCCTCTAATCGAAATAAGTATCGGACAATTTTCCTGGAAGTAAAGGCAGCCGTCATGCAGGATTCACAACCCAGTTGACATCTCGTGCCGATTGTATACAAAGGTGGGAGCTTTAACCTCCTACTACCCCAAATGAATCCTAAGACCTCTTGTGGGACCACTTAATCTTTATCATCATTTCATAATTTGCTAAAAAAATCAATGTTACACACAACAATACGCATATTTTTTCTGCTATATGCTCAAAGAACCTAGACTCAGTCTAATGTAAAATGTACAAATATTTAAATATGTACACGTTTAGGTTATTTAGCATAACAGTCGCTGAACAGTTTCTATGTTTATCAGTTACGCTAAATAGTTCAATCTATATCGATACATTTGTAATGGAATCGTGCAAGTAGTGAACTAAGGTCATTTTATGTGGAATCAGGGCTGTTAAATAGTTTGTATGAAAAGGTAAACGTGCATGGACGTGCATTGGCAACACAATGTCTTACTTTTTTAGCTTGTCCGACATGGGATTGGATAGGAGGAGAGCGTCTTTTAACGTCTTTACTAATTCCGAGCTATGTTCCAGTTTTAATATAAATAAACCAGATGTATGACTGCATTTTCATTGGTCGAATAACGGTTTTACCTTTAAGCGGGTAAGAAAATGTAGATCGCTCTCTAACACTCGGAATGAAGGGAAATAAAAATTACCGGTATATTAACTAGCAAATGTCTGTATAAGTTACATGGGGGAATCTTAAAACATATGGTCTAATTACAATTTAAAAATACTAAATAAGTATTGTATTATTTTTACGCATGAACAATGCAACATACGTTGGAATTCAATTGTTTCAAAATGACCGCTTCTGAAAAGGAAGTAATTTGGAAAGCAGAGAGAAACTAATTATTTTGAATGTTTTCAAACATTTTAGTGAAAAATATCCCACATTAGACATGAAAATAACAGCAGAATTTACAGGTGAGTCAGCATGGAGTATATATTCTGCTCGTAATGAAATTGTACCGTTAAATAAAGGATATCTGTGCAAAAACGGTAAACGTCTGATTAGGTAGCCCTTATATAATTTTTTGTCGTAAATAAATAAGAAATGAAGAAAGTTCCTAATTATTGTACCATTTTATTTTGTATTCAGTCTTATACGACGTTCTCTAAGATCAATATTTCTACAGTTCCGTAGAAGATTCAGTCATATGGCGGTTAAAAGTAGTTCCAAGGTTGCGTCAATAGACGGAATCAGCGGAGTAATAACTTATGCAAGTTTGTTTATAGTGCAACTGAAACTTAGCTCGGAATTATTATATTGAGCATAATTTAACAGGCCTGTGATACATGATGGAACCCTGCAATAAAGTGAACTAAGGTAATTTTTAAGGAAAGGTAAACTTCCACAGATGAATGATTTTCTAATATCGTTTGCCTTCAATTTGAATTTCGAATGAATTTCAATATGGTTACCTTCTTCAGCAACAAATTATTAAAAAGAAAATATTTAGTGAAACTACAATAGGTAAAAAAACTATAAAGAGATCCAGTAACAATAATAATTAAATTTTGGAAACAATAATTTGAACAAAACTGCATTGTTACCCAATTGAAAAAAAAATCAATTATTAAAACAATGATTTTTAAACAATCGAGATCGTAACTGTAGAAACAAAACGTTACATAAATATATTGGGAGAAGTGGAATAAATTGTAAACTATGGAATTTCAGAATTAAGTAGTCTATCTATATTAATATTTACTTCGGAGTTTTCTCGGGATTTGTCTCTAAGTAATGAATTACTACAGCATACATGGTAATGGAATTTTGGTGAGCTATGTTTATTCTAGAGTAGGATTAATTTTGTATTTTTTTTTCATATTGGCTAAATTTAAAATAAAATAAATAAATAAATATATATATATATATATATATATATATATGGCATGATAAGAAAAATAAATGCCTGGACGGGATTTGTACCCGGACCACTGAATTGGTACTTCAGCGTAGTTGGTTAGAGCGCTAAACGTACAAAGTTTAGGAAATCGGGTTAAAATCCCATCCAGGCATTTATTTTCCTTATCATGGCATATTAAGCTTGCATTGCTCAATGTCAAAACATGTAATTATACATATATATATATATATATATATATATATATGTGTGTGTTATAACTATATTTATGATATACGGGAGATGGAACGATATCCCACTAACTCTCGTGTAATTTGAGTATACTATATGTAAGAAAAATAAATGTTTGTGTTGGGATTCCTGAGTAACTCAGATGGTTAGAGCGCTAGACGTACAAAATTTAGAAACTCGGGTTCAAATCCCGACTCAGGCATTTATTTTTGTTTTCATGGTGTAAATAAAGATTCCTTTAAGACATAACAAACATTTACGGAGTAGTTGCAACTGTGTGTGTGTGTGTGTATATATATATATATATATATATATATATATATATATCATATGTGTGTTTGTGTGTAGGCTATACTTTATATAGGGTATAAGTGTTTAGATACCCGTCCTCCACCTCTGGGACCCGAGTTTGCGTTTTGGTCACTTAATGTAGGGTTTGTGGTGGATAATTTGGAGGCAGTACAGGTTTTTCAAGGAGTAATAATAACAGCAATAACACTGGTCGACAAAAATGAACTTTTTCTTTCACAAGAATAAAAATATGACATTTTAGAAGTATTTTCCATCCTGAATTTAAATATCATTTCAGTTTCTTCCTATCAGAAAAGTTTTCTGTGATATTCATTTACATTTTTACAATGTTTATAATCTTAAATAAAATCCATCTAACTCTAACTCATTCTGACTTACCTAGAAAGTGGTAGATAGTGATTTTCGGGCATATTTTGCATCTGGAACATCTCTCTTCTTGGTCCAACAGTAGTCAGCCAGCATATTAAAACTCCACTTGACTTGGTACCTCTTTTCCATTGTGGGAATTTGCTAATGAAAACGCTCACCGTGCTCATCAGAGACAGCCCCAAGATTTTCCGGAAAGAAGTCTGCAAGAAGAGAATGCTAAAATCAATTTTAAAAAGTAGCTGTCACAATAAAACTGTGCTGATGTAAAAATTCTGACTACATATTTGAATTCAGTATGAAAAAAATGCACTAGATTCACTAATCTGATTTCTTGTGAAGAAAACCTTGTCGGCCAGTGTAATTAATCGTTATTTCAGTCAAATATTAAATTTATTCAAGTCGACGTTTCAATCTCCTTGTGTGAGATAATTTAAAAGAAATAAGTGTAAATTCTGGCTAAATTGACAGAGCGATTTTACTTTCCAATAAAATATTCCACAAACAAAACATCGAATTGGTTTAAACAGATTATGATGGAAAATTATTATCCACAAGAGTTCGTTAATCAACATATTAAGAGAACATTGAAAACATTGGAAGACAGAAAAACATCTACGGAATTAGATAAAATGAATGTAGATGTTAAACAACAAAGTTTTAAATGAATGTTACCTTATGCAAAAAGTTTAAATTAAGGATTGGAAAATAAATTGAAACCATTCATATTTGTTTTTGCTCATTGCAAACTTTAAAGAAATTTAATAAAAACGGACAAAAATAGAATTGCTAATAAATTGACAGATGTTGTTTGCAAAAATCAGTGTGGTGATTGCGAAAAGTCTTATGTAGGCCAAACAAAATTATTGCTAAGAAAAAGAATTGATGAACATAAAAAGAACATCCGTACACCATGTACAGAATTTTTGGTAATTAGTGAACATAGAATTAATCAAAATCATGAAATGCAATGGGATGACATAAATATTTTGCACAAAGAAAATAAGTACCATAAAAGATTGAGAGCAAACATGGTCTTTATAAAAAAAGAACAAAATGAAGCATTGAATAAACAAAAATATTTAAGTGAATGGTGTGAAACATATGATTCCGTGTTAAAATATGTTTAATCATAAATTGGAATTTTGAATTTGTAAAAAACACAAAATACAGACAGGTAAATGGAGAAGACTGCATAACAATGAATTACATGGTTTTTATAGGAAGCCAGATATAATGAAAACAGTTAGTCTCGTAGACTACGATGGGTAGGACATGTGGTACGAATGGGGTATGAAAGACGTGCATGGAAGCTTCTTGTAGGAAAACCAGAGTGATAACGCCCAGTTGGTATACCAAGAATGAGGTGGGAGAATAACATTAACTATGATTTGAGGGAAGTAGATTATACAATGGATGATTTGAAAACAGTGGTTCAGGATAGGGATATATGGTGAGCTTATGTCCGCGCGGCCATGAACCTCGGGTTCGATAGTGCCAGTAAGTTAGTTACTTAGTTATTTAGAAACACAAAATTGTCTTGGTGATGGTAACTATGTATTATAAACAACCACACAAAATGGAATGTCAAATGCCTTGAAAATGATCTCAACACAATGAAATTGAAACATTTACTTGAATAAATTTAATATTTGACTGAGATTAATTTTGCCTATTATTGTTATTATTATTAACTACTCTTAGGGAATAATATTTATAAAAACATATTAAATATTTTCAAGGAATTTCTTCCGATTTTCTCTACCAAAAAAAAAAACCATTCCTCATACCTCCAAACTCATGTCACATTTTCCGCTCCATTTCATTTCATCTGTTCCTGTGGTTGTGCGACAGGCCTGTCTTCCTATATCATAAAACCTCAATAATAGGAAATTCATCTCATCCCATTCTCGACCTGCCATTACACTGTCCATGAGCAAAGAGTTTATTTTAATATAGCCTACATGTATATTTCGATGTTATAATTAAATTTTGATATTTTGCAATGGAGGCAAAATATTACACGAAAAGTAAAAATATGGCCCGGACCGGGATTGAATTCGAGACCTCTAACTTTATAAGTTACTGAGATACCACATTCTCCACTCAAGGCCCCAGTGCAAACATCTTTTTTCTGAACTTCAGGCGTTATTTTCTTTTCTTTTCGTAAAATATTTGATCTTCATTTCTAAATGTCAAAATTTAATTATAACTTCGGAATAAAAAAGCGTTACCGCTATAAAGTAAAAATCATTAAAAGCTTTCTTTTTTATAACAGCCATAAAATGCACTGCAAGCAAAGTCCCGCTGCCTCTTGCGATGGAGAATTGTATATAAGGAAAGGAAAATGAATGTTTGCTCTAGAAGCCTGAGTGAGGACGTACAAAGTTAGAGATCTCGGGTTCAAATCCCGGTTGTAATTTTTTTCATGTTATATGTATGCACATACCTGATAGTTCCCAAACTTAAAATAATCTTAAATGGAATAAGATGACTAGAACATACTCAAAATACGCGTAATGAAAAAAAAAATAATTTAAGGTGAACAAACAGTTGGAAGATCAAATTCTCGCTGGGATAATGGAGTCTTGAAGAATATCAGGAGGGTGGGGATAAAAAATTGGTAAAATGTGTGCAGTGATAGATCGGCTTAGTGAATAATCTTAAAGGAGGCCAGGGCAGGATCAACCCATTATGTTCTTCTATGAGGACTTTGTTAAGATGTTTGTACAGTTTGTTCTTTGTTATATTGGCGTACATTTTGTATCCAGTATATAATAATGATAAAACTACTGTAGGCTATATTTATAATAATAAAATTAAATAAAAGTACATTTTGCAACAGATTAATACTATAGAGAACATATTCCTTCTTCTCATAACTAAAACATAGTTCCCTTGAATTGTCCTAATATACATGTTGTCAAAAATAACTTTACTCTCATTATTTTTTATAAACTGTTCTTATACAGTACAACCTCATTTATCTGACACTCTTTAATCTCCGGTTTATTAGGATGAATTTAGAATTTTTTGTATATATTGTAAATTAATTTGTCTCCGGATGTGAAGTGAAATGGTTTTTCCGTGACGGTAGTTTCCTTTGAAATGTGATGTTTAGGTGTGCTCAAATATTGATACACATTTTAGGATAAACGTACTGCATAATCTACTTTTCTGAATATTAGTTGTTGAAAGTGCCTTAATCTTATTCCCTAACCCAAGCTGATGTTAGTGAAAAGTATACATTATTGTGTACACGTAGGGCCTAAATGGTATACAACACTAAAACTTTCCTAACCTTGCCCTTTGCCCGCAAGTGTATTTTAGTAGAACTATTATCTAATTCGTATAGCCTTGCCAATTAACAGAGTGTGCTAACTATGATGTTTTGTAAGAATAAAGAGGCTGATATAAAAAATTAATTCCAATACCACGCCATTTTGTATGTTTACTCAGATTTAAAAAGCGTCATATATTTATTATACTTGAATCGTAGACTTTTTGTTTTTTAAACAAAACAAATCACAAAGGGTTGCACGTATTATTTACTAGTTCGCCCCTGAAGTGAAGAGGAAGGACCGCGCTAATAGGAATATAAGATACAGCATCGCTGGAAACATGTCCCGTAGCATTGCGGCACGTGCCATGGGCGGCATGCGCAATATTCAATCCATCCATCATCTGTTTTTCAAAAACGCTATGAAAATCAGAGTGCGCAAATTTTTATGGCAATATATTTTGGGAGTTTAAATAAATAAATAAATAATATTATAGCAATTAAAAATTACAATTATTAATTACAAACTTATTTACACAATACTAACAACAAATGTAAAATAATTATGTTCATTGTAGTAAGGTATTATGTGAAAATGAAAACTTTTCTACAATATTATAGAGTCTAAAATTCAATCAAAACTTGTTCATATATTCCGTGAAACGTTACACTACTTCACACATTCATCGCAAATATCTTTACGACGAACCCCACACACAAATATGTGACAATTTGGTTTTCCGATGTTTCGTTGACATCTAGTTTGCTTCTAGGCTTCTGGCTCTGGTGGTCTTTCGATGTCATAAGGAATGGGATCGGTGTTTTCGTCGCTTCGAGTGTTCAGAATTCTCTTAACAGCAGCTAAGAGAGCATTTCTTCTAATGAGTGGTGTCCAGAAGATTGAAATCCAAATTCTTCAAATAGGCTCAACTTGCGCCTAATCATTTCTCTTAGTTGCTGACTAGATAATGAACCACACATATGTTACAGCTTGTTCAATTATCCCATGAAATTAACACAGAGGCCATCTCCATGTTTGTTTTTTTTTACGCCACATTGTGTAACGATGAAGTGTCAAAATTTCTGTTTTCTTAGTGGTCACATCAACTTATTTACCACTGTATTGTCGGTAACATGAGTACCTTACTGTGAAACAAAGTGATATTAAAGCATTTTCCCAGTCTAAATCAAACTATGAAGATATTACTTTTGCATTTCTATATGCTGAAATGTAATTTTTTCTTCTTCTAAGTATACCTTCCATGATAAGTCCATGATCTCTAAGCATCATGTGCTATGCTGTGTGGAGAAAAGACTGATAGCTTTATATTTTTTTTTTCTGTGATGGGATAACAAAACGGAAGTCTGTCATCTGAACGTTGTATATGGCGACATATTTAAAAATATGTTTTTTTTTTCAACATTTTAGTTAAGTCATATTTCAATTAAGTACAGTTCCGTAAAGTAGGATTTTACTGTATACATATATTGGAATAATTTACCTAATTGAAATCCAGACATTCATATCACTAAAACTAAGTCACAATTTTTGTAATAATTACCGAAGTTAAGTTTGAACGATATAATCATGAACTGTCCAGTATGTGACTCAGAATCCTTTAGGATCTTCCTCCAAGCCAATCTATTCCTGGAACTATTCCACCAATTTCTTTTTCCCACCCTCCTAATATTCTCCATAACTCCATTATTCCAACGAGATTTTGGACTTCCAATTGTTTGTTCTCAAATTTTCTATTTATTCATTACTCATTTACTTAATATGTCCTGCTCATCTTAATATATTTATTTTAATTATAATATTACATAGACTATGATAGTCATAACATGTGGCACGAATTAGGAAAGAAAGAGGGACTCGATAATTACTTGTAGGAAAGTCAGAGGGAAATGCCGATTAGATAGGCCACGAATGAGGTGGCAGAATAATATTAACCATGGTTTGAAGGAAGTAGATTATGCAGGTGATAATTGGAAAACATTATTTCAGGATGGGGATGAATTGAGAACTTAAGTCCCGCGGCCATGGACCTAGGGTTCGATAGTGCCAGTGAGATAGTTCAATTACATATAAATAGCTATATAAAAAACACGAAAAGAAAAATAAACGCTTAAACCGGGATTTGAAACCGAGACCTCTGACTTTAATGTTAGTGACATAACGACTAGTCCACTCGGGCTCCTAGCACAAACAATTATTTTTCCTTCCTTATATAAGATTCTCAATCACAAGAGGCAATAGGACATCGTCGTCATTGCCATCTCGCGGCTTCTATAACAAATAAGCATTTTAAAGAGAATATTTACATTATAGCAGTAACACATATTTATTTCGATCTTATAATTAAATTTTGACATTTACATGAAACTATTACTTGTTATTGAAGTCGCGAGTTGGCAATGAGGACATGGTCGCGCTGCCTCTCATAATTAAGAATAATATATAAGGAAGGAAAATGAATGTTTGAGCTAGAAGTTTGAGTGGATTAATGGTTATAGACTTGTAACGTATAAAGATAGAAGTCTTGGGTTTAAATCCCGGGTCAGGTTTTTATTTTTATTTTCATTTTGTATTTGGCCTTCATTGCTAAATGTCATAATTTAATTATAACAACGAAATATATATGTATGTATAAATTAAAGTCTCTGTTCGTGTCTGGTATAATGTCAGATGGAGTAATATGGTGAGATGAAGGTCCCTCTAATTGATGGTCTACGATATACGAAGATACTTACTGACAGGTCTGTCGCATTATGAAATGGGCACATGAAATAAAATGAAATAGAAAACATGGGTTTGGAGGTAGTGGATTGAGTTTTGTTAGGGTTTATCCCGCCATCGAGATAAACACTCAAAAAGTCTGCCCTGGGTTCACAAATCCCATGTGGAGAGTTAGAGATAGGAATTCCCGTCCCTGAGGTAACCACTAATTGACCGATGATATATATATATATAGTATGTATCTTCTTTTTGATTGAGGATATTACATTACAGACCTGTTGACTGCTGTTTCATCAAAAATGTAAACATACGAATCTTGGGACTATTATTTGAACGAGGATATCAATAATACACTTTTGCTGACCTCTTTTTAACCATCGAAATGATCTGCTGATATTAACCGAGGATATAATAAATATGGATCTTCTGACCATTAAATGATCGATTATATAAAATTATACATATTTTCGTCAACAATGACCGAAAATATAAAAAAAAAACGTGGATCTCCTGAATACTAACTTACCAATGATATAAACATGTTTATCTCCAGATCACTAAATCACCGAGGATATATAAATAGATAACTCTATACAGTATGTGACCGAGGTTGCAAAAATATGGATATTATGACCGCTAAATAACTGAGTATATAAAAGGTCGGTTCTTCTGAACACTAAATAATCGAGGATGTAAAAAATGTGGGACTTATGGTCACTAAATGGCACACGATATCTACAATATATTTCTACTAACCTGTATATGACCGTGGATATACAATATGGAGGACCTGACCGATATTTCCGAGAATATCTATAATATATTTCTAGTGACCACTTTTCAACCGAAGATATTGATAATATGGTTCGACTGATTACCATAGAGTGAATTTATTTGAAGAAATTGATGAATACTTGCAGACCACTATTTCATCGAGGATATAAAATACAGAGATTCTGACCATTAATTGTCCGAATATACCTATAATAACTTTCAAGTGACTGCTATTTGACCGAGAGAATATACACGCTGACTCATTTGATCAAAGATATTACAATACAGATCTTCCGATCACTATTTGAACTGAAATATAAACGCACGGAGCTCCAGTCCATTATTTGACCAAGGATATCGAAATATACATTATCTGACATCTATTAGTCGGAGTATATCGAAATATATCCCATATGACCATTAGGATATCGATAATATGGTACTGCTTACCACTATATGACGGAGGAAAATCAAAGTATCAATCTGCTCTCTGGTTGAGAATATTAATATACAGGGCTAATGTTCACTATTTCATCGAAGATATGACAATACGGAGATATTGACCATTATTTAACCGAGGATATACATAACATTGTTCCCCTGACCAGTATTTCGCCGAGGATAATCATAATATGGTTCTGCTATTTGCTTGGAGATATTAATATACAGGCCTGCTAATACTGTTCATCGAGGATATGGAGATACTGACCATTATTAAACCGAGGATGTCCATGACATGTTTCCGCTTACAACTATTTGGCCGAGGTTAATCATAGAATTGATTTGCTATTTGACTGAATATATTAATAGACAGATCTGCTGATCACTACTCATCTAGGATACGGAGATACTCACCATTATTTAACCGAAGATATACATAACATGGTCCCGCTGACGAGTATTTAGCCGAGGTTAACTTTAATACGGATCGGCTATTTGAATGAAAATATTACTATACAGGCCTGCTGATCACTATTCATCCAATTTTAACAATATGTAGATACTGACCTGTACTTAACCGAGGATATCCATAACACATTTACGCTGAATAGTATATGGCCGAGGTTATTTAAAGTATGGATCTGCTATTTGAATGCTGATATTACTATACATGCCTGCTGATCACTGTTCATCCAATTATAGCAATACGGAGACACTCTCCATTATTTAACCGAGGATATCCATATAATGGTTTCGCTGACCAAAATTTGGCCGGACGTCGATCATACTATGGATCTGCTACTTGTATGAATATGTCACTATATAGACCTCCTGATCACTGTTCATCGAGGATACGGAGATACTCTCCATTATTTAACCGAGGATATCCATAACATGGTTTCGCTGACCAGTATTTGGACGAAGTTGATCGTAGTATTGGTCTGTTATTTGATTGAAGATGTTACTATACAGGCCACCTGACCACTATTCATCAAGGATACGGAGATAATGACCATTATTTAACCGAGGATATCCATTATATGGTACTACTGATAAGTATTTGGCCCAATATAATCATACAATGGAACTGCTATTTGATTGAAGCTGTTACTGTACAGGCCTGCTGACCACCTTTCGTTGAGGATACGGAGATACTGACCACTATTAAACCGAGGATATCCATTATATGGTTCCGCTGATAAGTATTTGGCCCAAGTTAACCATACAATAGAACTGCTATTTGATTGAAGCTGTTACTGTACAGGCCTTCTGATCACTTTTCATTGAGGGTACGGAGATACTAACCATTATTAACCCGAAGATATTCATTATATGGTTTCGCTGATAAGTATTTGGCTCAACTTAATCATTCAATGGATCTGCTATTTGTTTGAAGCTGTTACTGTACAGGCCTGCTTATCACTATTCATCGAGGATACGGAGATACTGGTCATTATTTAACCTAGAATATCCATTACATGGTTTCACTGACCAATTATTTGGCCCAAGTTCACGTAGTATTGATCTGCAATTTGATTGAAGATGTAGGTATACAGGCCTGCTGATCAATATTCATCGAGAATACGGAGATACTGACCATTATTTAACCGAGGATATCCATTATATGGTTTCGCTGATAAGTATTTGGCCCTAGTTAATGGATCTGCTATTTGTTTGAAGATGTTACTGTACAGGCCTGCTTATCTCTATTCATCAAGGATAGGGAGATACTGGTCATTATTTAACCTAGAACATCCATAACATGGTTTCACTGACCAATTTTTTGGCCGAAGTTCACGTAATACTGATCTACAATTTGATTGAAGATGTTGCTATACAGGCCTGCTGATCACTACTCATCGAGGTACGGAGATACTGACCATTATTAAACCGAGTATATCCATTAAATGGTTTCGCTGATAAGTATTTGGCCCAAGTTAATCATACAATGAATCTGATATTTGTTTGAAGCTGTTACTGTACAGGCCTGCTTATCACTATTCATCAAGGATACGGAGATACTGGTCATTATTTAACCTAGAATATCCATAACATGGTTTCACTGACCAATTTTTTGGCCGAAGTTATCGAAGTATTGATCTGCAACTTGATTGAAGAAGTTGCTATACAGACCAGCTGATCACTATTCATCGAGGTACGGAGATACTGACCATTATTAAACCGAGGTTATCCATTATATGGTTTCGCTGATAAGTATTTGGCCAATGGATCTGCTATTTGTTTGAAGCTGTTAGTGTACAGGCCTGCTTATCACTATTCATCGAGGATACTGGTCATTATTTAACCTAGAATATCCATATCATGGTTTCACTGACCAATTGTTTGGCCGAAGTTATCGTAGTATTGATCTGCAACTTGATTGAAGATGTTGCTATACAGGCCACCTGATCACTATTCATCGAGGTACGGAGATACTGACCATTATTAAACCGAGGTTATCCATTATATGGTTTCGCTGATAAGTATTTGGCCAATGGATCTGCTATTTGTTTGAAGCTGTTAATGTACAGGCCTGCTTATCACTATTCATCGAGGATACGGAGATACTGGTCATTATTTAACCTAGAATATCCATAACATGGTTTCACTGACCAATTTTTTGGCCGAAGTTATCGTAGTATTGATCTGCAACTTGATTGAAGATGTTGCTATACAGACCAGCTGATCACTATTCATCGAGGTACGGAGATACTGACCATTATTAAACCGAGGTTATCCATTATATGGTTTCGCTGATAAGTATTTGGCCAATTATCTGCTATATGTTTGAAGCTGTTAATGTACAGGCCTGCTTATCACTATTCATCAAGGATACGGAGATACTGGTCATTATTTACCTCGAGATATCCATAACATGGTTTCCTTGACCAATTTTTTGGCCGACGTTATCGTAGTATTGATCTGCAACTTGATTGAAGATGTTGCTATACAGACCAGCTGACCACTATTCATCGAGGTACGGAGATACTGACCATTATTAAACCGAGGTTATCCATTATATGGTTCGCTGATAAGTATTTGGCCCAATGTAATCTACAATGGAACTGCTATTGATTGAAGCTGTTAATGTAGAGGCCTGCTGACCACCATTTCGTTGAGGATACGGAGATACTGACCACTATTAAACCGAGGATATCCATTATATGGTTCCGCTGATAGTATTTGGCCAAGTTAACCATACAATAGAACTGCTATTTGATTGAAGCTGTTACTGTACAGGCCTTCTGATCACTTTCATTGAGGGTACGGAGATACTAACCATTATTAACCCCGAAGATCTTCATTATATGGTTTCGCTGATAAGTATTTGGCTCAACTTAATCATTCATGGATCTGCTATTTGATTGAAGCTGTTACTGTACAGGCCTGCTTATCACTATTCATCGAGGATACGGAGATACTGGTCATTATTATAACCTAGAATATCCATAACATGGTTTCACTGACCAATATTTGGCCCAAGTTCACGTAGATTGTATCTGCTAATTTGATTGAAGATGTACTGTATACAGGCCTGCTGATCAATATTCATCGAGAATACGGAGATACTGACCATTATTTAACCGAGGATATCCATTACTATGGTTTTCGCTGATAAGTATTTGGCGACCTAGTTAATGGATCTGCTATTTGTTTGAAGATGTTACTGTACAGGGCCTGCTTATCTCTATTCATCAAGGATAGGGAGATACTGGTCATTATTTAACCTAGAACATCCATAACATGGTTTCACTGACCAATTTTTGGCCGAAGTTCACGTAATATCTGATCTACCAATTTGATTGAAGATGTTGCTATACAGCCTGCTGATCACTACTCATCGAGGTACGGAGATACTGACCATTATTAAACCGAGTATATCCATTAAATGGTTTCGCTGATAAGTATTTGGCCCAAGTTAATCATACAATGAATCTGATATTTGTTTGAAGCTGTTACTGTACAGGCCCTGCTTATCACTATTCATCAGGAGATACGGAGATACTGGTCATTATTTAACCTAGAATATCCATAACATGGTTTCACTGACCAATTTTTTGGCCGAAGTTATCGAAGTTAGATTGATCTGCAACTTGATTGAAGATGTTGCTATACAGACCAGCTGATCACTATTCATCGAGGTACGGAGATACTGACCATTATTAAACCGAGGTTATCCATTATATGGTTTCGCTGATAAGTAGTTGGCCAATGGATCTGCTATTTGTTTGAAGCTGTTAGTGTACAGGCCTGCTTATCACTATTCATCGAGGATACTGGTCATTATTTAACCTAGAATATCCATATCATGGTTTCACTGACCAATTGTTTGGCCGAAGTTATCGTAGTATTGATCTGCAAACTTGATTGAAGATGTTGCTATACAGGCCACCTGATCACTATTCATCGAGGTACGGAGATACTGACCATTATTAAACCGAGGTTATCCATTATATGGTTTCGCTGATAAGTATTTGGCCAATGGATCTGCTATTTGTTTGAAGATGTTAATGTACAGGCCTGCTTATCACTATTCATCGAGGATACGGAGATACTGGTCATTATTTAACCTAGAATATCCATAACATGGTTTCACTGACCAATTTTTTGGCCGAAGTTATCGTAGTATTGATCTGCAACTTGATTGAAGATGTTGCTATACAGACCAGCTGATCACTATTCATCGAGGTACGGAGATACTGACCATTATTAAACCGAGGTTATCCATTATATGGTTTCGCTGATAAGTATTTGGCCAATTTATCTGCTATATGTTTGAAGCTGTTAATGTACAGGCCTGCTTATCACTATTCATCAAGGATACGGAGATACTGGTCATTATTTAACCTAGAATATCCATAACATGGTTTCCTTGACCAATTTTTTGGCCGACGTTATCGTAGTATTGATCTGCAACTTGATTGAAGATGTTGCTATACAGACCAGCTGATCACTATTCATCGAGGTACGGAGATACTGACCATTATTAAACCGAGGTTATCCATTATATGGTTTCGCTGATAAGTATTTGGCCAATGGATCTGCTATTTGTTTGAAGCTGTTAATGTAGAGGCCTGCTTATCACTATTCATCGAGGTACGGAGATACTGACCATTAGTAAATCGAGGATATCCATTATATGGTTTCGCTGATAAGTATTTTGCCAATGGATCTGCTATTTGTTTGAAGCTGTTAATGTACAGGCCTGCTTATCACTATTCATCGAGGATACGGAGATACTGGTCATTATTTAACCTAGAATATCCATAACATGGTTTCACTGACCAATTTTTTGGCCGACTTTATCGTAGTATTGATCTGCAATTTGATTGAAGATGTCGCTATACAGGCCAGCTGATCACTATTCATCGAGATACGGAGATACTGACCCTTAATAAACCGACGATATCCATTACATGGTTTCGCTGATAAATATTTGGCCCAAGTTAATCATTCAATGGATCTGCTATTTGATTGAAGCTGTTACTGTACAGGCCTGCTTATCACTATTCATCAAGGATACGGATATACTGGTCATTATTTAACCTAGAATATCTATAACATGGTTTTACTGACCAATTTTTTGGCCGAAGTTCACGTAATATTGATCTGCAATTTGTTTGAAGCTGTTACTGCACAGGCCTGCTTATCACTATTCATCGAAGATATGAAGATACTGGTCATTATTTAACCTACAATATCCATAACATGGTTTCACTGACCAATTTTTTGGCCGAAGTTCACGTAATATTGATCTGCAAATTGATTGAAGATGTTGCTATACAGGCCTGCCGAACTCTGTTCATCGAGGTACGGAGATACTGACCATTATTAAACCGAGGATATCCTTTTATGGTTTCGCTGATAAGTATTTGGCCCAAGTTAATCATACAAGGGATCTGCTATATGTTTGAAGCTGTTACTGTATAGGCCTGCTTATCACTATTCAGCAATGATACGGAGATAGTGGTCATCATTTAACCTAGGATATCCATAACATGGTTTCACTGACCAATTTTTTGGCCGAAGTTCACGTACTATTGATCTGCTATTTGATTGAAGATGTTGCTATACAGGCCATCGAGGTACGGAGATACTGACCATTATTAAACCGAGGATATCATTATATGATTTCGCTGATAAGTATTTGGCCCAAGTTAATAATTCAATGGATCTGCAATTTGTTTGTAGCTGTTAATGTACAGGCCTGCTTATCACTATTCATCAAAGATACGGAGATACTGGTCATTATTTAACCTAGAATATCCATAACATGGTTTCACTGACCAATTTTTTGGCCCAAGTTCACGTAGTATATTCATCTGCAATTTGAGTGAAGATATTGCTATACAGGCCTGCTGATCACTATTCATCGAGTTACGGAGATACTGACCATTATTTAACGGAGGATATATATTATATGGCTCCGCTGATAAGTATTTGGCTTAAGTTAATCATACAATGGATCTGCTATTTGTTTGAAGCTGTTAGTGTACAGCCCTGCTTATCACTATTCAGTAAGGATACGGAGATACTGGTTATTATTTAACCTAGAATATCCATAACATGGTTTCACTGACCAATTTTTTGGCCGACGTTATCGTAGTATTGATTTGCAATTTGATTGAAGATGTTGCTATACAGGCCAGCTGATCACAACTCATCGAGGTACGGAGATACTGACCATTATTAAACCGAGGATATCCATTTATATGGTTCGCTGATAAGTATTTGGTCCAAGTTAATCATACAATGGATCTAATATATTTGTTTGAAGCTGTTACTGTACAGGCCTGCTTATCACTATTCATCGAGGTACGGAGATACTGACCATTATTAAACCGAGGATATCCATTATATGGTTTCGCTGATAAGTATTTGGCCACTGGATCAGCTATTTGTTTGAAGCTGTTACTGTACAGGCCTGCTTATCACTATTCATCGAGGATACGGAGATACTTGTCATTATTTAACCTAGAATATCCATAACATGGTTTCACTGACCAATTTTTTGGCCGACGTTATCGTAGTATTGATCTGCAATTTGATTGAAGATGTCGCTATACAGGCCAGCTGATCACTATTCATCGAGGTACGGAGATACTGACCATTATTAAACCGAGGATATCCATTATATGCTTTCGCTGATAAGTATTTGGCCCAAGTTAATCATAAAATGGAACTGCTATTTGTTCGAAGCTGTTACTGTACAGGCCTGCTTATCACTATTCATCAAGGGTACGGAGATACTGGTCATCATTTAACCTAGAATATCCATAAATGGTTTTGTTGACCAATTTTTTGGCCGAAGTTCACATAGTATTGATCTGCAATAAGATTGAAGATTTTGGTATACAGGCCTGCTGATCACTATTCTTCGAGGTACGGAGATACTGACCATTATTAAACCGAGGACATCCATTATATGGTATCGCTGATAAGTATTTGGCCCAAGTTAATCCTATCCCAAGATATCCATATCATTATTCCGCTGACAAGTATTTGACTGAAGTTGACCATAGTATGGATCCGCTTTTTGATTAAAAATGTTACTATACAGGCCTGCTGATGAACATCCATCGAGGATACGGAGATACTGGTCATTATTTAACCGAGGATATCCATAACATGATTCCGCTTACCATTATTTGGCCGATGTTGTTCATAGTATGAATCTGCTTTTTGATTGTAGGCATTACTATACTGGGCTGCTGATCAGTAATTCATTAGGATATAGTAACATCAATATTCTGAAGTTATTTGATCGATGATATGCATAGAATAAATCTGCGAACTCCTCAGATTAAAGATATTACTTTAATGTTATCCTTTGAACCTGAATTTAATTTCATATTATATTGATTTCAAGCGTATGGAAACCATGTTAATAAAGTATAATACCATATAATATGCAAATCTTTTCTTTTTGTAAATTGTAATTTTCACAGTTTATAGCGTTTTTTTACAATTAATGGAAGCGACAATGTATGTTATTTTATGAAGATATACCCGAGATATTCTGTAAGTTTCAATTACATGAACACTTTTTTATTATAAATCTAGTTAAATCTATTTTTTAATTAATATGAGATAATATCCATAATGGATATTATTTAGGATTAGGTGGTTCAATTTCGATGTAGGTACATTTTCGATGCTAAAGTAAATGAGGTTATTTTTATATCTCTTTTGGTATCTACTTTAAATTAACAATAAATGAATGGTCGTTGCTCCTTCTTATGTTCTGAAGCAATAAAAGTGTTCAGTTCTTATTAGGTCTACATGTTCTATTAACAGTGAATGTTTTTGAAAGCTATTAACCCGTAAATTGGCAAAAAAAAAATTCTTCTGTTAATTATTTAAATGTGGCGGACCGCAGTGAAAACGGTATCTTGCACAACTGTTATTCTTAAATATATTGTATAATTAGACACACATTTAAGTGGTTTCTTTTTGTTCGTTTTCTTCTTATTTATGTAAAATATTAATTAATTGAACCAACTGATGTGTTCCAAAGGTACATTACGAATTTAAGCGGTTAATTTAATTAAAACAGACTTCTACCTCTGTTATATGGCATCGTGTGTATATATATATATATATAAAAATATATATATATTATATATATATATATATATATTATTCAGTACCACACAAGTTGTCATTTTCGACATTCTGGTATTCTCTCCGTGGCGTTATTGTAATCCACTTCTGAGGTTGGGGCGCTTGAAGGGCGGATGTACGCTATCCCTATGATGTATGATATGTGATGATTGAATGGTACTGATTAGCCCGGATAGGTCTTAATGAGCATGTTAATGATGATAATGATGGCCAGATGATGTTTGGAGACCGTTTGGGCCTTAAAATTTCCTGACATTTATTTGTCTTACAGATGAGGAAAGACCCCGAGAAAAACATCGCCCAGGAAACTTGTCCCAACCGGGGATTGACCCCAGGTCCTCTGCGTGACAAGGCAACACGCTGCCTCGAGACCACAGGGGTGGACGTACTCGTATATATTATACATTTAATATGTAGATTTCATTTTATCGCCAAGAAACCTGTTATATTTGTGTTAACATTTCTGTAAAGTTTAGTTGCCATCTCGGTGGACGCGTGATTAGGGCCCACGGCAGCTCCTACTGGAATGCCAAGTTCGACTCCTGGCGATTCAGGAGGGGGGGGTGTTGGTAATGGATCACGCCGGGATTTTTCAGGTTGTTTCTCGGGGTTCTTCCGTTTCCAGAATTTCATCACAACAACATTCTCCACTCCTCTTCAATCCCCCACCATGACATTTCATCTTCATTCATTGATTTCATGCCACTTTTCACCTCATTCCATGTTATCATTATTGTGTCCGTTCAGAAAATTGTTTTTTAATACAGGATGCTACACTGGATTGTCGCTGTAATATTTCCCAAACAACAATATACTATTTACAGTATATTACAACAATTTATGTCCACCACTGTGGTCTCGAGGTAGCGTGCTGCCTTGTCACGCAGCGGGCCCAGGTTCGATCCCCGGCCGGGACAATTTTTCTGGGTGAGGTTTTTATAGGGGTTTTTCTTCGCCTATAAGACAAATATTAGGAAAACTTTAAGGCCCAAACGGTCTCCGAATTCATATGGCCATCATCATCATCATCATCATTATCATCATCATCCTCACCGATGTGGAAAGCAACGGGAAGTTACCACACCTACAATTCCCTAGTAAAGCTGCAAAACCTAGCATGAAAATGCTATGATTACACTGAAAGATTTGCTCTCGGGCAGAATTACTATGGATGGATAACAATATAGTAATAGTAATTAATTTTATTTTAGCTTTTCACTAATAGGACCTGTCATGTTTGAAAGAGAAATTTACGTAAGTTAAAAAATATATTCTTTCAGCGATAGAGTGGTAGGGCAATATTAAAACAAGAAAAAAATAGCGCATCATAAAGATAATTTGATGTCTTCGCAAAATGGCATTTATGTTCTAAATGCAATGAAATGGCTGTTGGCATGACAATTATGCAATTAGCCGTATATGCTAGTCTTCAGGATAAGCAAATTTCTACCCTTGGAGAACTTCACGAACGGGTATCCAATAAAATTCGAGGACTTGTGTTTTCATATAGGCCTATAGTCAAGGACGACCATAAGACGGAAGACCGATTATTAAAGACTGATAGATTAAAAACTGTTCCTGATACTAGAAACATTGATTTTGTCATATCTGTATATTAAAACTTAATTTCTGTCAAAATGTTCTCCACTTTGTCAGAGGACATGATAAATAATGTAGTTATCTGCCGCACACCGCGGGTATGAGAAGCGAAGCGACGGTCTGCTAAGCTATGAGACACCGAGAAGCCTGTTTGACCACGATAAGCCTTCGACTAGGCAAGTTATGGTTTTAGTTTCTTACAGACGAAATTGTGTAGTTTCCATTATAGAACTACACAAATAAAGTAAAATAACATCATCATCTTCTTCTTCAAGGTATGTATGGGCCTGTTGGTCCATTCCGCTCCCCGGTGCACTATATGCTGCAGGTGCAGGTCGTTCTTCCTACGTCGTTTTGGTCTTCCTACATTTCTTCGGTCTAGAGGTTTATAATGAAGCAGCTCTTTTGATAAACGATTATTTGACATTCTTTGTACAGCCTTTGAAATGATTGATTGCGCACAGATAATTTTTAAGTCTCAGAATGAAGCCACTGCGCATGATCAAATATCAGAGATCAGCTATTTGGATGACAAGTATACAACTATTTGAGAAACTAAATCAGATCTATTTCGTTGTGTGTCGTACAATAGAAAACAATTTCGTGTAAATAAGTAGTGCGCTAAATACTGAAAATAAAACAAAGCAAAAGAAATGAAACAAAAGAAAGAACACTAATTGGAATAAGGACGAGAGAGAGAGAAAAAAAAGCATGGCAGCAGGATCGCACACGCGACCTCATGCATGGGAAACAGAAGCTCCCTTCACTAGACCACAACCATCTCTCCTAGAAATTGTCTGCATGAAGCTATGCAGTACTTCAGGACTTACTTGCATAATGAAATTAGTTATTAACTTAAATTAATCAGACGCATTTTGTATTAGTAATGGAAATATATAATTGTATTATGCCATGTGTTTTGTAAACAAAGTAATGAGACGTTACAATCGTTATTCACACACATATATATATATATTGAGCTGTTCCCTTTAATTTATTTATTTCCATATATTCCATAAATCAAAGGGAACCAATACATATAACAGGAGGAGTTAGACAAGGTTGTCCACTATCAACCACTCTTTTTAACATTTATTTCGACGACATGATAAGATCATGGAAGCAAATGACGACTGTGGGAATTACCTTAGGAAATATAGTAATAAAAACAGTAGTCTTTGCAGATGACCAGATTTTAATAGCAAAAACAGAGGACGAACTAGAAAGAATGCTGTATAAACTAAATGAAATATCAAAAAATGCAACATGCAAATATCCTCACAAAAAAAAAACAATGGCCTTCATGGATGCTCATCCGGTTCGGACAAAGATAATATTAGAAAATAAACTAATAGAACAAGTGGTAAGATATAACTTCCTAGGTTGCGAAATATCATACACAGCGGAAACAGATATAAGTAACAAACTAAATATGTTTAATTATATAACAGGAACACTAAAAAGAACTTTGAAAAATAAAGCCAGGAAAGACTCTATAATGAAATTATGCAAGACAATGGCAGTGCCTATTATTACTTATGGGTCCGAAACATGGACAGTGACAACACAACAATCTGCCGGAATACAAGCTGCTGAAATGAGATTCCTCAGACCAATAGCAGGATATCAAAGAACAGACAAAAAACATAACACAGAAATAAAACAACAACTAAACACAACAATAGGAAAATACAGAACAAACTGGAAAGAACACTTGGCAAGGATGACTGAGAATAGAATATCAAAAGCAGCATACAGCTATTCACCACGAGGAAGAAGAAGTTTGGGAAGACCAAAGAAAAGATGGAAAGAGCAGCAATTTGGAGCCGGAGCAGGCAAGTAAATAAGCCTAAATCGTGTTGAAGAAGATGAAGAAGAAGAAGATATTCCATTCCATAGTAATTCTGCTCGAGGGCAGATTTTTCACTGCAATAAAAGCATTTTCATGCTATGCTTTGCAGGTTTACTAGGATACTGTAGGTGTGGTAGCATCCCATTTCTTTCACACCGGTGAAGAATGATGATGGTAATGATAAGGATGATGATGATGACCGGATGATTTTCAGGGACCGTTGGGCCCTAAGCTGCCTGACATTTATCTTACAGGTGAGGGAAAATTCCAAAAAATTCTGACCCAGGAGCCTGTCCCGACCGGGAATATTTCCACATATATACAAATTTATTTATAAAACGAAGCCTGGTAACATGTAGGTATTATGAAAATTAACGACGTTATTAAGTAATAATAAATAAAAAAATCTACCTGACCTGAATCGAACGTGGGCCCGCGTCGTCGGAAAAGGAGCATCTTACCGACTGCTTCACTCAAGCGAACGATACGAATGCTGCATCAAGAGAGACTTACGCCGTCCGCTTTATATTCAAATATATATATATCCATCCATCCATAGTAATTCTGCCCGAAGGCAGGTCCTTCACTGCAATCATAGCATTTCCATGCTATGCTTTGCAGCTTACTAGAGAATTGTAGGTGTAGTAGCTTCCCGTTGCTTTCCACACCGGTGAAGGATGATGATGATGATGGCCATATGATTTCGGGGACCGTCTGAGCCTTAAAGTTTTCCTGACATTTGTCTTATAGGTGAGGAAAAACCGCGATAAAAACCTCACCTAGAAAAACTGCCCCGACCGGGGATCGAACCCGGGCCCGCTGCGTGACAAAGCAGCACGCTACCTCGAGTCCACAGCGGTGGACTATATATATATATATATGTCTTAGTAACATATTTTCGCTCAATATGTCCACCGCTGTGATCTCGAGGTTATGTGCTGCCTTGTCACGCAGCGGGCCCGGTTTCGATGCCCGGTCTGGACTAGTTTCCTGGGTGAGGATTTTTTTTTTCGGTTTTTCCTCACTTGTAAGACAAATTCCATGAAACTTTAAGACCCAAACGGTGTCCGAACATCATCTGACCATCATTATCGTCATTAAAATATTCATTAATTTTAGGATTAAGGCCTCTCTTGGCGAATCAATGCCATCATCTCCACCTATCATATATCATCGGGGCAATTATAACGCCGCTTTCATGGCGTCCTAACCTCAGATGTGGGTTACAATAACGCCATGCCAGGAGAGAATACCAGAATGTTGAAATGACAACATGGTGGTATTGAATAATAATAATAATAATAATAATAATAATAATAATGATTATGATGATTATGATGATGATGATTATGATGATAATGACGATACTGACGATGACAATAATAACAATAACAATAATAACAACAATAATAACAACAATAATAGCAATAATAATAACAATAATAATAACAATAACAACAATAACAACATCAACAACATCAACAACAACATCAACAACACCACCAACAACAGCAACAACATCAACATCAACAACAACATCAGCATCAACAACAACATCAACAACAACAATAATAATAATAATAATAATAATAATAATAATAATAATAATAATAATAATAATAATAATAATAATTTTCACTAAATATTAATTCCCGTAGTAACGTATTTTCAATAAATATTTTGTGCGCCCCATCAAATGTAAGATCGTGTGACATATAAGTTTGTTATTACATTTGTAACGCGTGTGCGCGAATGTTTGGTTTGTCTTAACACAACTTTTTGCTGGTTTTGATTAATG
The DNA here is from genome assembly GCA_030220185.1 of Diploptera punctata. Lineage (NCBI taxonomy): Eukaryota > Metazoa > Arthropoda > Insecta > Blattodea > Blaberidae > Diploptera > Diploptera punctata. Next base: position 45,646 of record JASPKZ010003484.1, read on the forward strand.
TTATCACGATGTTTTACTCACTGCGAGTTAGAAAAAACTACTCGAGCGCATGCGACTTTAACAAAGATATATTTTAATCATATATTTAATTTATAAGCATTGTGCTCCACATAAAGTTTCAGAGCTCGCACAAGTTTTTGCTAAGCAGATGCTTTACACGGTTTATTAATAGCATATTTTTTATAAGCTTAGATACCTGTTTGTTGCGACAGAAACAAATTAGCCACGACGAAACTTATTCTTGAATACAAACACACTAAATAACTATAATGCATCATTTTTATATCATACTAACTGATTACCCGATGTTGCTCGGGTAGACCTATTTGTGTATCCAATCTTCTTGTCATCAATCATTTATTGATCCCAGAAACTGTGAATTCAACAATAAAATCTCGGTCATTTTGGACATTTCACTATTCACTTCTTCACGCCGATGAGGCTTAAATGACATCGGGAGAGTCACTACTCATCTCATTAAGTAAGAGATTTATGTACTCGAATCAAATATCTACCGTTATAAATTATGCTATGCTTGCAGCTTTACTAGGGAATTGTAGGTGTGGTAGCTTCCCGTTGCTTTCCACACCGGTAAAGGATGATGATGGTGATAATGATAAGGATGATGATGATGGCCATATGATTTCGGGGACCGTTTGGGCCTTAAAGTTTTCCTGATATTTGTCTTACAGGTGAGGAAAAACCCCGATAAAAACCTCACCCAGTAAAACTGTTCCGACCGGGGATCGAACCCGGGCCCGCTGCGTGACAAGATAGCACGCTACCTCGAGACCACAGCGATGGACAAAAAAAAAATATATATATAGATATATATATATATATATATATATATATATATATATATATAATTATAAAGACTATCCAATCCACCGTTTGCTCCAGAGCCGAGAAGTCTCCAACATCGTGCCTTTGTGCAGAGCTACGGATCATATGCTAGTTCGAGTTTCTAAAAGGGAAGCAAAATTGTCATGGAATTTTGGCCAGTTTAGAATCGACGATCTCCCACAGAATCGTGCGTAAATTAGATAGCTACAATCAGTAGCGGCTGCAGGTATAGAAACCCAGCTATAACGGTTGCGGAACTGGTACGCTGATCACATATCAGTCCCTGTACTGATTGTATTACCGACCCCCTCTGTAAATGGCACACATGAATAAGAGACCATCAATCGCCTTTTTGGCCAAGGATCTTCTGAGACTGTCGCGTCATGGAGTTTTTTTATGGTGCCTACCGATAGTTTAGAAAAATTGTCTCAAACAGTGGCCGAATGATATGCTGGATGCTCATTACCGCATAATCACACGTGTACAAAAAAATAATTACATAAATACAGTTTTGCATTAACATTGTCTTGTTTTCTCCTATATTGGTGTATATCAAGTATAATCTTCAGTAACTTACCTTCGCTATCCAAACACTGTAACCACCCTCCCATCCGCGAGCGTATCCTTGAATTCTGAATGATAATAATTGGTGCTTTTGGAGAAACGTATTTCGATAGGGTGCAGCGAGCATTGACCAAGTATTACACATCACTCAATGACTTTAATATGCCAATTTAACAAACCGCCTTAAATTAATTTATCTACAAATCTTACAAATATATTTAAAAATCCGTAGTACGTTAACTCTTTTTTTGTATCCAAGTGTCTGTTCTCATTATAGTCGGATCACAGTCTTTTTCCCCGTGACGGAGGGAGATGGAATGAAGACTATGCATGCCGCCCATAGGATATCCGTAAATCATTTTCTATTTGCATATTGTAACCTAATTTGACACAAATATAAATAATATACACTGATCCAATACTTTATTAAAATATATAAACTACTGTATCTTGTACGATATGTTGTCAATTTAAAGGTTAATAATTAAATTAGATGGCATGCATTTATGACGAAACAAACATGGCGGTTGCTAGAGTCAGTTTTTAATTTCGAGTTTCAGGCAAACCCCACTTTGAAGGGTCGGTTTTTTGTTTATTTTTAGAGAATATTTTTCCTGGTTCATTTTAAAAGCAAATACTGAGTGTTTGTGAAACATCGAAAGTTGCGTCCGCTAGAGCGATTTTTAAATTTTCTTTTCAGGTGAACTTCTACACCTCATGTTCAGATTTTGCTAATTAACAAAGTCCTCTTACTGTTTTAATTAATTCAGTTTGACGAAACGTGATCATGATCATTAGACAGATAGGATCGGTGAAGATCTGTAATTTGTTCAAAAATATTTTCATGAGAACAACCTCAATAGCTTAATTTCTTCGAAATTGTTTAAAAGAACAAGAACTAAACGTTTTCCAGGGCCTTGACCACTGACAGGTTATATCAGAACTGGCATGCATGACAAGTGTCATTATGCTTTGTATTACTCAGGCAGTAAATCATAAAATAGTTGAAGCAATAAATAGAGAAAGGATGATTGCGGGTTTGGCTTAGATTGGAAATGCATATTAATGGGATAAATGACCTTGTTACATACGTGGGCACAGCAGGGAGCCAGGTGCATGCGGGAGCAGGTACTTGGCTAATTTGTTCTTCTCATGGAAACTTAACAATCACATTGACAGTTCCTTCTCAATCACAAATAAATTATACTAACACAAGTGATTGGATCATTTATGTAGTTACCGCTGAACATCTGCTAATAAAAATTTTCATTTCGTTGGATGTGCAAAAATATAACGTACCTCCTCTATCACTAGACTAGAAAAGTTTTTTTTCTTAGTTGAATATAGTTAATACTTAATCGGCAATATTAAATCCGGAATCGCATGGCCACATGGTTATAAACTCTCCGTACATCCTTATCCTGATTAATGTATTTGAATCATTCCTTGTATAATTCACTTCCTCGAGGTTAATATTGTTTTCCCATCTTATTCTTGGTCTACTTACAAGGACCTTTCCTTTTGGCTTTGCTACAAGAATTTTCCATGCTTCTCTTTTATTCACTATTTGTGCCACATGTCCTGCCCATCGCAGCCTGAGAAACTAAACTGTTCTAATATATTCCATATCCCAGCCATATCATGTAGCTTACTGTTATGTATTTTTCTCCATTCATCTCTCTGTTCTTCTCTCTTTTGTCCAAAAATTACTTTAATTTTAATTGTGTTAAAAAACACCATGACCCTTTTATTGAATTATTCATTAACTTTATTCAGGAATACAGAATCATAATTTCCAATATTCTTAGGTCTAAATTATTCAACACACATGCAGAAAGATAGACAGAAATATAGACATAGCGAGAAACACATAGAGATACAAAAAAGAAAAAAGGGAGAAATAGGTTGGAAGAATAAGGAAGTCAAATAATAAATAGAAGGAAGAGAGGGAAGTTCAGACAGGGAGACAGATAGAGGGAAAGAGAGAAACAAACACATGGATAGAAAAGAGAGAGGGAGGGTGAGAGAGTGAGGGGGAGATTGAGAGAGACAGTGACAGAAGAATAGTGAAAGTTAAGAAAGAGGAAAGACAGGAACAGGATCGAGAAGGGAGAGAGAAATATATAATTCTTTATAGCAAACGAGAGTACTCATTTGGGAATTCTTGTATTTCTCAAATAACACTTCATATGACAAACTTTCTAGGTTATATCTCTATTTTTAATTGTTCCTTTATACATTATTATATTTTTATTCCTCAGCTAATTTTCGAAAGAAAAAATTGCATTTTATTGTTATAAATTGAAAATGATAATAAATCATTAATTTACTTCTTGGTTCAAAATTATTATTAGCAATATTCTTTAGACAACTATATGTATGCTACATATGAAGAAATGTTTAACACAAGTAAATTGAAGAGAAATGAAACAACTTTTCAAAGGAACGACAATTATGGTCTTCTTACCTCCAATCAAGGACACCCCTAGGATTAAACATAAATTTAAAATTCACATCAATAGTTACCGGTTATGGCAAAACTAAATCATATATTAACCGATACCATATATTTTCAGGTACAATATGCGGGGACAAAAAATTGTTAATCTTTTATTAAGCCTATATGAATGCCAGGATCAACAAAATAAATAATTAATTAAGAAGCAATAGAAGTAGTCGTTAGCGTAATAATTAGCCCTAATTTCTCGTACAGTTATTTAAATGTGTCGGATTGCAATAAAAACAAAATAATCTAAATTGTAAGTTATTACTACAGTTTGTGTAAACTGGCACACATTTAAGTATATTCTACTCGATCGTTTTTCTATTGTTTTATTACAAATATTATATAAATTCAAGCAATGCTGGTTCCATTGCCAATTTAAGGAATAGGAGCACTTATCTAGACATTTAAGTGCGTTCTATAATTTTATACAAAGAATATTTATAAATATTTGAAATGTAAATATTGTTGCAAACATGTAAATATAAGATCACGGAATGGATGTTATAATTAAATTTTGACATTTAAAAATGAAGAGGAAGTATTACATGATTACAAAAATTAACGCCTGAATCGGGAGTTGAATCTGACATCTCGCTCTTTAAATGTTAGTGCGTTACCGACTACGTCACTCAGACTTCCAGTGTAACCATCAGTTTTTTAGTTATATGCAATAATCTATCGTAAGAGGCAGCGGGTCGTCGCTTGCAGTGCCATCATTATATTGGCCTTAATTGCCAAATGTCAAAATTTAATTACAGCATCGAAATATAAAAGTGTTACTGGTTAAAATAAAAACTCTCCTTAAAAATGCTTTATTGTTATAGAAGCCGCAAGCTGTCACTGCGAGCGACGTCTCACTACCTTGAGAACTGTAAACAATGAAAAAAAAAATTATTGCAGTAGCAGCCTGTGTGATGTAGTCAGTAGCGCAGTAGCATATTAAGTTAGGGGCCCCGGGTTCAAACCCCTGTTCAGGCGTTAATATTTCTCTTCATGTAAAACATATACATCATTCATCCCCGTTCGTTCCGCTCGGGACATGTACGCTCCACATAGCGGGAAGTTCCTTAACAAGATTAATTTAGTTACGCTTATTTCCCTATAGATGTCTGCGAGGGGCATGTGGTTAGTACATCGCCTGGAGGAGACATCTAGTAGGAAATTAATATATTACTTGGAATTATAAAGATCGGTTACAGTTAGCTCAGTGGCCTTTTTATTAAGACTTGAAACTTTTTACGAGCCCGAAAATCTTCAGTCTTGGGACCCACCCACGGCTTAAAGTCTCTCCCGGAGTACTCGTCCCTTGTATTTTTCTATCCTAAAAATTCATCGGGCCCGGCCGGGATTTGATCCCGCTACTCTGGGAACTAGAGGAAACAAACTTAACCACTAAACTACTGCTGCCAACATATATAAATAGTATCATAATCATCGTAGTACACTCACGAATTTGGGCCATTTGTTGACCTGTTTCGACCTCAAGAGAAACACCATCCAGAAGTCTTTTGAGTGGACGTCCTGGTCTTCTTCTTCCTGTAGGTTGATATCTTAACATTTGTTTGGGTACCCTGTGATCTTCCATTCGATGAACATGTTGCATCCATCTTGACTTATAATCAGAAATTTTGTTTTCTAAAGGTTCCATTTGTAATTCTTCTAAGATGTCTTCATTTTTTTGTGATCTAGTAGTGTGTATCCTACAGTCTCCCGAAGGTATCTCATTTCAGCAGATCTAAGTCTCTGTATATCCTTTTGTTTCAAAGTCCATACTTCGCTACCATACAAAAGAGTTGGAAGAGCCAGTGTTTTATACACTTATAGTCTTGAATGTTTTTGGACTAACTGTGGCTTGAATATAGAACTTATTAACCCTAAAATTCTTAAAAATTTAGATATTTTTGCATTTACATCCTTTTCTTCTTCATATGAGATATTGCATCCTAGATATGTAAAGTTATTTACCTGCTCCAAAATTTTATTGTCAAGTACAATTTTACTTCTGACAGGATCTACACCTTGAAATGCCTTAATTTTAATAAATAATAAATAGTAATTGTTATTAATTAGTTTACTAAAAGACGATGTATAATCAGTATAGATCGTGCAAAATTTGCTATGAATTATGGTTAAAATAGGATTGGCAACTTACGGGAATGTTCGTTGATATCTGCCAACTACGCTCGCTCAGTCGCTATTGATGTCGCATTGCATTCCACGGCGTAGAGGATTCCGTCATCGTTAAGACGAAAACGTTTTTATGTCGTAACCAACTGCAGCTAAACAAACAATATAAATTGAGGTAATATCCATAAAGTAGCTTAACTAATAGTCTCATTGTTGATAACTTGAATGTGTTGCAAAATGAATTAATGAAATAGGATGTAGTTTCGAACGAGGATAATAGATGTATAGCATTAGAAAAAAAAAGTACGTTAGTATCATGCGTTATAATTGAAGATGAAATGGAATATAATCGATAAAATTTGTAACTTTTGTCCTCTCTTATATTCGAGTACATAGATCAATATCGGTCTAGTCATTTGTCCTAACTACTAAAAAGTAGAATTATATATATATATATATATATATATATATATATATGTGTGTGTGTGTGTGTGTGTGTGTGTGTGTGTGTGTTATAGTGTCACTGCTATAAAGTAAAAACAGTCTCATTAATTTGCTTACTTGTTATAGTGGCTACTAGGTGGCAGTGAAGACAGAGTTCTCGCTACATCTTGTAATAATGGAGTGTGTGTGTATATATATATATATATATATATATATATATATATATATATAAGAAAAATAAGTGTTTGTATTGGATTTGCCTGGTGGTGTAATGGATAGCATTCTAGAGTTCAAATCGAGAGGTCCGGGTTCAAATCTCGTCCAAGCATTTATGTTTCTTATCATGTCATATATATATATATATATATATATATATACTACGGTATAAACAATTAAATTGGTATGGGCTCTTACGATAAACGCAGTAAGAAAGATTACCCAAGAAAACATTGGAATGGTGTCCACCTGGAAGAAGGAGGAGAGCAAAACCTCGAAACTGGTGGATGCAGGAAATAAGAACTGGAATGAGAGTAAGAGGACTGGAAGACATTGATTGGATGGAAAGAGACAAGTGGAAAAGAAAAATAAATCTTTAGGCACAGAAAGATGTGTAAACATTGAAATTCTGTATATAAATAAGTAGAAAAAATATATACGATACGTATACACTAGCTAATACACGGCGCGCTCTGCTACGCTAAATAAATTAAAATTAATGTGCTTTTATGTTTAGTTGAATAAGGTAAACGAAAAACAATTATCAATTTATATTTTTTAGATACCCCATGCTGATTACCCGACGTTGCCCGGGAATCTATCTACTTATCCCATTCTTTTTGACATAAATGAGCTGAAATACGAAAATTAATGTGTTTTTTATTTAGTTAAATAAGTGAATGGGACTACTTTTATATCGTAATTATTTTTAGATACCCCGTACTCTTTACCTAGCGTTGTTCGGGAATCTACTCATCCCGATCTTCTTGGCATAAATGAGCTTAAAGACAAAAAATAATGTACTTCTTAAGATTAGTTGAATAAGTAGAATGAAAAATAATTATAAATGTTTTTATTATGTTTATAATTATTTTAAGATTCCCCGTGCTGATTACCCGGTGTTGCCCAGGAATCTACTTATCTCGATCTTCTTGGCATAAATGAGCTAAAAGACAAAATTCGTTATTGTGTGTTATCCGTAAAAGAATACCCATCATGTGCTGCTATGCTTGCACGGGAATCTACGTACTTGTCTCGATCTTCTTGGCATTAATGAAAGACAAAAATGGTCATTGTGAGTTATCCGTAAGAGATAAACATATGCTGTCGCGGACTTTTTAGTATTGCTTTTTGAGATATTCAATTCTGTTTACATTAATTCTGTGTATTTGTTATCGTTTAGGCAGCGTAAGCCATATAAGGATCCAAAGAGCTACTTTTCACGTTTTCCACTAAAAACAGCGATTTTTAAGGGTGTAGGAGTTGAGTATCACAACTCTCTTATAGCCTATGTTCATCCCGGGTATCTTCTGAACATTTTGCAAAAAGTTCCATCACAATCGGATCAACGGTATGGTTGCGCATAAAGTACGAACAAACAAACAAACATACAGACAGACAAACAAACAAACATTCATCTTTATATATATATATATATATAGGCTATATAAATTAATGTTTGTTTGTTCGTACTTTATGCGCGGCCATACCATTGCGTTTATCCGATTATGATGGGTTTTTTTGCAAAATGTTCAGGAGATTCCCGGGATGAACATAGGCTATAAGAGAGTTGAGATGCTCAACTCCTACACTCTTAAAAACACCCTTTGTAGTGAAAAACGTGAAAAAGTCCCTTTTTTTACCGTTAAATGACTTACGCTGCCTAAACCCTTGCTAAACCTTATCAACAAATACACAAAATGAATGTACTCAGAATTGAATATCTAAAAAAAAACTCTACAAAAAAGTCCCCGACAGCATATATTTATCTTTTACAGATAGCACATAATAGCCGATTTTGTCTATAATTGATGCAAAGGAGATCGGGATAAGCATGTGCTGCCATACCATTCATCCGTTTGTCATGGGGCTTTTTGCAAAATGTTCTGGATTTTCCCGGGAAAGTTATAAGTTATAAGAGAGTTTTAATGCTCGAGCCCTTCACTCTTAAAAATCACCTTCCGTAGTGAATAAAACGGAAAAAATGTCGATTTTTGTAAGCTTATATGGCTTACGCTACCTAAACCATAACAAACACACAAAAATTGTACACAGAATTGAATATCTCGAAATACTCTACAGAAACGTCCGCGGCAGCATATGTTTATCTATTAAGGATAACTCACAATAACCATTTAAGTTTTTCATTGATGCCAAGAAGATCGGGATAAGTAGTAAACATAGTAGCGCACGGCGGGTATTCTTTTATGGATAGCTCAAAATAACGATTTTTGTCTTTCAGCTCATTTATGCCAACTCAAAATAACGATTTTTGTCTTTCAGCTCATTTATGCCAACCTACATCGCGATGCGTAGAATCCCGGACAACGCCGGGTAATCAGCATGAGGTATGATTTTTATTGGAAACCAAATATAAAAAACAATTAATTTAATTGTTTTTGATAGGCTGGACATATGACACAAATGAGGAATGAAAGAAGTGCCATGAAAACTTATGAAACCCAGAGCCCACTAATGATTTGGGAGAATACATGATTAGAGAGAGGTGAATTATATAACGGTTGTTTGGTAAACATTAGCTCAGGATAGAGATATATGGAGAGCTTATGTTCACGTGGCCATGAACCTCTGGATGCCAGTGAGTTATTGTAAACTTTTTATAGAACATAGATAATTTGAATGGAATGAATTTACAATAACCTGATGAAACATTCTTGGAGGCTAGATGTGTGTTTGGAGTGAAACAATATCTGCTAATTAATATACTTCAAAGTGAGTCAGATTGTTCAGGAAACAGATGACTCTAATAAAGCGAAGTATTTTGAACTCATGAAGCGCGAAGGAATATTATTGAAAATAAAGAGTGAGAGAGAATCGAGGTCAATTTGAATGTTGATGTAGGCAGTTATTTGAAATAACAATAATGGCAAAACAAATAGCAATCACCAAGTGGCCTTCAGTAGGTTTGATACAATTGCCTTCTTTAAACATAGTATCCTACCTAGTAGAATATCCACATATATAGCAATCTCGCTTAATATAGCCTACATAGGATCCTATGAATTGCGTTCTTGGCTTAGACAAGTGGTGAGACTATGGATTAAATTAATCGGGTATCTTAATCCGGGGGTTTTGTTCCTTGACTCTGTCCTCGAGGTTTGCGGGTTCATATCAGCATACTCCGATCATACCTGACATTGATTGTTTTCGGGATGAAAATTTCAAAAGACGAGTCCTCCAGGAGAGGCTTTAAGCCGTGATTATCGAGTATAAAGATTTTAAGATTTGTAAAGAAACCTTCTTCTTCTTCACTTCCTGGATTAGACATTAGTTGCCTGTTCCTTCTTCACTAACAGATCTAAGACCATCTCTTCCGAAGACGTCCGACATCTCTTCTTCCTCTCGGAAAATAATGTAAGATTTTATTTGGTAATCTACTTGGGATAAAGAAGCTCTTCCAGATGAATGGAAAGAATCGATTATCGTACCAATTTATAAGAAAGGAGATAAAACTGATTGCAATAACTATAGGGGCATCTCATTACTTTCAACTTCGTACAAAATTCTAACAAATATATTAGTAAGCAGACTTTCTCCTTATATTGATGACATTCTTGAAGATCATCAAAAGTGGATTTAGAAGAAACAGGTCTACAACAGATCAGACTTTTAGTATAAGACAGATTTTAGAAAAGAAATGGGAATATAATGGCACTGTACGTCAACTATACGTAGACTTAAAAAAGGCATACGATTCAATTTAATGGGAGAAGTTATATAGTATCCTGCTGGAGTTCGGAATTCCTAAAAAGTTAGTTAGACTTATACGAATGTGTCTAAATGGCTCAAAGAGTAGGGTGCGTGTAGGCAAACAGTTTCCGGATACTTTTGAAATCCAGAATGGGTTGAAGCAAGGAGATACATTATCTCCTCTACTATTTAATTTTGTACTAGAGCATGCCATCAAATCTTTAGAGGATGAAGAAGGCCTACAACTCAATGGTATTAATAAGCTGTTAGTTTATGCTGATGGTGTAGTACTATTGGGCGATAGCGAGGAGATACTAAAGGCCAACACGCACACACTATTGAGTAACGCTAAAAAATTAGGACTGGAAGTAAATATCAATAAAACTAAATATATGGTCACATGTAGAAATACATTATATAATGGAAATTGACAGCTAATGACAAATGAGGGAAATTTTGAGGAAGTGGCTGAATTCAAATACCTAGGAACAACAATCACAAACAGGAATGAGATGCACAAAGAAATTAAACATAGGCTCAATTCTGGAAATGCACGCTATTATGCATTACAGAGACTCTGGACGTCTCAACTCCTTTCAAAAAAACGTTAAACTGAAAATATATAAAACTATTATTCTACCAGTTATATTATATGGATGCAAAACATGGACTCTTACTTTAAGGGAGGAAAGGAGATTACGAGAATTTGAGAATAAAGTTCTTAGGAAAATGTTTGGACCTAAGAGAGATGGACAGACGGTGAATGGAGAAGACTACATAACAATGGACTACATGGTGTTTATAGGAAGCCAGATATATAATAAAAACAGTTAAGTCTCACAGACTGTGATGGGCAGGGCATGTGACACGAATGGGGAATGAAAGACGTGCATTCTAGGAAAACTAGAGAGAAAACGCCCAGAAGGTAGACCAGGGATGAGATGGGAGAATAACATTAACTATGATTTGAAGGAAGTAGATTATACAGGGGATGATTGGAAAATATTAGCTCAGGATAGGGATGTATGGAGAGCTTATGTCCGCCATGAACCTACCGGTTCGATAATGCCAGTAAGTTAGTTAGTTTAATCTACTTTCTTCCATTCTTTCTACATGTTCTTTCCACGGAATCATGTTGTTAAATATATTTTCTTTTATGGAGTAGATTTGCAATTCTTCGCGGATATCCTCGTTTCTTATCTTGTCCATTCTAGTGCATCCTTTTACTCTTCTTAAAAATTTCATCTCGGCTGCTAGGGTTTTACTTTCTTGTTTGATAGTGATAATCCAAGTCCCATACAAAAGGACAGGGAATGTTATTGTTTTATAAAATTTTAATTTTGTTTGTTTATGGGCTTTATTATTCAACGTTCTATTTATTGTACCACAAATAGCTTGAAACTGATGAGTTTTATATTCAATATCTTTATCATATCCATAGCTGATATCACATCCTAAATATTTAAGTGGAATACTTGTAAAGTAACCTCAAGCCAAATTTAGAGCCTCTGAGGTAAATTTAGTAGGCCTTCCCCATCCAACTGTAACTTTACTTGGCTACTTTGACCGATGAGCTAACCATTTATCATTCGCTGACATATGTAGGAAAATAAACGTAGTAAATTAGCTTGGTTAAATAACTCCCGTTAAGAGCAACCATTGCTCATGTGAGGGTGTACACGTTACAGACAAGACATACTTAGGCTACCAACCATAATAAATAGTTTTGAATTAAAAACGTGTTGTAAAAGTTTTAAAAATGGTATTAATTATAATAATTACAAAATACACGTTTCTTCTTCGAAACCTAATATTTCAACCGCTCTGAATGTTGATTGATATTACTATTATCTACAGTTACATGTAAGCGGACAAAAATCTCCGCATTTTCTTAACAGAAAAGAAAATTAATGTCATCATAAAATATTGCCCTTCTACCATTCTATATATTCAAGTTTTAAACCTGAGGTCTACATTTAAAAAGTTGGTAAAATTTAATATGGGAAATTATTCCAAAGCCGGGAAGAATTAAAATGTATACTTCTGGACGACCAAAAATCAAAATCTTGATTATAGAGGTGAAATCATTTAATAAGACCTGTCATTATAATCAGAGCTCCAATAGCACCTGTTAAAGGTCATGGTCTTTTATCAACTAAATGGAAAGGATGATTTCTGTGTCTTGTCATTTATTAATTAACACCGTAGAATGTTGGGTTATTGTAACAATAACATCTGTCTCAAACTAAAAATCTCATCATCAATGGCAGTCATGGATTAGGCCATTGGCCTGTTCCGCTTCAGGAAAGAAATTGATCCCTCCATCTCTTCTTAGGTCTTCCTGGGTCTCTTCGCCCTGTGGGTCTGTAGTTCAATAGCTGCAGAGGTAGTCTATGTTTTGGCATTCTCAGAAGGTGTTATGCCAATTATTTTGATATTTTTGAATGATTTCAGTTATTGCTGGTGTGTTGAGAGTTTTGCGGATATCTTCATACGTATGTGATCATAAAGCGTATAACCCGCTAAAGGTCTTATTAACTCATTTCTGCAGCACTATATCCTATTTAATTTACATCTAGTAAGACTCCAGGGTTTCAGAACCATAAAGTAGAGTTGGGAGAGCCAATGTTTTATAAAATTTTAGAATTGTATCTTTACGTTACTGTTCGAAAAAGAATGCTTTTTATTGTTCCTATAATTTTGTGAATTTGACCATTTTATTATTATACTATTATTATTATTACTATTATTCTATATTTAATTATGACTATTATTACATTATTAGTACTATTATTACTATTATTACTATTACTATATATATTGTTACATTATTATTATTATCATTATCAACTATTATCAGTATTAGTATCAATATATCATCATCTATTACACTGGGGAACAGTGATTTTGGGTGCCTTAATGTTTTCACCTATTTATGGGTATATTTGGGTCACTGATTCCAAAGATGATTTCAGTTTCGTCCTATCAGCTCTAGTTTTTGAGATAGAGTTTATTCAAATTATATACCAGTTCAAAAATACTGGTCCACATATACAACTATATTACTCGCATACAATTAAATACAAAAGAACAAATACTTTCTTTTTCATGAAACAACTGTATCTATATAACTACCATAATTTATTTACACATTAGTCTCGTTAGAATCATTAATTTTCCTCCATCAGGTCGCAGAATCCCCGTTTCTGTGATTTCCTCCGATGCAATGATCTTGGACATTCTCGGTGGATGCTCCAACAGTAGTCCGCCATCATATGTATATCCCACCGTCCACGATACCTTTCTTCCATTGTACTTAATTCCTGGTGAAAAAACGCTCACCCTGTTCCTCACTTACATCTCCCAAGATTGTCTGGAAATCGATCCAAATGACTGTGTAGGTAGTGTAATTTGATGCTCATGTTACAACCTAGTGCACAAAAAGCAGTGAGCATATTCTCCACTAGTTCATCACTATTAGGAGACTTATAGTTTCCAAGGAAATTCTTCACTACCATACAGAACGAAGACCAGTGCGGCTGCTTCAGTATCATTCATTGAGTCTTGAAAATTGATGGTCATTAATAAGTTGGCGGATTTGTGGTCCATCCAATATACCTGCTTTTATTTTTTCCTTACTCAGTGCAGGAAATTTTGTACATATGTAGCCAAAACATGTTCACATCTCTATTCAACGCCTTGATGAACTGTTTCATTAAACCAAGTTTAATATGCAAGTGGTGGCAAGATGATGTTGTTTCTGTCAACCAAAGGTTCTGCAACGATGTTTTTTTCTCCAACGGTCATGCTTTCTCTAAGAGGCCAATGCCTTCTCACCCAATGTTGATCTTTGGCTCTAGAGTCCCATAAACATATAAAGCATGGGTATTTGGTGTACCCACCTTGTTGTCCTAGAAGAAAATTCACCATCTTTGAGATCGACACACATTACCCATTGGTGATCACGGTAAGAGATCTTCTCTAAGCACTGTAGCTATTGTATTGTTGATTTTCACGCATAGAAACTGAGTGACCAATTGGGATTGACCTCGTATATGTTCCCATTATGCAAAAGAACACCATTTTAGGCTGCGTTTGGAGCTATCTATAAATAACCGCCATTCACTTGGTGTGTATTTTTCTTACACCCAGCTTCATTAACAGTCCTTCAACATTCATACAAAAAACAAATTGATTTTCTACTGTGGAAGAATGGCAGGAAGTCTGTTTCTCTTTTGCGATAGACTGTTGACCTGTTGTTCCCGGTAACAGACATTGTTTCTCCTGCCAGCCTGGAAGCTACACAACTCAGATGACTTCTTTGGAAGACTTAGATCCCTTATGAGGTCGTTCAGTTCCGCTGTGACTAAAACCGGATGAAACTGATGAAGGTCCTGGGAAATCGCTGTCATTTCCCTCAGAATAGCTTTCAGTTGAATCATCCTCTTCTTCTGGTGACTCTGGAAGACTGGTAAAAATTGGAACAGGTATCTCCTCTGAATGTGGAACAGGGCGTCTTGCGGAGCGTAGATTGGGATATACCCATCTATTCCGGTTTTTGCTATTGATGCCCTTTACATTGACTGAAACAAAAATAGCAGTCATCACTATGGTTTAATTTGTTTTCTCGCCAGATCAATTGGTTCCCCAAATTTCAAGCATTTCCGTTTCCCATTTGTCCATTGTCGTAGATGCTCTGTGCACGTTTTACATACAATGTGAGGTGCCCAAGGCTTTATCTTGATCTCCCAGTTGTACTTTGAAATAGGCCAAATAAGCTCTTCTTACAAAGTCAGTTATAGGTTTTCTTTGTTGAGTGAATGTGTACTCCCCACAGATGAAACAAAACACATCAGGATTATTCACACATTTTCTTCGTGTTGAAGCCATGTCAGTCTAGAAAAAGGATAAACAATTGTCAAATTAGTAAAATTACATATGCAAACGGCAACAACAACATGAATATAACTTGGATTAAATCAATTAGTATTATGCAAACAATCGATTTTACAATGGTGGTAACATAAGAGCAGTATCATCAATATCTTGCAAACTAGAGCTGCTGCAACAAAATGGATGACATTTTTGGAATCAGCAGTGCCGAAATACCCAGAATCAGGTGAAAAATTTCAGGCACCAAGAAAAAAATATTTTTTTGTTCCCCAGTGTTATCATTATAATAATAATTGTTATTATTATTATTATTATTATTATTATTATTATTATTATTATTATTATTATTATTATTATGGCCAAAGCAACTATATCAATGACATCCGACCTGAAGGAGGAAGAGAGGGAGACCGAAGTTAACATGGAGGAAAAACATGAAGACATTAATGCAAGCAAGAGGGCTAAGCATTGAAGGTGCCCAAGATCGTAGGCTTTGGAGGTTTGACACGGGAAGAAGGCAGCAGCTGTAAAACCCGAAGATAAATAGATAGATTATTGTTATTATACATGAAGGAGAAACATCTACACCAGGAGATTGGATGGACCTATTAGGAAACGAACGATGTCAACGACATTAATCATCCGATGTTCTGTCACATATTATTATTATTATTATTATTATTATTATTATTATTATTATTATTATTATTATTATTATTATTATTATTATTATTTAAAAGGGTGTTATATTTGATGGGACCAGGCGAAAGATGAATTGGAGAAGCAGAAGAACATGATATGAAGGAATATATAATGCCATGATGAAGAGGGGTATCGAAGAAGGACAATGGGAAGATAATTTCTGGAAAGCAGGAATCGAGCCTGAACTGCTGTAAAGTAGAAAGCCTGTAATAAGGATCAAATAAATATTATTATTATTATTATTATTATTATTATTATTATTATTATTATTATTATACCAGCTAATACCCGGCGTGCGCTGCTACACTAAATAAACGATAATGTGTCTTTTGCATTTAGTTGAATAAGTAAAAGGAAAAATACATATAAATTTATATCCTTATAATTTTTAGATATCCTGTGCTGATTACCCGGCATTGCCAAGGAATCTACGCATCCCGATGCACTTAGCATGAATGAGCTGAAAGACCAAATTCGATATTTTGAGTTATCCATAAAAGAATGCCCGCCGTGCGCTGCTATGCTTGCCCGGGAATCTACATATCCCGATCTTCTTGGCATCAATGAAAGACAAAAATGGCTATTGTGTGTTATCTGTAAAATATAAACATCTGCTGTCGCGGGCTATTTTGTAGACGTTTTGAGAATTTTATTTCCTGTACATTAATTTTGTATATTTTTTATGGTTTAGGCAGCATACGCCTTTAAATGTGAAAAAGGGACTTTTCACGTTTTTCACCACAAAGGGTGTTTTTAAGGGTGTAGGAGTTCAGTATCTCAACTCTCTAACAGCCCAATTCATCCCGGGAATCCCCTAAACATTTTGCAAAAAACCCCATCACAATCGAATCAACGGTATGGCCGCGCATAACGTACGAACGAACAAACATCATAAACATCAAACCGAAAGTGCGTTTCTCGGCTCATTACTGCAGCGTCGTTATCCTCCCTAGACTGTAATATTCATGAACTATGCCAATATTCCTTTCTCTTTGCATCTACCCCCACTCTCCCTCTTTACCTCTCCTGGTGCGCTGTTCCTACGGCGCATCTCCCCTCTACCTCGGAACCTTCATATACGTTATGCACAGCGAGAACGTTATCATTCATTCATTCATCATTCCATTCCGAGATGGGATCGGACTTTTAATGGACAAGGTCGTCTGAAGCCGAGAGCGGCGCAGTTTTAGTTGGTCCTGAAGACCAGGGAATAAGCCAGCTAGCATGAGTGTAGTGTGAGGTATGGTGTGGTTTTTTGTCTTGTGAAAGTATTATCATTTATTTATTTATATTCCTTTTTTTTTCTTGAATGATCAAATGTTTATCTTGATTTTGTTTATACTTCAGACTACTTGTTCACATTAAATATCATTTTTTATAGGTAATGTTCAATTTGATTTATGTGCACGTAGCTGTATGGTATAATCCTATACGGAAACTCACTCAGTTAGGAGATCATTTCCAACTCCCTTTATTTTTCTGTCTAGCTTTCCTGATTGAGAACTATTATTAATTTATGTTAATACGCCTAGGAAAGAAAGATGAATCAATCCTTGCCTTCTATAGGCCCGGGGCAAGTAGTTTTGTGATTAATAACCTTGGAGGTAATCAGATCTACGCTGATAGAAGCAACAGAAACAAAAGATGATCCCGTACTAATGTGGCGAGTAGTGAGGTTACCGCCCGCCCGCACAAATGGTAGCAGAGCGTGGTTTATTAATAGTGAGGTTATCGCGCCCGCACAAATGGTTGCGCAGTAGCGTGGTTTATTAATAGTAATTATTTTAAACCCACAAACATTAATTTTAATATATTAGACTAGCTAATAAAAGGCGTGAGCTGCTACGCCTAAATGAATGAAAATCAATGTGCTTTTAGGTTTAGTTGAATAAGAGAAAGGAAAATAATTATCAATTTATATTTTTTAGATACCCCGTGCTGATTACACGGCGTTGGCCGGGAATCTACTTATCCCGATCTTCTTGACATAAATGAGCTGAATGGCAAAAATTAATGTACTTATGATTAGTTGAATAAGTAGAATGAAAAATAATTATAAATATATATAGTAATTATTTTAAGATTTCCCGTGCTGATTACCCGGTGTTGCCCGGAATTCTACTTATCTCGAACTTCTTGGCATAAATGAGCTAAAAGACAAAATGCGTTATTGTGAGTTATCCGTAAAAGGATACCCGCCATGTGCATGCACAGGAATCTACTTCTTGGCATCAATGAAAGACAAAAATGGTTATTGTGAGTTATCCGTAAGGGATAAATATATGCTGTCGCGGACTTTTTTGTAGAGCTTTTTGAGATATTTATTTCTGTGTACATTAATGTTGTGTATTTGTTATGGTTTAGGCATCGTAAGCCATTTAAGCGTCCAAAGAGCTAACTTTTTCACATTTTCCACAGCAAAGGGCGATTTTTAAGAGCACAGGAGTTTAGTATCACAACTCTCTTATAGCCTGTGTTCATCCAGGGAATCTCCTGAACATTTTGCAAAAAGCTCCATCACAATCGGATCAACGGTATGACCGCGCATAAAGTACAAAAAAACAAACAAATAAACATTAATTTTTATATAATTATTAGACTAGCAAATCCCGGCGTACGCTCCTACGCCTAAATAAATCATAACGTGGTTTTACATTTAGTTAAATAAGTAAAAGGAAAATAATAAACATTTATATCATAATTATTTTTAGATACCCCGTGCTGTTTACTCGGCGTTGGCCGGATATCGGCATAGTCCGATGTATTTGGTAATGTGTTGAAAGACTAAATGTGTTATTTTGAGTTATCCGTAAAAGAATACCCGCTGTGTGCTGCTATGCTTTCCCGAGAATCTACTTATCCCGATCTTCTTGGCATCAATGAAAGACAAGAATGGTTATTGTGAGTTATCCGTAAAAGATAAACATATGCTGTCGCGGGCTTTTTTGTAGAGTTTTTTTGAGATATTCAATTCTGTGTACATTGATTTGGCTTATTTATTATGGTTTAGGCAGAGTAAACCATTTAAGCGTTTACAAACGACTTGTTTTTTACATTTTCCACTACAAAGGGTGATGTTTAAGGGTGAAGGGCCTGACATTAAAACGCTCTTATAACCTATAACGTTCCCGGGAAAATCCTGAACATTTCGTAAAAATCCCCATTACAATCGGATAAACGGTATGGCAGCGCACGTTTGCCCGGGACTCTAATTATCCCGATTTTCTTGGCAACAATGAAAGACAAAAATGGCTAATGTGAATTATCTGTAAAAGATAAACAAATGCTGACGTGGACTTTTTGTAGAATTTTTTTAGATAATTAATTCTGTGTACATTAATTTTGTGTATTTGTTATGGTTTAGGAAGCGTAAGCCATTTAAGCGTAAAAAAGGGACTTTTTCATGTTTTGACGTTTTTAAGGGTGTAGGAATTGAGTATCACAACTCTCTTATAGCCTATGTTCATCCCGGGAATCTCCTGAATGTTTTGTGAAAAACCCCATCTCAATCGGAGCAACGGTGTGGCTGCGCATAAAGTACAAATAAACAAACATTAATTTTTATATATTAGATTAGGGAACACGTTAGCGTAGTTGGATTAGGCAATATGCTATAAGCCGGAAGCTCGGGGATTCGTGTCTCGGTGGGGTCAGGATTTTTAAACTGACTTTATCTATCTAGGATGATTTTGCCTGGAAATGAGTATCTGATGTTTGTTGTGGGTACAAGCGAGTATCACACAGGCTGGTTAACCTGGCTGACATCTCGTAATTATGTCTAGAAAGGCGGGACCTTCACCTGCTGCAACCACAGGGCTTCGTAAGGCACGCAATGTGATCACTTTACCTATTATTATTAACATTTCAGTAGTTGGCCACATTGAAATAACAGCAAAAACTACTATAAGTACCAGGCAAAATTAGAGCCTCCACAATTTATAAAATTTCGGTTTATATACTGCATATTGCTCATAAATCGAAAAAAATAAAGTATCAAGCATTAACATCGTAAAATATGTCTAAGCGAATTTCTCTGCAAGTGGAATTTATTGTCTGATTTCACTTACATGATATATCAGGGCTCCTATTCAACCTTACGTCAGATAGGCTGATAAGATAAGTCACAGGCTGATAAGATAAGTCACAGGCTGATAAGATAAGTCACTGCTACTCACTTGTCGGTTGTATTGTTTCATTGAGAATGCACCTGATTGCGGGTAGGAGAGGGGACCGCCTTTTAACACCTAGTGAGCACTTATTAACAGCCCTGGAATATATCATTGCTTTGTCAATTAAATCGTATGAATCCAATTACATTGCTACAAAACAAATATTGCGACCGCTAGAGAGTTTATCAACATAGATGTATTATTTGAGGAATTGAAGAATATCACGGATGATTATTAATTTGATAATCTAATGTGATACGATTAACTAATTATTTTTATGAGAAGTAAGTGCTAATTTACTATTGATTAAGACACAATCACTTGCCTTAATCATTTGATGGATTTTTAATTACGGCGTTCAGGTAAACCCCCACTCCTAATGGTTGGACTTCGCTGAATTATGAGCATTATTTTATTTTTCGTTCTCTTTCAATAGAATATGCTGTGCTTCGTTGCGAAAAATCGAAAATTGCTGCCGGTAAAGCTACTTTTAAATCATCGTTTCACGTGAATTCCTACTTCTCATGCTCTGAAATTAACAAAAATATATGCTAATTGATAATCATTCGATTGAGTGGGTATTTTATTTAACGACGTCATTAATCTAACACGTCGGCCGCGCTGGACTAGTGGTTATGCTCCTTTCCTCTGGTCCCGAGGGTCGCGGGTTCAAACCCGGCCGGAGTCGATGGATTTTTAGGACGGAAAAATCCAAGGAGCAAGTCCTCCGGGAGGGACTTTAAGCCGTGGGTCCCGAGTCTGAAGATTTTCAGGCTCGTAAAAAATCCTTAAGCCTGAATGAAAAGGCCTCTAAGCAAAATTTACCGAATTTTCCCGTCCTAGTACTACCTTGGTTTCCTAGATGTCAGTATGAGGCGGAACGCTGACCACGGACCACTCAAAATTACATCTATACGAAAACAAGTGTAACTAAATTAGTATGGTTCAAATTCTTCCCTGTAGGGAGAGCGCCTAAATCTCTGTAAAGGGAAAACATAGGCTACAATACAATACAATTAATCTAACACGATCAATTGCTAATCTTCCTGAAGTCTGTGTTACCCGAGTTCATACAACTCAACTTTTTTCTTCCTACCTCAAATATCAATGCCATAAATATGGCTGTTGATCACTTATGTATAGAACCCAAAACTTGTAAGTGGGGAGATAATTTTCAAAATGTCTCTTTCCACCTTGTACCCAAATTGACTTTTTGTGTGTCTGCAATATTCTTACTTTACTCAATCTACAAATGTCATCTTTTGGCTTCAGAATATTCTATAAATCACTACAAACAGTGACTATTGTTATCAAACTGACTTTTGTTTACAGCGAATTAATATATATTAGAGGAAGTTCGGGTAATGTGGGCCCTTCGGTTTAAGTGGACCCTGTTAATACTTATCTTTTTTAATTGGTGCTGCCCTGGAACAGAAACTATTTTACTTTCTTCCACTCATCAACTTTGACGTGTTCAAGGCCAGTTTATTTTATTATTTGTGCGAAGAAGGGTTTATTTGTAATATTTATGAAAATGACTATTTAAAAGTTTTTTAAGCTAAGAATTAATTATTAATTTCTGCTGTCAAATATTTCAAATGTTGAAGAAACTCCTAAATATATTATATTATGTAGATGCTGTTTTAATATACTGACGGATTTGGTTTGATATTATTATATGGCTGCTGTATAAAATAATTAGATACAGCAAAGGAATTCGGTTAATGTAGACCCTTTACGAGTCGGTTAAAGGTGACCTGGGACCACTTTACACGAATACGTATGTTTTGTCAATAAGGGTGCTATATGTAAAATAAACATACAATTCATTAATTTTATTTAATATACTTGTAATTTTACCTAAACCCAAAGACCGTTGCTATCTGCAGGTGAATGACGTGTGAATTTTATAATCAATGATCATTTTTCAAAACATTAAATATCAAGGCTTTTTAATTACGATCAGCCGTAAATACTTTCAGATTAATTTATGCCTGTACGTACAAATTAATAGAGTAAATAAACTTAAAATAGTCTAAAGGCTAGGATGGACTCTTGGGTCCACTTTACCGGAATATGAAGGTTAAAGTGGACCTTTCTTGTAATGTAAAGAAGTTTATAAATTATGAAGAAGTTTCCATAGCCTATTTGATAAAATAACAATGTTATTTCATAGTTATAACACTAATGACCCATTCATCCATACAAATTCAGCCCTAGGGCAGGTCTTTTACTGCAATCATAACATTTACATGCTATGCTTTGCAGCTTTACTAGGGAATTATAGGTGTGGTAGCTTCCAGTTGCTTTCCACACCGCTGAATTTGATGATGATAATGATAAGAATGATGATGATGGTCGGATGATTTTCGAGGACAGTTGGACCCTGAGCTTCCTGACATCTGTCTTATAGGTTAGGAAAAAACCCGAAAAAACATCATCCAGGAGCTTGTCCCGACCGAGAATAGAACCCGGGCCCGCTGCGTGAAAAGGCAGCACGCTACCTGGAGACCACAGTGGTGGACAACACTAATGATATAATCAGTGTAATTAAACAAAATGCAAATCTCTTAATTAAAAGAATAAAAAACAACAAATTCAAAATAGTGGTCCAATTACCCGAAGTTCCTGTACTTCCCACAGCTTATGAAAATTTACAAGATTTTTTTTTTAAATATGCTCATCAATTAATTTAATATATAATTATTTTTATTTTCTGGGAGGTTTTTATTAATAAAAATATCGATACACAGTTTTAACAACTTTTTTTTGTCGTATCTTGTTTCATGTTAACAAGGAAACCATTGCATGCCGAAACCTACCTTGAAATTTCTTCCAGAGACGCGTTCTGACGTACAAAGGCCATGTCTAAAAACGTATTTGCCGTTTCTAACTGCAAGACGCTAAAATCAAGCGCCAAACCTCTCATTGGACTAATGGAAAGTAATATATATAACTCCTGCAATGGTGTACTACTGGCACTAAAATGTTAGAAAATCCACAAAAAATGCACATATCCCAATAAATTAACAAGAAATGCAAATAATGCAACCACAAAATTCCCTGTTTGAGATCATTTTCTGCCAAAACGCATTTGTAATTAACTGACAAGTAAATCTTCCCTCCTTTGATACCGGTTTTCCGGAAATCCATATACTTTCTGAATGCTTGTGTCACAAGTAGACAACCTGTGAAATCTTAGGGGCAGAGGGACAAGCGTTTGAAAGCTATAGGACCGACCATGTATCAGTAAAGTATTGGAGACATGACACCAAAATTCGCTCAAATGCTCGTTTCACGTATCTCCTATGGATTAATAATATGGTAGGAAGGTGGAGATCTCAAATATAGAGGAAATATAGAAGAAGAACAACTCGTTGAAAAGAAACAATATACGTTGGGATGTTGAAAATGTGTGTATTGTTACTGACTTCAAACAAAATCTATTACAAGAGGCAATCAATGTGCAATTCATCAAATAAACAGTGCGACGGGCAGGAAGACAGTTCACAACGGGCACATTTTAACAAAAGCGATAGCCTCACACTTTGTACACTCATCATTTGTCAATAACTCGAAGCAGTAAATCCATTGGTGCAACCTACATTCCAGGTTCGTCGTCCAAGTATCCACCCTTATAAAAAGCATACTTAATCAAGTTCTTGAAACGAGGAGCATTGAACTGATATAGGGTATTAATTTTTTCAGACACTACAAATCTTTTGTTCGTTACATAACGGACACAATCATTATCGAGACAAAGGAGCACATTTGCCATCGCGATGGTTTTCTGGCCCTGCAGTCCTTTTCCCTATATCAGTTCAATGCTCCTCGTTTCAAGAACTTGATTAAGTATGTTTTTTATAAGGATGGATACTTGGACGACGAACCTGGAATGTGGGTCGCGCCAATGGATTACTGCTTCGAATCATTGACAAATGATGACTGTACAAAGTTTGAGACTATCGCTTTTGTAATACGTGCCCATTGTGAACTGTCTTTCTGCCCGTCGCACTGTTTATTTGATGAATCGCACATTGATTGCCTCTTGTAATAAATTTTGTTTGAAGTCAGTAACAATACACATTTTCAACATCCCAACGTATATTGTTTCTTTTCAAAGAGTTATTCCTTCCTCTATATTGAAATATCCCACCTTCCTACAATATTATTAGTTAATAATATAAATACGTGAACGAGCATTGAGAGAATTTTGGTGTCATGTTTCCAACACTATACTAATACTTTGTGGGTCCTATAGATTCTAAATGCTTGTCCCTCTGTCCCTAAGATTTTACAGGTTGTCTACTTGTGACATAAGCTTTCAGAAAATATACGGGTTTCCGGAAAACCGGTATCAAAGGAGAGAAGGTTTACTTGTGAGCTTATATAGGTTTCATCGAAGAAGATGCAAATGCATCAAAATCCTTGTTCTAATGATAATATTTGAGGTAGCAAGGCGGTGGGAAGTTGTCTACTGTTAAAGGGTATTTTAGTACTGACATTTATCTTTTTCTCAGTAGAAACAAAGCTGTTAAACAAATAGAAAGAAAATAACTAAAAAGCTATAAACAAAAGTCCGGCATGCAGAAACTGCATAGACTAACGAATTCCTAAGCAAGTCGAATTTATGGTCAGATTTTGTTGGTTTAAAGAATATACGTATACTTCTTTCGTTAACCCTGAAACTGGAGAAACTCAATTTCTCGTGTCAACTTATATAAACGTGTCAGACTGCGGCGAAAACGAACATCGTATAATCGTAAGTAATTTTCTATTGTATTTTGTTGTATAATTTGACATGAATTTAAATAATTTATAATGATTCGTTTTTCCATTGCTTTTTATTGAAAATAATAATTTAATTAAACCGATGTATCTGACAGGTTATATTGACTATTTAACTCATGCCCCAAATGGGAGTCAATGACCAATCACGTTTCAATGATTTCTGTTTTACAACCAATCAGAATCGTGTTTCACCAAATATTTATCAGTGTTAGGATTACCATATTAAAGAAAGCTCCTCCTTACAATATTGCGTTCCTTTGGCAATAAATAGTATGATCTGGTTGCAGTGATAAACAAATGAAGCAGTAGAAGCGTACCTATCGTTTCTCATTTGTTTTCAAACATCGCCGTTTACATTAAATATATAAATATTTTAAAATAACTATAGTTAAATAATGATTTGTGAGTAAAACAGCTTAATTTTATTCGTTAAATAGTCCTAACAAATGCCACTCTTGATTTCCAAATTCTCTAGATAAATTCACTCCTCACTTCGTGAGTCGTGAATTTATCGATAATTTGGAAATCACTCGTGGCATTACTTATGATAATACAAGTTTTAATTAAATTGTATGGTATATAGAAACATTGCGACGAAGCAAACATGCGGCTGCTAGAGCGATTTTTTTTTTTTTTTTTTTTTTTTTCAGTTTTTGACCAAAATCTAATTTCTAATAGTCGGATTTCGCTCGTTTCTGGAGGGTACTTCCCTCGATTTATAGCAATAGGATATACTGAGTTTCGTAGCGAACATCGAAAATTGCGACCGATTGAGCGATTTTTAAATGTTGGTTTCAGGCGAACTGCTTCTCATAATGGTCCTATTTTGCTGATTAACGAACTAGATTTTACGTTTTTTGATAGATTGTTAATAGTCAAGTTTGGCTCTGAAAAAATATAAAAATTACAGGCACTATATCGTTAACATATATAAGCTTATATATATATATATATATATATATATATATATATATATATATATATATATTTAACATTTTCCAACACTGGTATTTTAACACAGTACCAATAATGGATCATATTATAATATTATAATGATATTGTGAGAAGAAAAATTAATGTCTGAACCAGGAATCGAACCGTGGACCTCTAGTTCTCCAGACTAGTGTGCAGCCCACTACACCATTCACGGTTCGATTCCTGGTTCAGACATTAATTTTTCGTTTCACAATATCATTATAATATTATATATATATATATATTCCACCGCCGTGGTCTCGAGGTAGCGTGCTGCCTTGTCACGGGTTCAATCCCCGGTCGGGACAGTTTTTCTGGGTGAGGTTTTTATCGGGGTTTCTCCTCACCTGTAAGACAAATGTTAGGAAAACTTTAAGGCTCAGACGGTCCCCGAAATCATCTGGCCATCATCATCATCATCCTTATCATCATCATCATCCTTCACCGGTGTGGAAAGAAACGGGAAGATACTACGGCTACAATTCCATAGTAAGCTACAAAGCATAGCATGGAAATGCTATGATTGCAGTGAAAGATCTGCCCTAGGGCAGAATTACTATGGATGGATGGATGGATGGATATATATATATATATATATAATATTATATGGTTATCTACTGTATAGAATTGGTGAAGATATGTATTTTTTTCTAAAAACTTTTCATAAGAACAACCTGAATAGTTTTATTCCTTCATTCGGAATTCACTAAAAATAATTATAGCTTATTGAGTTAAATAAGTCCACCGCTGTGGTCTCGAGGTAGCGTGCTGCCTTGTCACGCAGCGGGCCCGGGTTCGATCCCCGGTCGGGGCAGTTTTTCTGGGTGAGGTTTTTATCGGGGTTTTTCCTCACCTGTAAGACAAATGTCAGGAAAACTTTATGGCCCAAACGGTCCCCGAAATCATATGGCCATCATCCTTATCATTATCATCCTTACCATTATCATTATCATCATCATCCTTCACCGGTGTGGAAAGCAACGGGAAGCTACCACACCTACACAATTCCCTAGTAAAGCTGCAAGCATGGCATGAAAAGCTATGATTGCAGTGAAGGACCTGCCTTCGGGCAGAATTACTATGAATGGAGTTAAATAAATAAACCAACATAATTATATTTTCATAACTAAAAAGACTGATGGTTTTTAACCTTCTCCGTTACTAGTGGCTAGTGGAGTGAGTTAAGGAGACAGTACTGTTATCTCGTTTGAAACATGGTATAGATTTTGAAAGAGAGTAGTTAAATAGAAATATTAACTCAGACTGAAATGCAAAAGTCCATGATTGTACCGCTTTGGTAATGTATCCATGACAGTAATAATAATTGTAAGGGAGCGGTTTAACAGAGACCAGGTATCAATCTGTTGTTTGGATCTCAAAGCAGGAAGCTTTATTCTGTAATTGTGACGCCAAAGCGATTTGTTCATACCAGCGCCAGATTATAATGCACTCTCCGCTGGGAAAAAATCCAACCACAATTACAATGTAATCTTTAAAAATAGCTGCGTAATTAAGCCAAGAACGTTTCATTTTAAGACAGAAAAAACTACAGTTGAAATAATGCGGAAGTTTTCTTTAATAATTTAACAAAACATACCGCACTATTTTGCTAAAGAATATATTATTGCATCATTATTTATAGACTTTTTAACATCTAACGTCGCATCGCGTGTATTCAGAAGCATTAAATAGAATGTGTGTATGTTTTATTCATACATTTTTCGTGTGTTTTACTGGAAAATTAACTTTTTTTTAAAATTAAGAATACATTTTGTTGAGAAACATTTTTGTACATAATGTTGACACCCGAATGAGCAATGCACGTGCTCGGGTCCAATTCAATTACAAAATAGAAAAGGAACATTATAATAGTAAATATAATGAAAGAAAGAAAACAGAAGTACAAATATAACAATTTAAAATTAACTCTAAGGCAGAGGTTAGTTGATAGGCAGTAATAAAATCTGTGAGAAAGAGGACCGTGGATTTTATATATTTCCAAAGGAAGTTATGCTAAGGAACTTACACCCACGACCTTGGTAACAAGAGGTGATTTAGTCTTAGTCTTAATCAACTCGTTGTTGAGAGAGAGAGAGAGAGAGAGAGAGAGAGAGAGAGAGAAAATCTATATTTCTAGACCAGTAATGTAAAACACGAGCTCCGTGAGACGGTGCGCTCCGATATGCACCAGGAGCGCTCCGCTGGACAGGTAACGCTTGCGACATGGTGACTTGGTTGTTTCACTCGTCAGACGCAATGATGAGCATGGCTACGTTCAGCATGGAGACCATGCGAAAATCAAGCCTTCGTATTTTTTTTTGTACACAGAATATTTCCCCCAATTTTGAAACGGAAAATTAGCCAATTCGATGAAAGAAAAGACAAAAAACGAAAAAAAAATCCTTTTAAAACTAATAACAACTCAACAACATCGTATAAACAAAATTGAAGTTACAAATAAATACGAAAATAAAGGCGTTTATAAACTAAAGTACAAAATTCCGATAAATTTTACTTCGGTTAGAGAACAACAAGAAATTTTAAAACAAGATATTACTGAACATTAAAAATATATTAATAACGAAGAAAATCAAGTTTTGCCAACATATACTAGAAACAGGGTCATCAGTTTCGACAAAATCGATAATATATGTCAAAATTACACAGAATGAATAACAACAGACAAAGATCCATATTTATAGAATTTTAAAAGAAGCTGAGAATAAAGACTTGCTCAACAAAGAACAACGCCCGCAGACTTGAACCCGCTGTACACTTATTACAACTAGATTAGTATTGTAGCCTCACTATTATGGCTGTTCAGCGGCTCGCTTTGTTTCCCCGCAGCTGTTGTATAATAAAAAAAAAGATTCCGACTACCGCCACTATAATAATTCCGCATGTTTATCATTGTCAAGCATTGTCGTGCCACCTGCTTTTATATAAACGGACAAGCATCATAGTGAGGCGATAACACCAGTTGCAATGCAGAAGAAGATTGAAGCACTATTTTGAAAGACAATCATATTTTTAACTACGTGACGAATTTTCAAACACAAACTTTATTTTAGATGAGGACAACTGGTTTATCAGGGTACTAATTATATATTTTTAATATAAATTAGTAAATGGGAGTAATAGCCGATAGATATTATTGCGATTTAGACCAATTTCTAAAATTGGTATGATATTAGATCCCACCAATCCGTTTTTGAGACTCATAGTAGCAACCAGAGGAATATGATTTTGAAAGAATGCCATATATGGTCAACAGTTGACTATTACAAAGATAAATACCAATTAGATAGTGTAAACTGTCACAGTATGATGATCGGGCAAGAGGTACTATACCAGGATTCTTAGCTAAATTTTGGAATTTCTTAATTTGGACGAGTAGTATCTTTCTAAATTTCCATCGCTGCCATTAGAGGATTAATTTCAATTTTAAGAAACCATGTTTACAAAAATTTCTACTTTATAGAATATACTTCAATTACAATTTGAAATATTTAATATATATTTAATCAATTTCGAAAATTAATTGTCTGTATCACTTTGTCCTTGTGGCAATCCTCTAATGAGGAAAGTTTTATATAAATAAATATAATAAAATTTTAAAAAAGTCAAGTGTCAAGTAAGAATGCCGGGAAGTAGCACCCTGAAAAAGAGGTGGTTTATTTTCGTACAGTAGGAACAATAAATATACCCATTCTCCCCCCCTTGTACCAAGAAATATTAAATCATGTTTGTTAAAATGGTAATAGAAAAAACATGAATATTGTTTTGTTTCGTTTGTACGGAGAGGCCTGTTGTTCTTAATTTTTTTTTGGGCAAATATTAAATATTGCAGATTAAAATCTTTTGAGGTATTATTTAATACTGTAAGTTGTTAACACTATTAATTGATAAAGTTTACTCCTGTTTGTGGGTAATGTATATTTCGATTCCTCCGTTGTAGGTGAGTGGTAGGTAGTCTTTCGTACTGGTCCGGCCGGAGAAATGGGAAGTAGAATGCATGCTCCAGGTCACTACCGCGCTCCGCACGGAACTTGGAGCTCTGAACTATGACATGCATGTTCTAGCCTATACCCTGCCCGCTCTTAAAATGATGCTCGTCAAAACAAAACCATGTGACCTGCTCGCTTTTCATTGGTTATGGACACCGACGTACGTTGTAGAAACAATAAGTACGAGTAGTTCCCTTCATTAAATTTAAAATATTTCCTCTGAATATACTTGTTATTCTTCGTGAATGAAAATAATAATATTCAAAACATACAAAATATTCTAATATATACGTAATCAATAATTACAACTTAAACTAGTTTATTGCATATGGGTGATGCATTTGAGTCATGCTTCAGTCGATTCTCATGAAACAAAATGACTGAAAGTATCGATTCTTCAGTTGCTGTGTCATCTTCCTGCCAAAAGTGACAGTAATTGTGGCGCGAATGGCGGGAGGATATTGCTTCTACAATGTACGTCGGTGTCCATAACCAATGAAAAGCGAGCAGGTCACATGTTTTTGTGTTGACGAGGATCACTTTAAGAGTGGACAGGTGTGTAGAGCCGCCCAAACTTATTTGTATCGTCGACCAAACGAAAGAAATATTATGGTGGCGTAGGCCAATAGGCACTATTATATCTGGTGTGGATTACTACTACTATTTATTATTTTTATTATCAAGATTACCAAAAGCAACATTTAACTACAAGCAAAGAGGTTCAAGGAATGTAGGAAGGCTAGTGAAAAGATGGACAGAACAAATGTGAGGCGGAGCAGGCATTTTGCCTAGCCCGTGAAGTGAAGAAGAAGAAGAATATTATTATTATTATTATTATTATATTATTATTATTATTATTATTATTATTATTATTATTATTATTATTATATTATAAGCATGTGTTGATTTGCTACTTTTCTTGTTAGGTCATTATAACATATTTAATAAATTCTTGTTCTATTACTGATAGACTAATATTTTAGAACCTAGGTCATTAATATTGAAATTAAAATTTTGGCGGGAAATAATTGAAACATTTTGTTCAGTCTCTTATTTCATAATTATGATTCTTTTACCTGCTTTAAATTTATGACACTGGAACTATGACTTTATTTTCCTTGACATGGATGTCATATTCAAGATGTTCATGCTTTTAAAATTCCAACGACCCCAACCGGGTATGAATTTGCGTAACATAAACTGTTTCATTTCGTATTTTTCGTTTCTAGAGACGCAGCAACTACGTCTCCAGGGGGAAAACTAAGCGAATTTCTCAGCAATTAGAATTTATGGTCGCTTTAAGCTGGTTTACGGAAAATATACTTATTTTGTTAAATTGGAGAAACTTAATTTCTGATGACAGCTTATTTAAAAGTGTCGGAATGCAGTGAAAACCAATCATGCATAGCCTTAACGAATTGTATAATTTGACACGAATTCAATAAATAATATCTAGATTAATTATACATTAATTTATACAAATTACTAAATGAATTAAACTAATGTATCATATCATTGTCAATTGGATGATGTTATACATCAACCGGCTAAGCGCCATTTTTTAAATTGCTATTTTGATGCCATCTATTGAATTGGCTCATGAAGTAAGTATACGCACACTTTTAGCGCCAAATCTTTAAAAATAGCCTTATTACTAAAGAAAAATGTGAACGCCATCAGTCCTATCAGAGATTCTGTGTTTTGCAACAAAACGGCTATGAAACTAGATCTTTATAATTCATCACCATTATCATCATCATCATCTTCACCTCAAGATGTAGGCAAATCGCCTGTTCCGAATTCACAATGTCACAATGATTCCTACCGCTAGACCTATTTTTAAATTTTATTTTCAAATGAACTCTACACCTAATGTTTTTTTTTCTGGTTATCAAATTTGACCTTGCCTCTTTAATTAATTGCCATCTGCCAAGTTTTGTTTCGATTCAAATGATAGTTGCGGCCGCTAAAGCGTTAATGGCACACACACACACACTATATAGTGTTATATATTGGTGACTACATCGGTGAAGATCTGTAATTCTTGTTTATAAATATTTTGATAAGAACAACGTCCATAGCTTCATTACTTCGGGATTCGCCAAACATACATTGAATTTAATTTCATATCATTCTTTTTTTGACACCTTTCAGACTTCTGTCTTCAAATGTTCTTATATCCACGCCATTATCAACAGTTTCACTCCATATTATTGAATGTATTTATTTAGCTCTTATTTCAGTGATGTAACTTATTTAAACTACTCTCTTCCTTCAATTGTTCAATAGTAAAAATATTTTGATAAAAATCTAATCTTCACTTAGCCAGTTCTTGCTAATTTCTTTACTGCCTTGGTTTAAGGTATCTCTTGATACTTTCATATTCCCCACACCACCAGGGCACTATAAGAACATGACCTGTCGGGAGAGAAATTTGTTTTTCATCACAAAATACTTTTTTGACCACACAAGAACATGGATGATAACCTCAATGCCAAGATCACCTCTGAGACAACAAGAACATGTAAGACAAGACACTCCATTCTCTCATATATTTATACTAAACAAGACTAATATGATATGGTTAATTGTGACGCCAGATAATATCGGAAAATATTTAGGCTTTAAGTTTTCCCGATATTTGTCTTATAGGAGAGGGAAAAAAACTCGAAATTATTTTTTATCCAGACCGGTGCTCAAACCCGGGTCTGCTGCGTCGTCTAACGAGGTTACCAGTAGACCACAGAGTGTTATTATCCTAATCAATTTTATTTTGACCATCCTCATGAGCTAGTGGTCAGCGCTTCTGACTACAGTGCATGAGGTCCCGGGTTCGATTCCCTGTCAAACCATAGGAATTTTTCCTTAAAGCGAATTATTCCTGTGGTTGCCCATGGTCTGGAATTTAGGTTAAGTTTAGGTTCAGAACTCTCCTGCCGCTTCATTATCATTTATCACCCATCATATCATCGGGGTAATGTAACTCCGCCTTCCAGGTGCCCCAACCTAAGAAATGGATTATAATTCAGCCAATGCCAGGGAAGGAAAACCACCAAATGTCATAAAATAAAACCTGGTGGCATTAGACAATATATATATATATATATATATACGTATTGTATTAATTTATTGTCAGAATGAATAGTATTTACCAATGTGGTCTCGCCGTTGCGGGCCTAGGTTGGATCTCCTGTCTCTGGACCCAAATAGTTCCCAAACATCATTCCATTCTATCATATTCACCTAGTTTACTGCATGTATATATATATTCATCTGTAGATGTGTGTTTGTCACTGAACTCCTATACGACTGGATCGATTTTGATGAATTTTTTGTTTATGTCTGATTGGGCCCGTCGATGGTTAAGATTCACGATTGCACCCTCTAAACCATTAGGTGTAGGAGTTCACCTCGAAGTTAAAATTTAAAAATCGCTCTAGCGGGTACATTTTTCGATATTTCACAACGAAACTCAGTACATCCACTTAAAATAAATCGAGTTTGGTATTATCCAAAAATTAGCGAAATTCGGCAATTAGAAGTAGAGGTTACTTGAAATCTAATTAAATGTTGCCTAAACACACCGATTTTGATGAAATTTTGTACGTGTGTTTGAGTCAGTCTCTGGATGCTCTAGGTTCATAATTGGACTCTCTAAAACCATTAGGTGTAGGAGTTGACCTGAAGTGATAATTTAAAAATCGCTCTAGCGGTCACAATGTTCGAAGTTTCACAATTAAACTCTGTATATCCTATTAAAATAACCCGAGGTAGGTATTATCCAATAATGAGCGAAATCAGACAATTAGAAGTGGAGGTTTACTTGAAATCCAAAATTAAAAACTGTCTAAACGACTGCACTGAGTTTGATTAAGTATTTTGTGTGTTTGAGTGGGTCCTTCGATGGTTAGATTCGCAATTGGGTCCAGTAGGTGGCGCTGCGATCGGGTTATAGGATTTTTAAATGTCAGATGTGTAGTCATCTGCATTACCGACGTATTCAGCGCGACAACAATGTGACGTCATAATGCACGCTTCTTGAGCAACAGAAGACAGTGCAAACTTATTAATTATTGAATTTAATGGTAAGAAAGTAACATATTTTTATCGTCCGGCCATGACACGAGAATTGAACGTTCGGGCAGGACAATGTCTGCCGGTCCGCTAGTGTGTGTGTGTATGTATATATATATGTTATATTGCAGATTTTCGCGGATATAAGTATGAATAAGAAAGTTTTCTTGGGTTTTCCGCGTCTTGGATTCAAGTTCGGTCCCTGGCCACTGACTCCGACGTTTCGGCATGATCCCACATGCCATTATCAAGGAATGATAAGTTCGAGTCACAGGTTTAGGTCTTATATAATTAAACAAATAGAGTTTTCGCTGTGGTCCGTTTCCGAAGACTTTACCACCCATCCAATGTTTGTTCTTATGTAGTTAAACATTTATATATATATATATATATATATATATATATATATACATATACCTAGACCCATATGAGTGAATGGTGTCTTGTCTCAAATGTCCGTGTTGTCTCGGAGATGGGCTAGGGATTGAGGTGAACACTCATGCTGGAAGGTTCTCCATGTTCATGCGCGATCAAGAAAGCTTTATGTGATCCAGAGTTATGAATATTCTCCTTAGTCCTACAGGTCGTGTAAGTCTTAGGAGTCGTGGAACACGTAAAAATACCTACAAAGAGGGAGAGTTTAAACTGAGGAAAGTAGATAAAGAATTAAAAGGAAAGAATAGACCACAATTATGTCTAATTTTAACGCCGTTCCTCGTACGTAGAGGTTCCGGTATCGATCCCTGGTCGGGACATATTTCCTGGGTGAGGATTCTTTCGGGTTTTCCTCACTTCTAAGACAATTTCAGGTGACTTTATGGCCCAAATACAGTAGTTCCCGAGCACAATCGTCAATATATTCACCTTGATTAGTATGAATGTATGTGTGAATGGTGAGTCTCAGAGGTAGCCCTAGCATTGAGCTGATTTCTCACCCAGGGAGACGCTTCATGTCCTCGTGTAATCTAAAAACATTGTGTGATCTAGAGTTTAGGGGGGGATCTACACTTGTGAGGGTCAAAAGAAGTCAGTTTCAATTTATTTTTTCAAATAGATTGACACTTTATCTTTATATTAGTGAAATATTTTCATTGATCTCTATTACATTTCGAGTTATGTTCAAAAATGTACAATGCTGTCCCTGGAGTGAGCCCTTTAATTTTAGAAGGTACCTACATCTTCGGTAAGTTTTGTCACTTGTTTTCCGTAACTCCCAAAGTTTTCAAGATATTTATATGAAAGTTTGCGTGTATATGTAGTTTACAGAGATGAACAATATAGACTACAATTACTAATATACCTATTATATTTTACTTAAAAAAATATTTTAATGCAAATTTTAACACAAATGAGTATGCACGAATTTAAAATGAAAAATAAAATATGTACACTCTATATAATTAAATAATTGTAGTATATTTTGTAGCTACAACAATAATGAGTAAACTAAAACAAGAATCATTAAAATATATTGAAATTTAGGAAAATTATCAGAAAAACGGCAAGACAAAGCAAAATTTTCATCTGACACTTTGAATATTTAGTTAACCATAATGACAGAAGTTAGATTGTACTTAAGTAAAAAACATACTCACATTGTAATATAGATATCACATACCAAATTCCATTTCTGTAACCAGCATTGTTGCTCAGAAAATAATGAAATATACAATATTTTTAAAGGCTAAAAGTGTAGGTCCCCCCTTAAAATTATCTCTCTACAGGCTGTGTCCCATTAAGACCCGCTTTGCATGGGGAATGTAAAAGTTCTTACAGAGGGAGAAGTTAAACAAAGGTAAAGAAAGGAAGAGAAAGAATAATTACCAATCAACAATGAGAGTTAAAGGGCGTCATTGAGTACTACTCACTGAATTACATTGCTCTCGTTCTGAAGCAGTTAAGTTCTTTGTGTGTATAATTACAGTAGTCTTGAAATGTCAAACATTACAGAGTAGTGAGAATGGATTGTGGAGCTGAGCATTTCCATCAGTCACCAAGAAAACTGTCCTAGAGTTCTTCAGTTTAATTAGCCCTGTTTAATGTTATATACATTTGTCTTGTCTCGCTCCAGCTTCCACAGCAAACAATTCCACAACTTTGCTATTAATTTATTTCTGGTTTTATTGTGGTTTCAAACCCTTCGCCCGTTTAAGGCAAAAACGTGTTGTCTGGATAATGGTAACAAGCGAGCTGTTATTGTTAGAACCAAGCATGGCTGTGAATGATGAATTTAGGATACATTCACTTTCTTCCGTTCCATTGCGACTAATAAAACAAATAGAAACATTCACTAGAGTCTTACTAAAGTTCTACATTTAGCACATTCTCAAGATATTTCTCATGAAATGGCCGTAACAAAAGAGTATATATTTGTACATATGTTTGTGTTTATTAATGCCCAGTCAGCGGCAAATTTTTTTTTCGGTACCATACTCAGTACATACTAAGTTATAATATGACTTTAGATAGCAATAACTACAGCTATAGCTGGTAATTATGGCTATAAATTAACAATAATAACATGCAATTATTCGCCATTTAATAATATTACTATCATTAGTATTTTGGTTATTACTATTATTACTATTATTATTGTTATTATTATTATTATTATTATTACTATTATTATTATTGGAAAAAGTCATATGATAAATGAATATTAAATATTCAAAGTAGATTATATAAGATATAAGCAGTTAAATTGGTATGCACACGTATGACGAATGCAAGAAGAAATGTTACCCAGAAAAAACATTGGAATGGTTTCCACCTGGAAGAAGAAAGAAAGGTAGACCTCGA
This sequence comes from Diploptera punctata, assembly GCA_030220185.1. NCBI lineage: Eukaryota > Metazoa > Arthropoda > Insecta > Blattodea > Blaberidae > Diploptera > Diploptera punctata. Next base: position 82,470 of record JASPKZ010003484.1, read on the forward strand.
AACTCATGGATGCAAGAAATAGGAACTGGAATGAAAACAAGAGGACTGAAGGACGTGGAGTGTATGGATAGAGAGGAGTGGAGAAGAAAAATAATACTTTAGGCACAGAAATATATGTAAATATTGAATATCTGTATAAAAATAAAATTATTATTATTATTATTATTATTATTGATAATATACAAGTATCGTGGATTAGTCCTATTATTTTTTTTTACCTATTAAGGTCCGACAATTTTAGAAATGTTCGATGACTTAGATGTTAAGAACGAAAGTATTTTTTTTTATCGAAGTATACTTAAATAATTGAAGGTCTGACGAATGAGGAATGAAAGGAAAGCTTTTAGAATTTCTCCGAGACAGTCTTTTGTTATGGATGTGAATGTTCGTTCGTCTATAACATGAAATATCGATAGAAGTTTATTATTCCACATCAAACAGCCGTAGTTGTATATCCCTTGCTACTTTATATAGTAGCCCATATCCTTTCTTTTGACAGTACGTTTTTATTAAAGTCTTTCGATACAAAAATACGCCCCTCTTGTAATAAAATTATCTCGTATTTTTTCTCCTTTATCATTTTATAGGCCTAACACGATTGTAAAATAATAGGGAACATATTTTTATTGCGGCTCCGCGGCGAGAGCGATTAGACGCTCTCCTCTCACCGCTGGGTTCCGAGATCGAGTCTCAGTCACTCCAAGTGGGTTTCGTGGTGGACGAAACGGAGCTTGGGCAGGTTTTTCTCGGATCTGTCCCGTTTTCCCCTGCCACAAATTTAATTCCACCATTTCTCCATACTCATCCACTTCGTTTCATTTCGTTCATCCGCCCCTATGACGGTGCGTCAGGGATGGTCGATCGGCACCCTTGTAGTTCACAGACTTCTATAAATATATGGACTTCATCTCATCTCATTCCTCGATCCGACCTTAAGTTTGATACGATTTGAGGATATACAGGTGTATAAAAAAGGATGGCGTAAACTTACATGGTTGAAAGTACACGATCATAGAAGCAACAATGTCCCTGTAAATATGGGTCCGCAAACGAGCCGTTTGCGAGATAATTACAAATGTATGGTTACAAGCCGCCACTGACGTCATTGTTTGTAACAGATACGGCCAAAGATGGATAGGTCGAGACGGATCTGTACCTTGGCCTCCAAGATCACCTGATCTAAATCCTTTGGATTTTTGTGTCTGGGGTCACCTCAAAAGCGAAGTGTATAGCACACCCGTTAACACGGTCGAAGAACTGGAGCAGAGAGTTGTACACGCTTGTCAAGAATTCATAAACTATGCTAGGGGTTTTCGAAAGAATTCGACATTCATTGCAGAGACGAGCACAGTATTGCACCCAGATGCAAGGAAGACACTTCGAACACCTCCTTTAACAGGTAACCCATAAGTGGAAGTGAACTGTGAAATATGAACTAAAATGAGATGAAAAATTAATAGTAAAGTCTAAATTCAAATTAATGGACGATACTAACTAGGACGATGTTTACGGTTTGTAACCATGCATTCGTAATTATCTCGCAAACGGCTCGTTTGCGGACCCATGTTTACTGGGACATTGTTGCTTTTATTATCGTGTACTTTCAACCATGTAAGTTTGCGCCATCCTTTTTTTGATACACCCTGTATATATTCTATATATAAAAATAACTTTAAAAGTTCCTCAATTATTTATGTGAGGTATATCAACATTATCTTGGCTTTACTGTGCGTTCAGTGTTTATCTTAAATTTTAGTGTATAAAAGTCCTTTCCTTAGTAATCATATAATATATTCAACCTAGCTTCTCGGCTCCCCGAGAAACATTTGAGATTCATATTCTAGAGATCCTGGGTTCAAACCTCGGTGCCAACCATCTGTGATGAAAGGTGAAGTGAAGCACATAATAGAATCAGGTTATATCACTGATTATAATTATGTTATATTATTTTTGTATTAATAATGGATACGTTAATTATAAGAATGAAGAATTTAACCCATAAATTTATGGTCGCGCGAAAATGATTTCACATAGAATCACTCAGTACAAAGGAAATGCACCAAGCTTAATGTTCTCTGCCTCTGTTACATCGCAAGCGGGATGATCCGTTCTTTCTTTATGTCTGATATTATCGATGGCATATAATACCTTGGCAAGCTGAAACTTTTGTTATTACCGCAACTGAATGAGAATTCATATGTTTATCTTTTCCAGCAAGATGGACCACCGCCTCACTATGACTGTCATGTCCGCAGCAACCTTAATCGGTCGCTTTCAGAACATGGGGTAGACGAACTAAACTCATGACAATATAAATTACATTCCGCGTTTCCTAGATGTAACCCAATGGAAATTTTCGCAGTAGAGATATATAAAGGAAGTGCGTAAATCCCTCCTCAACCAGACGAAAGAAACTTCAAATGAGGATTGAAGAAGCCGCAGCTACAATAACATCTGCATTCTGTTTAAATGACAAGTGTTCGACTATCCCATTGATGTTAGTCGCATTACACACGGTACCAACATCGAGCAGAAAAATAACTGAATATCATGTGCATCACATCCATCATTTGTCAGCTATATTAAATATGATAAAGTTTGAATAATATGTTTATTAAAATGTGATTTTCTTTGGAGACATACTATAGCATATATATGCATATATTCAGCTAAATTTATCTTTAGTTAACACAAAAAACTGTAATACCGGTAATGCCAGATAAATGAAATCATATATATCCATCCATAGTAATTCTGCCCGAGAGCAGGTCTTCACTGCAATCATAGCATTCCATGCTATGCTTTGCAGCTTTACTAGGGAATTATAGGTGCGGTGGCTTCCCGTTGCTTTCCACACCAGTGATGGATGATGATGATATTGAAAGGTTGATGATGGCTGGATGATTTTCGGGGACCGTTAGGCCCTAAGCTTCCTGACATTTGTCTTACAGGTGAGGAAAAACCCCGATAAAACCTACCCAGGAGCCTGTCCCGACCGGGAATCGAACCCGGGCCGCTGCGTGAACAAGGTAGCACGCTTCCTCGAGACAACAGCGATGGACCTATCGCACACACATATATATATATATATATATATATATATATATATATATATATATATTCCAGTCTTTGCTTCGCTTCTTACGATCATTGTTAGGAGTTAATAGACTGGATCACCAAAGGAACACTACTATCAGAGGAAAACTTGGAGTAGCAAGTTTAAATGAAGATATCCAAAGATACCAACAAGAATGGAAAAATCATCTGAGAAGAATGGCAAGAAATAGACTTCCAAAATTGGCATTCCAATATACCCCAACTGGACATAGGGACCAAGGAAGACCAAAACATCGGTGGAAAGATCAAGACCATCTTCGCTAGGTTTACCGTACAGGCCACATGGCCTAAAACGAATTTGTTCATGATGATGATGATATATAATATATATATATATATATATTATATATATATACTAATAGCTCTAGAAATTGGTTATTTTCGCAGAAGTGCCAGAAAGTAAAAATTTGAATATGTTATAAATAAGAAATTAGAAACGTAGTCCTAATGGAAGCAGATGAAAGCATAATTGAAAGAATTGAGGAGAAGGAATTAAAATGGTTAGGACATATTTTAAGAATGGTAGATAAGCGATGATCGAAACAACTGTATCAATGGCAACTAACCAGAAAGAAAAAAAAAGGGAGACCAAAGTTAACATGGAAGGAAAGCATGTGGATACTAATGCATGTAAGTGGGTTAATCATTGAAGATGCCCAAGATCGTAGGCTATGGAAGTTTGGCACGGGAAGAGGTCAGCAGCTGTAGAAATACCCGAAGACAGAAAATAGATTTTTTATTACGAGTTGTTACTTTTTACTCCTCTACAATCGACCCACCTCAACAAATCAATAGTTACCGGAATCCGGTTAGAATATGTATCACAATTGCTATATATACTAGGGAAAAATGTATCGTTCCATATGAACATCGAGATGAAAATCAAAAGACGAATCGTGCAGGCATGAAAAAAAAATCTGAAGTTTGATGGATATCCTGACTGATGTATCTTAGAAAAGCAGCCTACAAATAGAGTGTTAGAGAAATGCATATACCAGTTTATTGTACGGCAGCCAAGCCATTTCTCAAAATGTGAAGACAATTCCAGTCAAAGATAATAAAAGTGACAATAAAGAAAAGGATATGCAATGGGAACCTCTGGAGGAAACAAACATGAGAGACGTGATCAACATAGCAGAATGCCTCAAAAGGAAATTGGGTGTCCACGTGGCTATAGTGGTTCCATTCAGACAAGTCCACTCAATACATATATATATATATATATATATATATATATATATATCCCCACTTTTCTAACTTAGTCCGCCAAGTGTTGCCCCCTCTCTTCTGCAACGCTGTAAATAAGTCATAGAGCTACATTATTGAATGACAAATATATGCATGGGACATTTATTTATTCGTAATAGGAGAACTCAGAGGAGTTGTGAGAGTACTGAAAGGTGGAGAAAGATTGTCCTTATCTGAACTTATCAACAGTAATGTAACAAGGGGTTGTGTTTTTCTGAAAAAGTCACGAGCGACAAAGTCGCGAGTGATTTTGTCTAATGAAAAACTCAACCTCGCGTTGGATTTGGAGTGACTATTTAGCGAATAATACAACATTAGAAGCTAAAAATAATTATAATGTTTAATATTTACCAAATGTGAGGTTAAATATTCCGATCTTACTTCCGGGCGATTTCTAAGTCGGCTGTATAGTTACAAATAGCATATCTTTAATGTTAAATATCTTTGGTCTTGGGAAAAATCAATAATAGATGATTGTATGAGAAATAACTATTAACAATAATGCAGATTCATTATACAACATTTAATACATTTTTTATACCAACGGCATTTCTTGCTGTACCATATCGATTGTACATTGTTGAATCGATATCCTTGTCAAGAAGTTCATTTGTGGATATATATTTCATTACGATGAGGAATAGGCAATTTATCAACAGGAAGAGGCAATTATATTGGTCTATGAGATAAATAGTCATAAGTAATGTCACGAGTGATTTCCAAATCATCGATAAATTCAAAGAGTCACGAAGTAACAAGCGAATTTATCTAGAGGATTTATAAATCAAGAGTGGCGTTTGTTAGGACTATTTAACGAATAAAATTAAGCTGTTTAGTCAAAAACCATCATTTAAATACAGTTATCGGTATTTTAAAATATTTATATATTTAATGTAAATATCACGTTTTCAAAATAAATCAGAAATGTATGGTTATATTTCATTTGTTTATTAACTGCAACTTGATTATGTTATTTATTGCCAAATGGGATCGCATATTGTAAGAATCCAATCCTAGTGGAGAAAAAAATGAAACACATAAAACTGTATATTATAACCAACATTATAGGTTATGAATATTTTTTAGTAAATAACTCAGTAAAATCATTATTTAAAAACACAGTTATTGAACACACAATTATCAAATGTGTAGTTCGAAGGAATTTGTTCACGTTTTGCTATATTCAATGCATTTGTCGGAGAGTCAGTCACTGCAAAACAATGCTCTGAACTGTTCAGAATATTAAAAGGGGGAGATCCCTTTATCATAAAAGCAGGAGCTGGTAACGAGAATCGATAAAGAGTGAGGTGAGACACGACACCACTGGTTGTAAAACAATATTCATTGAAACGTGATTGGTCATTAACAATGGGACACGGGTTAAATAGTTAATTAAATGTTGGCACTACTATTTTCTTCAAATTGTGATAACAGGGTTAATATTAATGTGAAATAATTACTTACACTTTCGAGATACCACTCCAATAAGAAATTGTGCCAAATAATTTCCAACATGACATATTTGGGTAACTCCGATCAATACTAATCGGAATTATCCCGAGTGTTAGAAGTGACTCAACATTATTCGAACATTTTTTTATTTGTATTATTAATGCTTAAATATGATTAAATATACCAGTTGTGATGTAGGCCAGGACAACAGATGGTGCTATATGTGCACTTCATTTTCAGACGTTCATGCAGAATGCAGTGGATATGACACAACAAAGGATTACGTGTGAGAATTTTGTTCGCAGAATCAGTAACACTTGAATTTCTGTGTATTTCAAATATATACTCCTGGCGCGACAGGTCTACAAGGCCCTTAGCCTAACATCCGGCTGCTGGCCTCACATCCACATGTGTCAATCACAGAGGTAGATGATAATCAGCCAGTGTAGGGGTGACATGTGATCAGCATGTCGAATCCCCAAGCCGTTATAGCTGGTTTCCTCAACCTGGAGCCGCTGCTTATTGTAGCTACCTTGCATCACGATGCTGGATGGGCACCGGTCCCATACTGGCCGAAACACCATGAGAAAATTTCTTCCCCCATGGAGACTCCAACCAGCGCAAGTCCCGTAGCTCTGCGCCAAGGCTTCCTGCCTTAACCACTCGGCTACGGCGCGAAATACTTACTTAATTTTCATAAGATGATCGGAATTACCGAAGTGTCGAGAGAACTCCGATCAAACCCAGGTATTAGAATACATTTTTTATTTCACATTAGTTGATAGTATATATATATATATATATAAAACATCATCATCCGGTATCATGGTAGCTGCCGCCGCCGTCTCCCGGAAACCAAACGCCATTCCTCTCTGTACATCCATTGATCGTTCTCCAATCCTCTGATATTCATAGCTGCTTGTACCCCTTCTATCCAAGTTTTCTTCAGTCTTCCTCTCTTCCTCCTCTCCGTGTGGAGTTGCCAGTCTCCCATCGGGCGCCTTCCCAGGTGGCGGATAGGGGAACGCTAACCAGATATGGCGGGTACTGGGGAAATAAAATACCCAGGGCGGACCAAAACTAGCGCTGCTGCCTTGCAGTAAGATACTGGACTATCAGAGGCTAGAGGAAGAAAACCTTGAACAAAAATTACCCGTGTCCCAGGTTGGGGGTTGATGCATCGGGCCAGCTCCTTCTTCATCATAAAAAGAAAAAATGATAAAAACCAAACATCATATATATATATACCTAAGTATTAGTCGTTCAAAATATCTCTGCAGGCGGAAGAATTACGAAGCTCTGTTTGTTGCTACACGTGACGTCATATAAGGCAGTGTACACTGTCAGCGTCCCATGCCCCATTCCCCTCTGCACTCATAGATAGCAGTGTCACGTGTTCTATTCCTGCATAAACACGACTGCAGTGCCCTCCGTCAACAACTGCGCTTACTCCTTAAACGGAAATAAGTAATAGAACAGTAAACAGCTCTATCTTTTTTTTTCTAAATTCCTTTATACAAATAATCTTAGAGTTATTCGTCTAATTGCTAAAGTGATCAATATTCTTCCCCTTCACCCTACATGTTTTTATGTGTAGTTGATAGGTACGCCACTGGCCGAAGTACACTGTGAGAATGGTCTCGCACAATAAAGCACCACATTATTAATGACGTGTCAGTGGAATTAGAGTGCGCCGGAGCACACCTTTTGTGTATTCTTGTGCACACCTTTCTGCTCTTACAAATATTACCTTCTTTTCTTTTTATTCCTTGTGAAGAGAAGCCTTTCTGTTACATTGGTATTCCTGCTTTTGTGTCCTGCTTCCATTCTAACTTTAATCCTTTTTCAAGGTGCTGCGAGGGTTGCATTCTGATGTCAATTGTTTTAATTCAACTCATAATAAATTAGTCCATCTTAAAACTTTCTAGTTGGAAGTTACTTCAGTTGATTTGCATTTTCGCCGCAGAATGTGAAGTTGTTGCTTTGCACAGTTAATGAGAATCTCAAAGATATTTTCACTTCTTTCAAAATAAAAACTGTGAGTCCATTAATTTTATATAAATTATATTTATGGGTTAGGAGACAGTTAAAATCTTCTCTAACTTAAGGATAGATACGTACTCCACATTTTTCCGTCCTAAATATTTAATTAACCTCGGATACGTAATCACTACCATCGGAACCGTTAAGGCGGAAGAGCTAAAAAATACTGATAATTAAAAGAAGAGAAGAAGAATGAGGAGCTCAGCCCAGCCAATTCTCAGAAAGTTGAATTTACAAATAAATATCCTCGTTTATAGAATGTATTATCTTCTTTAGTTTATTAAATCATATGTATCAAGTCTTGCTGCGAGAAAACAAACTTGGCAGAAACTAGAGTGTTTATTTAATGGTCGGATTTCGCTAATTTTTCGAGAATAATTTTATGGTTTTATTTTAATGACATGTCCCTAGTTTTGTTATAAAAAATCGAAAATTATTGCTGCTATTGCGATTTTTAAATTTTCACTTCAGGTTAACCTACACTTCTATTGGTTCGATTCTGCTCTTTAACGGACTTGGCCTTACTTTCCATGACATGAAGTCCATTTGCACCGGTAATTTTGATTTGTTGTGCCAAAAATGAGCGTTAAAGTTTGAAGCGTGTCTTTATTATTATTATTATTGAGCGATTCCATGAAAATGTCATACCGAGGTGAAAATGTTGAAACTGACGCAGGAATAATTTTGTTGATGTAATATGTATCTGTAAATATCAAATTTTATAATTCTATAAGAAAATGTTTCAAATGTGCATTACTTTAATCTAATAATAGCGGTAAAACTTGTCATATTCCAAACCTGAAAAAATACGCAAAATTTTACCAATTTTTTGTTTAATGATTTGGTCGTACGAATTCATTTTATTTCACAAAATATTTTTTTAAACCATGCTTTGGTCCTCCTTGGTCGTAAATGAAACAATATTAATTGCATTCTAATATTCTATATACCTTAAATGTGTCCTATAGTTGTTAACTGTAAGTCAATCACAGAAAACAGATAAAAATTACTGTACACCAACATAATAATTGATGGATTAAAATTTCCTTTTGGATTCTACGTTATCGGTACACATCTAACAAAAATGTGTTCATGACATTTTCTTGTAAAGTCATTATTATTCCCGCTGGAGTCCCGTGACTGACTGACTTTTTGTCCCCTCATTTATATTGCTAATACGCATGTCGCGGTCAGTTGCTTGCTGGACTCCGCTGTCTATTAACATAAACATGGTTTAGGAAATCTGGTAGACTGTTCGGCTCGGCTGGTTCATAAAATAATTACTGACCCTTCTTCTGTGACAAGTTGAGCTAAAAGGCAGTCAACGAAAGGATTTAAATGTACATACCGATGTGAAAATTTTGAAATTGACGCAGGAGTAACTTTTGCGATGAGATATACTTTTTTACAGATGAAATTTTCTGATTCCAGAAGTTAATGTTTAAAATTAATAGTAGAACATCACATATTCGGAAACCTGAAAACACATGTAAAATTAAACGAAATTTTGTTTTACGATTTCACTGTATAAGTTTGTTTTGTTTCACTGACTCTTTTGTTATACCATATTTCGGTCCTTTCTGATCGTAAATGTAATACTAATAATTGTATTATAATATTCTAGATAATTAAAATGCGCCCTGTAATTATTAAGCGTAAGCTGCAGTCAGTCACATAAAACATACAAAAATTATTGTATACAATACGATAATTGATGGATTCAAATTTCCTCTGTGATTCTACGTTATCGGTGCATAACTAACTAAAAAGTATTAACGACATTGTCTTGTAAAGTAATTACGTTTCCCGCTAGAATCCCGTGACTGACTTTTTTTATATTACTACTACGCACGAAGCACTCAGTTGCTTGCTACACAGATTTTAAAAAAAGCGATTTCAACATCTTGCAGCTATTCCGGCAACCCATGGAGTTCACCAAGTGAAAATGTAGAAGCCGTATGTTATAAAATATGCACAAATTTAAAATGAACAATCAGTGCGAAAAATGCACAAGTTTCGTGTGTGAAAGAAAACTATATTTTTATTAATGACATTTAAATAATTCCTCATTATGCGATTCTTCAATATGTATGTTATTAAGTGAATCACTAGAGTATTGTGAACTGGAATTAAAAAACAGGTGCGCGGTTCTTATGTGTTAGAAAATGCGTGTGTGGGAGTCCTTGAACTTGAAAGGTTCTCGCATTAGTTTGACCTTTGACATGCCATGTGTGTCGTATTACCGTGGATCCACAGTGCGATGTTGTCAGAATTCATTATTGTGTTGATTGCAACAACAGTTTTTAAATCATATGAAGTTACTTGTATAAAAAATACAATTGGCGTGGAGTATATGTGATTAAGTATGTATAACCTGTAGTGTAAAAGAAAATTATTATTAGGTGTAGCGTTATTGGAAACCAACAGAGTGAAAATACGTATGACAACGCTGTACTATGTGCGCCAGCTGAAAACAGTCAGTCATAAAGCAAGATTTCGCGAATTGTAAGAGATTTCTTTCAATTGTTTAGTTTAAAAAATATAACTCATATCAGCAATATAATTTGCAATCAGTTGCTTTCAAAGAATTATAACAGAATTTTCCACATTTAAATAAAAATTTTAATAATTTGCATGCTGTGCTTTTTCGATAATGTTTTTTTTTTTTTTTTTTAAGTTGAGACGCATGAAAGTTAATTTTAGTGTTCTGGAACGAACAATGCAAATTCCATGTCAGCATTTTTATTTATTTCAATGGTTCAATCTATTAACAGCCTCAAATAAATTTTAATCAGTTAATATGGGTTGTAAAAAAATTATACTCATATTAGGCATATTTAACTATAGAGAAGGCCATTTGTTGTTAAGAAGTTAATATTTTCTTTATTTTGTGAAATTTAAAATGATACATGGTAACCAAGTTAAATAAATTACACTATTTATTTAATCTTTTTACAGCATATCAAATTGTACATTTCCTATACATGATAAAAGGAGTGAAGTTCTTTATTCATCTCCATATTATCGCCTTTTATCTATTATCCATCCATAGTAATTCTGCCCGAGCGCAGGTCTTTCACTGCAGTCATAGCATTTTCATGCTGTGCTTGCAGCTTTACTAGGGAACTGTAGATATGGTAGCTTCCCGTTGCTTCCACACCGGTGAAGGATGATGATGATGATGATGATGATGATAAGGATAATGATGATCATATGGTTTCGGGGACCGTTTGGGCCTTAAAGTTTTCCTGACATTTGTCTACATGTGAGGAAAAACCCCGATAAAAACCTCACCCAGAAAACTGTCCCGACGGGGGATCGAACCCGGGCCCGCTGCGTGACAAGGCAGCACGCTACCTCGAGACCACAGCGGTGGACTTATCTATTATAATTTCATATTATTTTGTAATATTTGTATAATATTAGCAGCTCCATAATATTAAAGTCTTAATAAAATTCAAATATCTCAGTCAGTCACAGAATGTAGTCAGTCAGTCACACATCACATATTAGGTTATAACTCTGGTCTTAATTGTGATTTTTGTTTCGTTTTTTATTGAGAATGTAACTTGAAATGTGTCCTCCAAACGGTATTTTGGAAAATTGAAATAGGAATCACACTTCAGAGAATGATGCAGATGAACATGTTAAGTTGCATGATGAGTTGACATTTATGTCAGTCAGTCACACATGCTTTGATAGATAATAAATAGCACTGTTTTTCTTCAAAAGTTGTATAAGATAACTGAGGGTGTTATGGTCCACTTAACGTTTGAGAATTTTTACAGCCGCCATTTTGGCCCGAATTTGTTTGGTTTTCTTTGTATTATATTCTTGTATATGTTTACTTTCTTACAAAAAAAGTAATTATTGTACTTGCATGTAAAAGCTTACCTTTGGGCCATAACACCAACATATGTATGTGATATGGCCCACTTATTTCCCCATTTAAAACACTGGTTAAATTTTAATCAGGAATGTAATTAATATGCAATGGAAACGATGTAATGTGTAGTATGAATAAGAACAGTTTACAACATATCAATGAAGTCAGTTTACAAATAATTACCTCAACATTATATATGTCAAATTATGGAAAACAAAGATTCATTCGCAAGTTGGGCAAACGAAAGTTTCGTGAAATTCTCTGGACAGCCCCACGCATTCCTCATGAACATAATTATTACACACTATACAGGGCTCATGTGCTTAAACTCGTCTTCTTTGCAAACTGTGCAGTACCATCTGAGAGATTGGTTTGGTAGATTCTTGGAATTTCCATTAGCTTCCGTTATTTTAGCTCTTTGCGATTTATTCTTCTTGCTGGTGTTGGTGAGCTTAGCTATCGTTTCCATGCTGTTGCTCTCTGAAAACAATTGTTTCCTCAAATGTACTCCAGGCGAGTTGATAGCTGGATTTCTATTAGTGGTTGTATTCTTCGCCCTCTTAGGTGTGGGGAAGAAGTCACTAAATGAGCTCTGCCCTGATGATTTTCTTGATGCATTTCCCGGCGAATTATGTTTAGATTTTAGAGGTGAGGGTTCATTATCAGCATTCACATTGGTAGGTACTGAATCGATGACATCTGAAACATCACTTTCAAACGAAAAGTGGTAGCTGCTTCAAGAGTTTGATGAAGATAAGTAATTTTTCCGACGACGTTTAGAAGGCTTCTTTGTTGCGGTCGATTTCTGAGATATGCTTGAGAGTCCTAAAACTCACGGCTGTGGGTTAGCATCTTCATTATTTTGAAGAATTCCTTGGTCATAAGGTTGATTCGTTGGTAGGCTGGGTGCATATGCCTCTTCTGAAATGGCCAAAAGGTTGAAGGGGCATATGCCCGTAGCTCTGACGTACGGAAACCTTGTTTTCTTTTACCTCTCGGGTGGTCTTGGATAATGACTCCTGTGTCCATTTACCACTTTTGTTCAACTGACTGTCATCGGACGTATTTTCTTTTGTCATTATTGAATATCTGGAAAGAACAAAACTATATAATATTGCAGTAATTTTGAACTATTATAAACATGTTGGTGATATGGCCCACCCGGCAATGCGTGGGCCATAACAACGAACTGAGTGATTTCATAAACAATACGTATTAACCACCGCCATTTTTACTTTATACAACAGATTACTCCATTGTAAGATTGTACGTTACTAAGTGATACAATATCAACAATCAAATCAATTTAATATGGTGATTAGTTATGAAAATACATATCACTTACCAGGAGCAAATAAGACAAGCGAGATTCTTGCTTCACGTTCATGTAGCAAATGGCGGCTTCCAGTTAAGACTACTTGCATTAACTTTCCTCCATTCATCCTAATCGACTTTTCAGAACGTCCTGAAGTGCCGTCCACTTCCATCTACTGGCTGCTTGATGTACTACGTTCACATTAAACAATTGGCCATAACAGCAACCGGGCCTTAACACCCTCAAATACCTTATTTAAGTACAGTCTTAACCACGCACTATTCTTCTATCATATCACGTAGATAACGCCCCTAATTTCAATCAATTGTAATATTTAGGCAACCATTTTGCTGCAGAAGTGTATTGTAAATGTCAGTCAGTCACATATGGAATTGCTCTATTATTATTATTATTATTATTATTATTATTATTATTATTATTATTATTATTATTATTATTATTATTATTATTATTATTATTATTAATATTATTATTATAAATTGGAACTGGAAGTAAATATTAATAAAACTAAATATATTGTCACACATAGAAATACTTTATATAATCAAAATGGACAGCTAATGACAAAAGAGGGAAATTTTGAGGAAGTGGCTGTATTCAAATAGCTAGGAACAATAATCACAAATAGGAAATGGGATGCACAAAGAAATTAAACATAGACTCTATTCTGGAAATGCGTGCTGTTATGCATTACAGGGACTCTTGACGTCCCAACTCCTTTAAGAAAACGTTAAATTGAAAATGTATAAACCATTATTGTGCCAGTTATGGATGCGAAACATGGACTCTTACTTTAAGGGAGGAAAGGAGATTACGAGTATTTGAGAATAAAGTTCTAGGAAAATTTTTGTACCGAAGAGAGATGAACAGACAGGAGAATGGAGAATACTACATAACAGTGAACTATCTGGTCTTTATAGAAAGCCATAGGCCTATATAATAAGAACAGTTCCAAGTTTCGTAGACTGCGATGGGCACACATGGGGGATAAAAGACGTGTATGGAAGCTCATTGTAGGAAAACCAGAGGAAAAACGCCCAGTTGGTAGACCAAGAATGAAGAGGGAGAATAGCATTAACTATGATTTGAGGGAAGTAGATTATACAGGAAATGATTGAAAATCATTAGCTCAGTATAGGGATGTATGGAGAGCTTATGTACGCGCTGCCATGAACCTACGGGATCGATAGTGCCAGTGAGTTAGTTAGTTAGGTATTATTATATTTTAGGCTTCGCTAGAGAAAATTATATTATTTGCATCCGAAGAAGACAAACAGGCTAAGAAACTTTTAGCAATGGAATTGGATTTTTGGAGGCGATCGACATTTCATGACGGGCTAAAATGAAGAGTAGTAAAATAAGAGAAATTATGCTGGTCGAAAGGAACATATTAGAAAAAAATATAGAAGAAAAGGAGTTTAAGAAGGTATGGGCACTTCATACGAATGGAGGAGGTTTCGAATACCAATGATGATCCTTAAATGGAAGGCTGGTAGAGGAAGGAAGGGATTTAGTAAGAATAAGTATGGAAGAAGATGCTTTAGATAGAGATCTCTGGTGACAAATATCTTTGTGTTAAAGGAGTATTTAGTATTACTCTAGTGAGAAATATGTCTAATAAAATTGTAATTTTTTGCTTAGATTTTTGTTATTAATAGAGATTTATACATTTTTATTTTTTTTAATTTGAGGAGGTGCCACTGTGGATGTTTTTTGGAGATTATTCCTGCATTTGCTTCTGTACTTGGGATAACCACGGAAAACAATTTTAAAATAGTTGGTCTCGGGATGTTTTGAAATTTGGAATATATATTGTAGGGTAATTAGAAATATTTTAAGAAACACATAGGCCTATAAAAAAATCTGGTCTATAGCCAGGAATATATGCGAAAATTATCGTCTAAAAATATGAAATTATGAATACAACATGGGGAAGGAAATCATGTAAGGAAAAAATTTTAGATCTAGTTAATTAAAATATTATTTCGTGAACAAGGTCAAAAAAAAAAGGACTCAAAGAAGTGTGTGTTTCATGCCACCCACTGCTTTTTTCGTCCTTCGAGTACCGCGCTGGGCGGATAGATGGCGCTTTAATGTGGTCTGTTTTCAATTACACACCACTTCGGTAAAACACTTTACTTAAATAATGTATTGTGTACAGAGAGGAGTATTGGATGAGTACCTTATATGTTTAGGATATGTGTTGTATAGTGTTAAATGTGTTGTATGTGGGATGATGATGAAAAGAAGGGGGAGGCCAGTACGTAGCCTACACTCGTCGAAAAGCACCAAGGGGGCTGTCACACTTATCGTCCCCTATCCGACAGACGAATCGCTATCAACAGCATATGTAGACTACTGCGGAAGGAGTTGCCATTTAATACAGTAATCTGGTTCGCAATCTTGTGATTAAAAATTGTACACCACCAACCTCTCCTGGTCCTGAGATTTAAAATTTTACAATGAAAATATTTCACCTCGCCGGGTATCGAACCCGGACCTGCTCGTTGAAAAGCAGAGATGCTACCACCTGAGCCATTAAGACGCGGCGGAAATACATGGTAAACCGAAGTCCATAGTGTATTAAGGTAAAAGGAAAAGTTGAAGTAATCCCAATATAGGCCTTCGGAAGCCCTGGCGTGTAGGAGTTTGATTCACCCTTTATTGACAATCACGAGATGTCAGCCCTGCGTGGTGTCCGTCTTTACTCCCATAACATACATCTGATACTGACCTACATCATAGTCTTATAATCACAGCTTTTGACTACAGTTCATGAAGGTATACTGATTCGATTCCCGCTTATAACACAGGAATTATTCCCGTGATCACCCTGTGGCCTGCAATTTAAGTTAATTTTAAGTTTGAAGACTCTCCAAGTGCTTCATTATCATTTATTAGGATCGTGTGATATAACTTTGCCTCCATGCGCCCCAAACTCAGAAGTGCAGTACAATTCTGCTAGTGTCACGAGAGAATGCTATAAATGCCGTAAGGCAGCCTGTGGCACTGGGAAAATATTTCTGGTGCTTATTTCCGTCAGTGTCTGATTCAATCCCAGAGTTACTGTTCACCCAGATATTTAAAAAAGATGAATATGCTGTTTGGGATATTTAGTTAGAATCAACAATAACTGAAGTTTTAAAAGTTTTTCAGTTGTGAGATTAAGACAGGAAAACAAGTTTTATTTGGAGCTAAAGTCTTCCTATATAATCTACTTCCCTCAAATCATGGTTAATGTTATTCTCCCACCTCATTCTTAGTCTACCAACTGGGCGTTTTCCCTCTGGTTTTCCTACAAGAAACTTCCATGCATCTTTCATTCCACATTCGTGCCCACAGTCCTGCCCATCGCAGTCTATGAGACTTAACTACCTAATAATTTTACGTAACCTAATTAATGTTTGATGTAATTATATAGTTATCCACTGTGTTTTTTTCTTACTTTATTAATACTAGATATTATTTTATTGAAACGGACTGTCAATATATATATATATATATATATATATATCATCATCATCCGGTATCATAGCAGCTGCCGCCGTCTTCCGGAAACCAAACGCCATTCCTCTCTGCCCATCCATTGATCTTCCTCCATTACTCTGATATTAATAGCTGCTTGTACCCCTTCTATCCAAGTTTTCTTCGGTCTTCCTTTCTTCCTCCTTTCCATTGGGATCCATTCCATAACAATTTTTGGCAATCTTTGCTCTGGCATTTTTGACATGGCAATACCACTATAATCTTTTCTTTTCTATAATGTCTATGATGCCCGGCTCCTCTTGTACACTCATAATTTTCCTTATTTCTTTATTTCGTATTCTATCCATTCTAGATTTTCTAGCTAATCTTCTTAAAACATACATTTCTGTACTTAAAATTCTTTTAATTTCCCTGGTAGGAATTTGCCAGACTTCATATATATAATGTCTACTAGATATGATCGATGAAGATATGTAAAAATGTTTCAAAAATATATTCTTGAGAACAACTACAATAGCTTCATTTCTTCGGGATTCACTGAAAGAATGGATGTAACAGGTAAGTACTTAAGGCTTTAAGAAGAAGAGAGAAGTATAATGTCATTACAAGAGACAAGTTTGTTCATCGACTGAAACGTCATGTAGTAAATCTAGTAGTAACATCAATAATTACCAAGATAGGACACACGTCTAATTAGTTTTGTCATTGGTTTATCAATATACTTTAAGTTTAGTAATAATGACAGCATGTTGATTTTGGACATTGCGAAATGCCTATGGCTGGGTGGTCCCATGTGAACATATTGAATAACACAATTACGGCTTGTCCATAATTCAGTTCGTAATGGATCAAGTTACTCTGCCCACACGACTGTAATTTCCTTTAAATCAGAGCAGAATCGATCACTAACAGGCGAGGGTCATCGCTCTCGCCACATAAAGCCCACATATTGCATTGTCTAATTATTATACACGCTCTAACTCCGTATTAAGGAGAGACTTCATTTCTGTATTTTTATATACAGAGTGGGTCAGACGTCACATAGTAGAGTAGAAGTGGTAAGGGGTGGTTACTTATGGCCCACTCTATATATAAATAAAGCATATTGAGATTATTGCTAAGAGAAGAAACCATTTATTTATTGTAATTCTAGGGCGACAAACAACTACAGCAATTATGTGATAATATGAATGTATTAATTATATGACAAGAGAGCTGATAAAACAATGTGAAAAAAAAGGGTCTGAGCATTGAACTAAAGGAGCAAACTCAAAAGATTTATTATTAGAAAACGGAAATGGAATAATATGATATTACGAAAAATACACATATTTGGAGATCAAAATGTCTAGCAATGGAAATCATGAAGATTACATCAATTAATTAAGAATTATTAAACTTAGGAAAACATTATCACCCCCTAAAATAAAAGAGGTAAAGCCAGAGGGAAAGCACTCAGTAGGTAGCCCAAAAATGAGATTGGAGAATTATATATAGGGAATGATTGGAAAACCTTAGCTGAGGATAGGGATATATAGAGATTTTATATCTGCATGGCCACGAACCTCCTAGTTTGACAGTGCCAATGAGTGGGTTTGTTAGTTAGGAAAACATCACATTTAAATAGCATTTTATTGACTATTAAACTCATGCCCCAAATGGGAGTCAATGACCAATCATATTTCTATGATTTTTAATTTACAACCAATCACAGTTATTTTTTTCAGCTCGATTTATTAGTTTAATTTTATCACTGCAAATAAATTTCCCCCTTTTTAACATTCTGAATAGGTCATAGCATTATTTTGCTATATTGACCACATGTGGCTACCAGATTGTATATATAGTGCACGAATGTAACCTTATCGTAGTTGCGGGAGATAATATAAAAACATTTGTAGCAATTGATTATACCACAAAAAAATGAAAAGACAGTTTGCACTTTTTAAACGTGTTTTTTTTTCAGGTAATAACGTTCCAAAAAATATAATTGAAATATTTACACCATAGGACATCAGAAATGAATTGATATATAGTTTGCTGTGTTTCATTTTTTCTCCACTAGGGTGCATTCTTACAATATTGCGATCCTTTGGCAATAAATAATATATAATATGGTTGCAGTGATAAACAAGAGAAACTTAACGTTTCTCACTTGTTTTCAAACATAGCTGTTTACATTAAATATATAAATATTTTAAAACACCTATATTTAAATAATGATTTGTGAGTAAACAGCTTAATTTTATTCGATAAATAATCCTAACAAATGCCACTCTTTATTTCCAAATTTATCGATAATTTGGAAATCCCTCGTGGCATTACTTATGATAAAATTATTCTTATCACAATATAATTAAAACAAACATTTGTAATACAATTAGTTAAATACAAGCCTTAGGCCTATGGCTCGTAGACATGACATTTGAAAGCAAGAACAGTAGATACATTACATGTTGTAGAAGTGCGCTACTGGTGACGATCAGGAAGAATTTCAAGGAGAGAGAAAATTAGAAATAATGCAGTAGGAGAAAATATAAAAATACAAAGATTCTTAAGGATTTTTGATGTCTAGAAAATAGTATTGCTATGAGGGGAACCCTGTCGTCACTAGATGCCGCAGACTGAGTGAACAGAATGGAAATATATTTATCTCCAAGTTTCGTTTATAGAGAATGGTACAATGCCATCTCCGCTAACCGCTATTCCCTTAATTTAGTTAATTCCCTAACTTTACTAAATATGTGGGTAATAATTATACGTTCCATAATGGTATTCTTTTTTTTTTTTTTTCATAAATCGTACACCCACCCTCTTGGCAACGTTGTAGGTGAAACTACCTATTTTACGGACTATAAGACGCACCTTAATTTTTAAGCATTCTTTTTAAAAAAAAACATTATTCTCTTTTTATTATTAGATTGCAAATTCAGACTAAAAAAAAAGCTTATAGTTTATAAAATCGTTCTGATCTTTAAAATCCCTGAAAATCGTCATCAGGACTTTCTTCTTCTTCTTCTTCCTCCTCTTCGTCGTCATCGTTGTCCTCTTCATATAAGGCAGGCTATAAGATGGTATTCTTTGCCATCGCGAGCGTTACTTACGCCGCACTTCTTAAAAGATTGAACAATAACACCTTCTCTCACTCTAAACCACGGCTTTTTTTATCCACCGATACACTTATCTGATTGTATATCGGTTTAAAGCTCCCTTCGGCGTAAATTCATGTTGGGTTTCATCCACCATCTATTTGTTGAAGTTAACTCGCATCCTAGACTGCATTGACGCATCGTAAGCTAGACAGTGTTCTGGGTTTGTGATGGCGGGGCGGGAGGAAGACAGTGTTAGCCAGATTGTGAATCCCCGCAACTCACGTGTGTCGCATCGGTGCACTGCTGCTGTCAGTTTTATCCAATGTTGCCAGATAGAGATAGGTTTCCCGCGACATCGAATATATGGCAATTTTTAAGACTGGCGGGAATTTTAAATCAAACACT
Organism: Diploptera punctata; assembly: GCA_030220185.1. Taxonomy (NCBI): domain Eukaryota; kingdom Metazoa; phylum Arthropoda; class Insecta; order Blattodea; family Blaberidae; genus Diploptera; species Diploptera punctata. Next base: position 102,535 of record JASPKZ010003484.1, read on the forward strand.
GGACATTTTTATATTAATTTCAAGTATAAGACGCACCTGAATTTTGGAGTCAATTTTTCGAAGAAAAAGTGCGTCTTATAGTCCGTAAAATACGGTATTTAACTAAATGATTTATTTAAGATGAATTAACTAATGAATTAATCTCACATAATAGGACACGTTCACCAAGAGACCAGTGGTATTTTCTAGCCGTGAAACCCCTATAATAGAAACATTAAAACAGCACAATTAAAATGGTTTGAACGTATGAATCCGACAGAAAGAAGAAAAGGAGAAAGGACAAAATTAGCACGGACACAAGAAATAGTAAAAAACAATGGAAGAACAAGTCTTGGACTAAAGTACGTGAGGAAATACAAAGGCTTGAAACATTTACAGGAGGATGTCAAATATATTAAAACCTGAGAATAAATACTTTTAAAATGTATTTCCAACTATCGTTGAGGTTTTTATGTAAGAGGAAAAAAATATGAAATGTTTGTGCCTAAGATCTCAGCGATGTTCAACTACATAAAGTGTTTGTTAGAAAACTTTGCTATAGACCTTTCGGAATATGTTCCAATTTCAGCTGCTAAATGTCTCACAACGAAAAATTTAAATTGAAGTTTTAAAACGTTGACACCGACTAAGATCTCAGGAACAAAAAAATACAATTTTAAGCTGAGAATAAATAGATAAAATAATAGTACATTACGAATACAAGTATGGAAGACAATATATTACTTAAGGGTTGGAATGTTTATGCCCTAATTGATACAGAGGGCATCATTTTTGAACGAATACGTAATTCTTCCATACTTGTATCGTAGGCTACTGCATTTCATTTTATATTATGTTGGATGTCTTACCTTTAATTAAATTAATAACATTGTGTAATTAAGAAGGCATGTGTAGGTACTGTTGTGATGATCATTTCGGGGTCGCCGTTTATAACGTCATATCGTACATTTGTAGTATGTATTTGAATAATTTTTAACAGTCGTTCGTCGAATTGTTTCAGATGTCGGAAAAGGATAGATTAATTCGTTCAATTTATATCATTAACTCAGACCAGTTGAATAAAGCTAGAAAATAAACTATTTTAAAATTTTACAAAGTATTTGCAGTTCCATCTTTTATCTATGGATGTGAAAACTGGATATTAACAAAGGCAGATAGTAAACAAATAGAGGCTGTAGAAATGAAGATGTTGAGAGCAATAGCTGGATACCAAAGGGCCGATAAAAAGAAAAACGAAGATATAAGAACACAACTTAATATATTTAACATCTGTGAAAGAATACAATACTATCAAAATGCTTACCTTCAGCACGTATTACGAATGAATGAATACCGAATACCAAGAAGAATGTATAATTATAAACCAAAAGGGAGAAGATTGTTGGGAAGACCATTGAGGAGGTGGAAGGACCAATTCCACCTATAATGAGATCGGAACAGGCCATAAGGTTTAATCCTTGTTGTTGATGATGATGAACTGAGACCAGCCTGAATGGATGGTGGTCAGCGTTTCTGATTACACCTCATGAGATTTAGGAATTTTTCCTTGAAGGGAATTATTTCTGTGGTTGCCCATGGTCTGGAATTTTGGTCAAGTTTAGGTTAAGGACTCTCCTGGCGCTTCATTATGATTTATCTCTCATCATATCATCGAGGTAACATAACTCCGCATTTTTAAAGGTGACGTATCTGAAATTACTGCTTCCGAAACGTATGTATACAGAGCATTATTAATATAGCTTACGTTCAAATGAGTATCTATGGCACGACAGACGTTGCCTTTCTAGCCGATTCCTGGCTTCACATCCACATATGTTAGTCATAGAGTCTTCCAACCGGTCAAGAGATGACATATGGTCAGCATGTCGAGTATCCTAGCCGTTATAGCTGGTTTCAACCTGCACCGTAACTCATTATAGCTACTCAAATCCTCAAGGTTCCAGGTAGACACCGGTCCGGTATATATATATCCATCCATCCATAGTAATTCTGCCCGAAGGCAGGTCTTTCACTGCAATCATAGCATTTTCATGCTATGCTTTGCAGCTTTATTAGGGAATTGTAGTGTGGTAGCTTCCCGTTGCTTTCCAAACCGGTGAAGAATGATGATGATGATGATGGTGATAATGATAAGGATAATGATGATGATGATGATGATGGCCATATGATTTTGGAGACCGTTTCTGCATTAAAGTTTTCCTGACATTTGTCTTACAGGTGAGGAAAAACCCCGATAAAAACCTACCCAGAAAAACTGTCACGACCGGGGATCGAACCCGGGCCCGCTGCGTGACAAGGCAGCACGCTACCTCGAGACCACAGCGGTGGATATATATATGTATATATATAATGTGAACATTTGTCATGGTAAGTTCAGATATCTACTAAGTAGGATCTGTGAAGAAATGTATTTTTTAAATCCTTTCATTATAAAAAAATCAGTAACTTCAATCATTTGGAATTTACTAAAAGTATTCAATCCCTTGGTAACAATTAGGCCATTGGGACAAACATTTTTATATATCCTATGTCTGTGATATCCTTTATTCGCCAGAATGTGTTACAAAGTGTGTATATACTGCAGTTTCTGAAGGTAGATACCGGAGAGATAATAATTAAGGAACGAATGACCTACTTGAGTCAGTGTTTATATCTTTGCGAGTCGTCCTATGCTTCTCAAATCTCTGCACCCTTTCTTAGAGACACGGGAGCTTATTTCCATGAGGAACAACACACGTGCAGACAGCTGAGAAGACAGGGCAAAACTTGTTCCCATGCAGCGACAATAACAATGCGATACCTTCCTGCTTCTGTCCAACACGTTCAACTTATCGCATTTATCTACTCACTTCTGTTTACATATTGCAATTATTACGAGGCTGTTCAAAAAAAACACTAATCATTATTTTTCACATCCATAATTTAACATGTAAAAATATTTTTTTGCGCGATAGTGCGTTTTGTCGCACTTACA
>JASPKZ010003485.1:0-21304 GCA_030220185.1 Diploptera punctata
GAGAATTAGTTAATTTAAGCAGTTTCTGCGTGAAGGCGTTTCCTTCTTATGTTAATTATTAATTCAGAATCTAGTGCAGTTGCATGTCAATACATTGGCAGTGTTGCAATTAACTTATTTTCTTAATTAAGTGCAACGTTCTAGATCAACATGTCAAAGCAACTTCAATAAACGTATGTTACTACTTCATTATACTCAATGGCGCCCTTGCCCCCTCCCTCTAGTGCGTCATTATAGCACGCAAGAATTTTGAAAATTCACTTGATTAAATAGAAAGAGGAAAGCTAAGACTTTTAAATTGCAGCATTTTCTTGTCTCCTCACAACCAACACCATGTAGTAATTGATATTCATCTACTGCAGTTGAATAATGAATTATATACCAATACAAAATGAGAAATTATTATGTAGTTTATTATTCTTATTAAAGTATGTTTAACGAACATATTCTTGATCCATTACTTTCATATCAATTTTACAAATTACAATTTCTCCCAATTAAAAATTTCAAAACCTGTTTTTTTTAGCTCTCAAAAACTTCAAACTGAAATATATATTGAATTGCTCAATGTAAAAATATAATTATAAACATCGATTATAAGAAGTGTCAACTGCTGGTAAAGTAAAAATATTCTATTTAATTTGCTTACTTGTTGTAGGAGCTACTAAAGGCAGTGGAGACTGAGTTCCCGCTACTTCTCGTATATATATATTATAAGAAAACTATATGTTTGTACTATATTTGCTTGGTGCCGTAATTGGTAGAGCACTGGAGTATCAATCCCGAAGTCCGGGTTCAAATCCCGTCCAAGTATTTATTTTTCTTAACATTTTATTTGTATATATATATATAGTATATATATATATGTATATATTATATGTATATATATATATATATGTGTTGTGGTAAGCCTATGTTTTCCCTTTACAGAGATTTAGGCGCTCTACCCCTACAGGGAAGAATTTGAACCAGTACTTAATTTACTTACACTTGTTTTCATATTAGATGTCATTTTGAGTGGTCACGTGGTCAGCGTTCCGCCTCGTAACTGACATCTAGCAAACCGATGTAGTACTAGGACGGGAAAATTAGGTAAATTTTGCTTAGAGACCTTTTCATTCAGGCTTAAGAATTTTTACGAGCCTGAAAATCTTTCAGACTCTAGACCCACGGTTTTAAAGTCCCTTCCGGAGGACTTGCTCCTTGGATTTTTCCATCCTGAAAAAATCCATCGACCATGGCCGGGTTTGAACCCGCGACCCTCGGGACCGGAGGCAAGGAGCATAACCAGTAGCCACCGCAGCTCGATTACTATATAATATATATATATATATATATATCCATACCATCCATAGTAATTCTGCCCAAAGGCAAGTCCTTCACTGCAATCATATCATTTTTCATGTTATGTTTGCAGCTTTACTAGGGAATTGTGTAGATGTGTTGTAGCTTCCGTTGCTTTCCACACCGGTGTGAAGGATGATGGTAATGATGATGATAATGATAAGGATGATGATAATGGCCATATGATTTTCGGGGACCGGTTGGGCCTGGAAGTTTTCCTGACATTTGTCTTACAGGTGAGGAAAAACCCCGATAAAAAACCTCACCAGAAAAAACTGTCCCGACCGGGGATCGAAACACCGGGCTCACTGTGTGACAAGGCAGCACGCTACCACGAGGACCACAGCGGTGGACTATATATATATATGAGGTGAGGTTTTTTCGGTGTTTTTCCTCACCTGTAAGACAAGTGGCAGGAAAGCCTGAGACCCAACGGTCCCCGAAAATCATCCGGCCATCATCATCATCCTTAACATTATCATAAGTAATGCCACGAGTGATTTCCAAATTATCGATAAATTCACGACTCACGAAGTGAGGAGTGAATTTATCTAGAGAATTTGGAAAATCAAGAGTGGCATTTGTTAGGACTATTTAACGAATATAAAATAAAGCTGTTTACTCACAAATCATTATTTAACTACAGTTATTTAAAATATTTTTATATTTAAAGTAAACGGTGATGTTTGAAAACTAATGAGAAACGATAGGTAGCCTCCGCTTCTACTGCTTCTTTTGTTTATCACTGCAACCAGATCATACTATTTATTGCCAAAGGAACGCAATATTGTAAGAATGCTCTCTAGTGGGAGAAAAAATGAAACACATCAAGTCTGTATATTAATTCATTTTTGATGTCGTATACATTTAGAGAAAGTGCAAAACAGTGGTTTCTTTTTTTGGTGGTATAATCAATTGCTACAAATGTTGACATGTAAGCACTATTATATACAATCTGGTAGCGTAACGTATTTGTTATAGGCTCAGTCACTGCAAAATAACGGTCAGACCTGTTTCAGAATATTAAAAAGGAGGAGCTTTGCTTAATATATGATAATCCTAACGTTGATAATTATTTCGTGAAACACGTCTCTGATTGGTTGTAATACAGAAATCATTGAAACGTGATTGGTCATTGACTCCCATTTGGGGCATGATGTTAAATAGTCATCAACATCCTTCACCCGTGTGGAAAGCAACGGGAAGCTACCACACCTATAATTCTCTAGTAAAGCTGTAAAGTATTAGCATGAAAATGCTATGATTGCAGTGAAAGACCCGCCCTTGGTGCCAGAATTACTATGGATGGATGGATATTGTAGGCCTAAGGAAACGTGGATTCTTACCATATTGGAGGAGAAAACATTAAGAGATTTGAGAATAAAGTTCTTAGGACAATTTTTGGAGCTATAAGAGGCGAACAGATAGGTGAATGGAGAAGATTTGCATAACGTGATATTTAGGGAAACCAGATATATTAAGAGCAGTTAGAATCTCATAGACTGTGATGTGTACGTCATGTGGGCTACGAATGAGAAAATGAACGAGGAGCACTGCAAATCCATTGTAGGAAAACCAGAAATGAAACCGCCCAATAGGTAAGAAAATAAAAAGATGGGAGAATGAAATTAGGCATGATTTGAGGTAGGTGATTTATGCAGGGGATGATTGTAAAACATCATAGTTGAGGATAGGGAAGTACGGAGAACTTATTTCTGCGCCTGAATGGAACATCCGAGATCGATAGTGCCTAAGTTAATTAGTCTAATGTCAGAAAAAATCCTAATCCATATTTTCGTAAATTCAGCCTATACTTTCATAGGTCACATATATTTCATTATTTACTTAAAATATGTTATAAACATATAATGGTATTGCAATGTAGTGTAATTAATAGAGTATAATGAAATCAAATCTCATCTCATCCCCCACCCGTCCTTGAATTGGACACAAATTTAGGATATATATGTATGGGGGCAACGCCCTAGCATAGTTGTTAAAGCAATACACTTAAAAGCCGGAAGGTTCGGGATTCGAGTCCCTGAGGGATCAAGATTTCCAAACTGGCTAAATCTTCTGGCGGCATCATAGCTCTGAGATCGACTAAGCATCTAACTGAAAATGAGTTACCAGGCCAATTATTTTAGGGATACAGGCGCCTTCACCGCTGGGGCTGACAATCCGGACATGTCACGATTTTCTAGATAGGTGGGGAGCCTTAACCTCCGACTACCCCAAGGACCTCTTAAGGGCTCTATAGGATCACTTTTTACACGCTTTATTTAGCTTGACCTGTATTATCTGTCTATGTAACGGAATCTTTCAACGCGATTTTCACCCATTTAAAATCATTGGATCAACTTGAAACTTTGTATACTGTAAAGGGCTCGTAACGAAACAATAATTTCATATTTTCTTTCTAAAATCCTAGCCAGTTATCATCAAGAAAATCAAAAAAAAGTGTTGTTGTATCTATGTAACGGAATATTTGAACACATTTTTCATCCATTTATAGAAACATTGGATCAACGATGAAACTTTGTCTACTTGTAAAGGACCCGTGACAATACAATATTCTCATATTTGTTTCTAAAATCCTGGCCAGAATCGTAACAGAAAATAAAAAAAGGGTTCTTTGTATCTATGTAACGGAATCTTTGAACACGATTTTCATCCACTTTGGAACATAGGATCGACTTTAAACTTTGCATACTTAACAGAAACTTTGCATACTTATGTTCTAAAATCCTGGCCAGAATCTCAGAAAATAAAAAATGAAAACTGTTATAATAGGTGCGGACTGTTGACTTTTTAGTCATCGTTGTAAGAACTGAGTTGGTAGAGCGGGTAAACTCTAGTGGTATATAATTTCAGTAATCCATAGGTGGCTGGTTCAAATCCGGCTGGGAGGATTTTTTTTAGAAGAGTAATACTTGTAACTCATAATTAAATAGTATAGAATTTAAAGATATTTACATTTTTATCTCTATTCTGTAAAATATTAAAACTAAAAAATAAAAAATAAGTAATAGTTTAAAAACTAAAACAACACGCTTTATTAGAAAACCGAACTAAAAAAATGAAACATAATTTTAATTTTCAACACGCTTGGAATAAAATTAAAGTGGCCAACAAAAAATCATCTCCAACACATATAGAATAAAACTAGAGTTATCAACAAAAGGAAAATAATTTTACTATCAAAAGCGTGGGGTGCTTTTTATGATTTTTACATTTTCTTCTTAGAGACTTTACTTTTACCAAAATCTGTTTATTATCAAATATATTAATTGATATAGAGCACCCCACGCTTTTGATGGTAAAATTATTTTCTTTTTGTTGATAACTCTAGTTTTATTCTATATGTGTTGGAGATGATTTTTTGTTGACCACTTTAATTTTATCCCAAGCGTGTTGGAAATTAAAATTATTTTTATTTTTTTTAATTCGGTTTTTCTAATAAAGCGTTGTTGTTTTAGTTTTTTTTAAAAAACTATTTATTTATTTATCCTTTTATATTATACTATATATATATATATATATATATATATTATATATGTGTATGTGTGTGTGTAGTGTGTGTGTGTGTGTTTAGTGTGTGGGTGTAGTGGGTGTTGAATGTTTGACGTCCTGTTTCAAATGTTCTATCTGTTTAAGAATTTTCTCAGTTTTCTTTCTTGACGGCCATGTACATGTAGTTTTTGTCTTCAGCTCATTTATGCCAAGAACATCGGGATGAGTAGATTCCCGGACAACGCCGGGGTAAAACAGCACGAGGTTATCTAAAAGTAATTACGAAATAAAACTTTTCCATCTACTTATTCAACTAAACATAAAAGCACATTAATTTTCATTTATTTATGCGTAGCAGCGCATGCCGGGGGTATTAGCTATTTGGCCAATATCTACAGAGATTCAACATCATAGAAAATGTGCAAGCTGTATTGTGGAATTGGCAATCAAAGCGTTAGAAGTCATATTTTATTTGATTGTCCATTGTTCTGGAATGAAAGATTTGAAATTATATATCTTCTAAATAACAATGTCTGTTTAAGTAAACCACCCATTACAGAAGTGATTATGAACTGAAAGGAACTACAGACTTTTTTAATGTTTTTATAAATGCAATACGACAAAAAAAACTTTAATTTTAGATAAAAGAAAAATTATATAACGACACAAATTTGACCAAAATATAACTCTAATGTACTTTAGGTGTAAATAGGGTTTATACGTTTTGGATAATAATAATAGAAAATAAATATATTTTCTTTTTACATAAGTAGCAATAAAAATAAATCTAATTCGTTATAGGGATTGTTAGCTTCGAATTTTCCTCGTAGTTTAATCTTCAATCTGTACGTTTTGTAGAGCGTATCCCATTTTCATTGGAGTTGAGTGCTCATAGAATTTTCTTTTCAACGAAATACTTTTCAGATAAAAATTCATACCATTCACATTGGAACATATAAAATGTATTCCGATAGAAGCAGAGATCTAAGAATATTTGTAAGGCTTGTTAATGTAAACAGTTTTTTCCTGTTCAGACGCAGTATCTGATACATACCACTATCTTTGCACTCTGCTGCTTATCTCTTCCTATTTTCTTCTCAAACAAAAGCGTGCAAGTGATAAAACCCATATTTCACTTCCCTGAAAAGAATCTCGCCCATAAATACTGCATTGGCTGCACTCACACTACACAAATACTAACAAGGGAACTGAAGACCATTGCATGACGGAACCTACCTTGAAATGTTTCCCAGAGAAGTGTTCTGATTTACGAAGGTTTGTATCCAAAAATATATGTCCCGTTTTTAATGCAAGGCACAGAAATCGAAACCGGAATCTAGCAATGGCAATCCACTTTACGGAGCAGATAGACTCCCTGATTGAGTAAGAGAGGAGTGGAGTGAGGCACAGGTAGTGAGGGTTATCCAATCTACAGAATCGCGAGTTATATTACTGCCTATAGTCTATATGAGAGATTTTGGGCTGGAATTTAGTGCCTTATAGTTAAAAACGGCAGATAATTTTTCGGACAGGGCCTTGGTAGAATCATAATGCTTCTCTGGGAGAAATTTTAAGGTAGTTAGGTTTCGGCATACAATGGTTATCAGTTCCCTTGTGAGTAGAAATGAAAGTACATAGGTATGTCCATAAAGTACGTAACAAAACAATATAAAATTTATCTACGTCACTCAAAACATGGTTAATATTAAACTCTCACCTCTTTCTTGGTCTGCCTACTGGGCTCTTTCTCTTTGGTTTTCGTACAAAATGGAAACTCGTAGGAAAAAACAGAATGATAGCTCCAGTAGGCAGACCAAGAATGAGGTGTGAGAATGAGATTAAGCATGTTTTGAGGGAGGCGAATTATGCAGCCAATTATAACACTGAGCAACAAAAAAAGAAACTTTTTTTTGTCTCCAGAAAATAAAAATATGTGATTCTTATAGTATGTTTTTCTCCTGAATTCAAATATGATATCGGTTTGTCTCCATCGTGCAAGGTTTCCGAGAGACAGGAATTTATAATTTGAAAACACTTAATATTTTCTACATTCGTAACTACACAATATTCGAACATTGGGACACGCCTAGAAAGTAAGAAATGACGATTTTCTGCTATATTTCGCCTGCGTGAGCATCCCTCTGATGGTTCAACAATAATCGGCCAGCATATTACGATTCTATTGCCTTGATATCGCTTTTCCATAGCGAAAATCTCCTGAGTTAGCTCATTTGGTTTTATTTTACAATGGCAAATGGACGAAAAAACGTTTATTAAAAAATAATTATTTAAATCATTAATTGAAATTGAAATAAAAAAAAACTGTGGGTGATGGAGAAATTTCGAATACATATTTGAAAAACACGATAAGAAAACTGCATTAAGGTCAAACTATTGGTACTCATGAGACAAAAATATGAGTACAAATATTGTGTGAAAATAGAATTAGAACGATAGGAAAGAGAAAACACAGAATGACGTTGAGAATGATATGAGAATGTGGCGAAATTGGGTAGTAGTCTTTTCTTCCATTGATTTATTCTTTTATATATTCTCCACTTCCTTTTATTTTAGTCCTGTCTTTGTATAGGAGGTCGCGTTCGGTATTAATGGCTCCATCTAAGCTCTATTGACATTCAACATGGCGAAGTGTATCGATCTGTGCAACCTATGGGGAAGAGAAGACAGTTTTTGTATTAAAAAAGATAGATACGGCACAAAAAAGGAAACTAATTCTTCGAGATTGAATAATTCTGTCGATGGGAGGAAAGTCCTGCTCATGTTTCTTTCAATTGTTTACAGATTTTTATCTTTCTTTTTCAGCACTTCCTCTTTTCTTTTTCTTTTTTTTATCGAGCACAAGTGCTCAAAATACTTTTTTATTAGATTTTTCCACCCTATGTCAGGGACTGTGAAGATATAATATCGTTAATATTTAATTACGGACTAACAAACACACCTCATCAATATTCATTCATTCATCATCATCACTCCAGGGATTAGGCAATTGCCCGTTCCGACTTCATAATGCATCAGCCCAACGTCTTCTAGGTCTTCCAAACATCACGCCTTCCTCTTGCTTGATAATTTCTGGCTACAATGGATATCTATCCTTACTCATCCATCCATGTGATCAATCCATTTCTGTCTGTAATTCGTGACTTTATCCAATAAAGCTGTACTTCAATTCTTCTCTTATATCCCTCATTTCTTATTCTATCAAGTCTTGTACATCCTTTTACTTGTCTTAGGAACCGCATCTCTGCCGTCTGTATTCTATCCTTTGTCTTTCACTGGAGCCCAAGTTTCACATCCATACCATATTGTGGGAACGCCATAACAGTATACATTAATATTATTTTAGCAATTAATGTTTTAATTTATTTTATACTTGATTCATCAGATTAAAATGCTGACCAATCGTAATACTTTTTATTTACCGATAGATTAATATATTACATCTCATTATTTTATGATGCAAATTTTTTCACGTAAACTAGAAATGTAGAGAAAATTGAGTCTGGAAGTAAACATGAATGAAACGAATTATATATTCACAATAGAAATACATTATATAATGGAAATGAACAATGAATGACAAATGAGGGAAATTTTTAAGAAGGACCCGGATTCAAATATCTGGGAACAATAACTGCAAACAGAAATGAGGTGCATTAAATAAATTTGCATTAATTTTACACACACATACACATGTGTATGTGTGTGTGTGTGTGTGTGTGTGTGTGTGTGTGTGTGTGTGTGTGTAGGCAAACGCGCCTTTGGAGCTGATAACGTCTTATTTCTTGTGTCGATTGTCTCATCCTACGCCCTACCCCCAGTATCTTCTAAGAGTTACATTGGGATCATACTACCTTTAAATTCACAGATAATATATACATACATATATATACGTATATAAGGCCTACATTTTGTTATCCTCTTGAATTAAAAGAAAAGCTTAAATTCACGAAAAAGTTTAAAATTATTGCTATTATTAATGAGCTTATAATAATAATGATAATATTAATAATAATAATATATTATATTATTATTACTATATTTATTAGCTATTTATTGTGTCAGGTTTTACAACGTTTCCTGTGGCCCAATTAATCTACTGTCATTCTCCTCCAACATCTCTCCATCATTCCAATCTCCATCATCCAATCCTTTTCTCCCCATGCTGCTTAAGACACCATCAATGTTACGCTATTTTTACCATCTTATTCTTCTTCTACTAAGTGACACACATTCTAGTATTCTTTTTGTGAATATGCCATCTGTCGTTGTTTTTACATGATCATACCATTTCAATTATTAGTTTTTTAATGAAATCCATTAATTATTATTATTATTATTATTATTATTATTATTATTATTATTATTAATATTAGTATTATATTATTATTATTATTATTATTATTATTATTATTATTATTATTATTATTATTATTATTATTATTATTATTGAACGCATTATTATCATTATTGTAATATTGATTATCATCATCCAGGGATTATAGCCTGTTGGCTCGTTCCGGTTACATGAAAGCTAGAATTGTTAAAATTGTTCAGACCATCTTCTGTATGGGTGTCCACATTTCTCCTTCCGTGCGGTTTTATAATTTAGCAATCATTTTGGAAATCTATCTTTTGGCATTCTATCAATATGTTCTTTCCAGTCGTTCCATATATTAATTATTCGGTCTGTAAGTTTGAAAATATTTAGTTCTTTCTTATATCTTCATTAATTTTATTATCCAGCAGAGTATATCCTGCTTATATTTCTTAAAAATCTCATCTCAGGGTTTACAATCTTTGTTTTTTGTCTTTTAGGAGATCGTCCAACATTCTGATCCATACAATCAATATAAAGAACAGCCATCACTTTTATAAATGTAATTTTTGTTTCTTTTCTTATGTTTTAAGGGTTCTTTTAATAGTGCCACCACATTCGATTAATTGTATTTATTTATTGATCAATATCTTCAATTTTAACATATGATAAATTGAAAACGTAGAATTTAAAACTGTACACTTGCTATAAAATCATTATCATCATTACTATTTTTTGCTCTTAAGGTATCATGCCATTTAATATATTAATATTGTAATATTGATGTAATTATTAATTTTATTTGTTTTTGCAGGTACGTATTGAACTCACTTTCTGCTGGTATTGTAATAGTGTAAGTATTCACATTAGTGTAGGTCTACGATTTTATATATAACTAAAAGACTTAAAATATAATTCACTCATCCCCTGCAAAAAAACGTCTAGATAAGGTTTTTTTTTTTTTCAATTTTTTAATATATTTTCCTAATGGATACTAGTACTTTATACCGCTTCATGTGGTTTTATAACAAGATAAGTCAATTCTTCATTCATTTTTTTACATAAAGTCTAACAGGACGAAGTTCACAGAAAAAAAGGCAGTTCACAGAAGAAAAAAAAAGAGATATATCAACCTATTCTTTTTGGGTTTTCGCAGGGATGCGGGAATTTGTCCTTCGAATTATTATATAATCCTAATCAATTGAACAAGAAAAATCACATTTATATTATTGTAAGAATGATTATCTTATATATATAACTTAATTCGAGTAAGCTTACATGTAATTCAGTTTAAACATTACATTTTTAATGCGGAATGTATTGCAAATCGAAGAATTAATAATTTCTCGAGAAAACATTCATGTCCCAAAATTGCAAGATTTGAACCTTATTGAGCATCAAAATATTAATATATCGTCATAGGACTACAAAATTAATCAATAAGTTGGTATCATCAGTCCAATCAAAGTTAAAACGTTGAATTATGATCTTTGCCACATTTTTTTCCTGAACACATAGGCCTAATAACAAGATGGAACAACAAATGGCTGAATAGTACTACAGATACATTATAACGACTGCTATTCTTTCCGAGTATTTATGACAATAAAACGTAAACACATGGTTACAAATTCATCACTGCTCACGGAAAATGTGGCGAATACATCCACAGATTTCACATTAGAGAGAATACAAGTTGTAGTTACAGTATTAGCAGCGAAGTGTGAAGAAAGTATCTTAGATTGACCTTTGTTCTGGAATGAAAGCTACGAAATTACTTGTCTTCTAAATAACACCGGCTATTTAAGTGAATTCCCATTACGAAAATGCTTTTCGACAGAAAATATCTACCCATTTTTTTATGTCTTTCATAAATAGGTTAATAAAAACTTTAGTTGTAGATAAAATTGCATAATGTATCACAACTCTGAATAAACTATTATCCTAATATATAAAATTTCTAAAATTAATTGTAAAGCACCGTTGAGGTTATGTAATAAAATGGTAAAGTATTAAAACGATATGTCAGTCATTCTCATAAGTAATGCCACGTGTGATTTCCAAATTATCGATAAATTCACGACTCACGAAGTGAGGAGTGAATTTATCTAGAGAATTTGGAAATCAAGAGTGGCATTTGTTAGGACTATTTAACGAATAAAATTAAGCTGTTTACTCACAAATCATTGTTTAACTATAGTTATTTTAAAATATTTTTATATTTAATGTAAACGGCGATGTTTGAAAACAAATCAGAAATGTGAGGTTATGTTCATTCACTGCTGCTTGCTTGATCATATTATTTTATTGCCAAATAATATCGCAATATTGTATGAGTGCACCCAAGTGGAGAAATAATGAAAACACCATCAAACTATATATCATAATCAACATTACGGGTTATTCATTTATTTTTTTAGTAAACAACTCAGTAAAATCAAGGAATCTTCTCATTATTTGCTATATTCAATGTATTTGTTGGAGAAAATAATGCTTTGACCTATTCAGAACATTAAAAAGGAGGAGCTTTCTTTATCACAAAAGGCAGGAGCTGATAAAGAGAAATCGATAAAGAGAGAGGTGAAACACGACTGTCATTGGTTGTAAAACAAAATTCATTGAAACGTGATTGGTCATTGAATAGCACTTGTGGCATGAGTTAATTAGTCAACTAAATTACATGTCTGTTAAAAATCTTCGTTAAGCAGTTAAAATTAAGATTAACAAATATTTTCATTTGTTTAAATATTGTATAATCGTAAAATTAGTTTTCTATATCTCATTATCTTTCTTTTTTATATATATATTAGATACCGACAGTCTAACAACAATTTAATTTATCTTGCTTGATACATTAGTACTAGGCATCGGTTAAACTGTCATTAACTGGCGTGTATTACAGATCGTAATACATTATATATTATCTTATTGATCAAATCTTAATTTAGTATTTAATATTAGAGTTTGAACCGAAAGTGCGATTTTCGGTTCGCTACTGCAACGCCGTTATCCTCCCTGGACAGAAAGATTCGTGAACTATGCCAATATCCTTTCTCTATGCATCTACGCCCACTCTCCTTTTTGCCTCTCCTGTTGCGCTGTTTGTGCTGCGCATCTCCCCTTCTACCTCGGAACGCTCAAATACGCAATGCACATCAAGAACATTATCATTCGATCGGAACTTTGAGTTGAGTCAACGTCGTCTGGAGCCGCGAGTGGCGTGGTTTAAGTTTTGGTCCTGAGGACAGGGGAAAGACTACCCTTGCTTTGAACCGTGGTATGAATGTTGTGTGAGGTATGATATAGTTTTGTGATGTTAAGGATTATTATTTATTTTCTTTTTGTTTTAGAATGATCAAGTATTTATATTTGTTATATTTTTCATCCACTTCAGACTTCTTGTTATATTAAACATCATTTATATATATATATATATATATATATATATATATATATATATATATATATATATCCTGGTTAATGTTCCAAGTTATTTATGTGCATGCTGCTGTTTGATTTTCCTGTACTGAAACTTACTTATTTAGGAGATCATTCTAGCTTCCTTTATTTTCCGTCTAGCTTTCATGATTAATAACAATAATGATACATTCATGTTTAAGTGTTTAGGAAAGAAAGATGAATCAATCTTTGCCTCCTATGGGCCCGGGCAAAGGTTTTTGATTAATAACCTCGGATGTTATGAACTCTACGCTAGTATATACAACGGAAACAAAAGACGATCCAAAAGAAAACTGCACAAGTTAATTGCGATTGTTATAGTGTGTTTTAAGGTGCACCGCTGTGGTATCCAGGTAGCGTGATGCCTTGTCACGCAGCGGGCCCGGGTTGGATCCCCCGTCGGGACAAGTTTCCTGGGTGAGGTTTCTTTTTTGGGGTTTTCCCTCACCTGTAAGACAAATTTCAGGATACTTCAAGGTCCAAATGGTCCCCGAACATCATATGGCCAGCAGTATATTATCAATATCATATTCACCTCATTAGATTAAGTTGCGCACTCTTGGAGGGTAGCGGTGGATCTTCCCTTTTATTACTATAATACTTAAGTGATTCATAAAGATAAATGCTATTTACAATCCTTTGCCCGGGCCCATAAGAGGCAAAGATTGATCCATCTCTCGTATGCTGTTTATTTAACATATACTAATAATTACCATGAAGTATTAAATACGTTTGTAGTAATTTATAAGTTCGTATCTAATTCTTAACGATATTTCAATCATGAGATCTAGAAGGAAAAAGGGAGCTAATTTGACTTGAGAAAGCTATAGTGTAGGAATTAATACGAAGCAGCAATATCATAGCTAGTCAAACAGTAAACAAACATTCTTTAAACAAAAAGATGTTTAATGTATAAATTATTATTAATGAGATCATGAAATACAGATGAATTGAACATAAATTACCTTTTTGACCATTGTATAAATATGTAAATTTAAAGGAAATGTAAGTACATAAAAAATATTAACAATATAAATTAACTATCTCGGTTATCAATAAATTCCAGCCTTACTGAATTACAAATAATAATAATAATAATGTTAATAATAATAATAATAATACTAATAATAATAATACTAATAAACACTCATACATACATATATTCACTCGACAGTCCAACCAAGGGTTAGGGTCCATACCCCGGATACCCTACCCTGGCTTACAACCCCGACCAAAACAAAGTAGCTCTGCTCCACTCGAGCTGTACCAGAACTGATCAAGACGACAATGAAGATGACGATGACTCTAACTTGCTTCATGTATTTGAGGGTTCCTAGGAAGAGGGGAAGTTGCGCAACCACACACAGCGGAGAAGGGGTTAAATAGGAGAAAGGAAAAAGAGGACAGGAATTGACACTGTTCTTGAATTTAACTGTAGAGAAAAGATAAGATGGCGCAGATGTTGCGTACCGAAAATGTACTTTCGATACAAAGTTTAGGTTTAAGGCCTCTCCTGGCGCATCATTACCCATCGTCATCACCCATCATATCATTGGGACAGCGTAACCCCGCCTTCCAGGCGCCCCAACCTCAGACGTGGGTTACAATACGCCAATGCCAGGAGAGAATACCTGAAATATCGAATGACAAACAGGTGGCATTGAAAAATATATATATATATATATATATATATATATATATATATATTCTGATGTAATATACAGGGTGTCCCATTCAAACCTCCCACATTTTAATCAGTTATAACTGACAAAGTATGCGGAATTATGAAATGAGCCCGGTATTGAAACGAAACTGAAACTCAACGAATTTTCATTGCCACGCTAAAACACCTCTATATGTGAACCATTAGTAGCACGAACAATATCAAGTCTGTATTCGATTTCGTGCCACGTTTTGTCCAACATGTCCATTGGTACTGTTGCAATAGTGTCGAGAAAATAATTCGTAAATCATGAAGATCTTGTACTGGAGTCGCAAACACACGGTCTTTTACATACCAGAAAAGTTAGTGCTCGTTGCTGAGGAATCGCCATTTTGTTTTATGTCATTATTGTCCAACACGCGACAGATAAATTAAATGCAACAATGAAAACAAATTCTTTGAGTTTCTCTTTCTTTTAATACCAACCTCATTTCACAATTCCGCATACTTTGAGAGTTATAATTAATTAAAACGTAGGAGGTTTGAATGGGATATGGTGTATATTTGTCCTGGTGAGTGGAAGACAAGGCCACTTGGCATTAACTCCACTAGGCTAAATACATAAATAAATAAATAATGTTTAGTTGAATAATTAAAAAAAAGAATGAAAGAAAAATGAAAATTATGTTTTATTGAGGACGACTGATATATGAGGTACTTAATTTAAGATTTTAACCCTAATATACTTTTGGTGAAATGGGGTTTATGAATTTCGGATATTAATAATAATAATAATAATAATAATAATAATAATAATAATAATAATAATAATAATAATAATAATAATAATAATAATAATAAGTAATAATAACACACTGAATTAATTGCAATATGAGTTATAATTGTTCACTTGTAACTTAATTAAAAATGCATCGGCAGTCCAAAGATCAACGAACGTTATAAGATTTATGTATTGTCTTAGGCTTTCACGGCCGGAGTTATTATGATGACCTTGAAGATAATTTCCGGGCTGTAGGCTTTGGTCTTGAGGTTTGAAGTTCTCAGACGTTTCGCCAGAGACTGCGTCCGGCATTGTCTTGAGATAACCCTTGAGGATGCCGGACGCAGTCTCTGGCAAAACGCCGGGGAACTTCAAGCCTCAAGACCACAGCCAACAGCCCGGAAATCTTATTCAAGATCATCATGACAAAATTTATTTTATTATGTGCTAAGTAAGCTTAGAAAATCTATCAGGTATACGTGGTCTCGCTCTGCTAACTAAATGTTTTGAAATTTAGTAAGAATTTAAAAAACAACTAGAATCCAACATTTTCTTCTCTATAATGGGTTAATTGGTGTAAACTTAATTAAGAGTATTTAAGAATAAAGTATATACTTTTGGACCAAAGAGAGATGAACGGACAGGCGAATGGAGAAGACTATAGAACAGTGAGCTACTTGATCTTTATAGGAAACCAGATGTAATAAGAACAGTTAAGTCTCTTAGACTGCGATGGGCAGGACATGTGACACGAATGAATGGGGAATGAAAGAAGGATATGGAAGTTTCTTGTAGGAAAACCAGAAGGAAAGACGTCCAGTTGATGGATCGAGAATGAAGTGGGAGAATTATATGAATTATGATTTGAGGAAGTAGATTATACAGGGGATGAATGGAAAATATTAGTTCAGGATAGGGATCTGTGCAGAGCGTATGTCCGCGCGGCCATGAATCTATGGGTTTGATATTGCCAGAGAGTTAGTTAGTTATTTTATAGTGGGTTGATTATATTTTATTTTACATACTTACCACACATAAAATGGCGAGTCATAGTTATTTATCAATTAACTCTGTTTTTATAGGTTGTACATAATGCATGCTATTAATATTCATGTTCGTATACCATATAGTTTGAATGTGATATAATTGGAGGGGGTTCAGAGCATGAGTGGGTCAATTCCGAACATTAAAATCTTACTTTTATGTGAATTTGAGGTCAAAATATCAATCATTTTAGAGCGCAATTTGAACAAAGAATTGTATTTGTTCTTTTTCACTGAAAACAAAATCATCAGCAATTTAGCTTTATATCTGTTACTCTCAAAAGAGGAAAATATGAACTTGATCCACTTTTACTCTGAAACCCTCAATCATGGATGGTGGCTATTTGCATATGCGATATAGCACAAAATATTAATAAAGACCACCCTAATTAAATAGCCAAGGTCAACAATGCGTCACTATGTATTAAAAAAACACGAATCGATATATGTTGCATAATAATATATTACGATGCGAGGTTGGGAAATGATTTTTACAGAATCGAGGAAAAACGTTTAAAACCGAGTGATAGAGAGGTTTTTAATTTCCGAGATTCTGTAAAACACTTCATAAACATGCGTTGTACATTATTTTTTGCTCGATAGTGTTTTCAAAACAACAATTAATAGTAAAATAATAACATCTTTGTTGGAAATATTTGCGTTAATTATAAACAACTGACTAACGCTAACAGTGTGGTTAAAGTTTATTACTTGAAACTACAGGAGGCAGTGAGGCAATGTTAATGATACATTGCGGCAAATACGTGTTTATTGTTTTATATTATTTCTAATGAAGTTCATTTCATTTAAAATGCACGATTTGTTTCGTATAATGTATATTAACACTACCTTTTGGATATTTTTGTACATACATTGTATGTAGTATACATAGAGGGCAGTGTTTATTACTTCCCCCACACGCGTTTTGTAATATGTAACATACAGTATAGTTATTTTATTGTAGAATAATTATTTAGGTTGGCAATCCCGCAATGTAGGAAGTTGAACTTTCAATCATGGTCGCCATTGCTGTAAGTACGACAAAACGCACTATCGCGCAAAAAAAAAGTGTTTAGTCCAAGGATGCGCTTTTGTAAAAAATGAGATTGAAAATTTTGGATTTTATCTTTAAAAAATGCTAGACATAAACGTTTTAGCCTATTTTCGACTTAACACTTTTTACAGAGAAAGCGTAGATACCTACAGTAATATAAATGCATAAAGACTGGAATGAGAATAAGAGGTCTGGAAGACATGGCGTGGATGGATAGGGACGAGTGGTGAAGGAAAATAAAACTTTAGGCACATAAAGATGTGTAAAGTTTGAAAATCATGTATATAATTAAAATATGCAGTTATTTTTTTTAATTTAATGTACCTTAGAAGAAAATATATTATTTTGATAATAGATTGATAGTTATTCGTAGCGAGATTTTGAATGGATCTGCTATAATTTCATTGCTATAAAAATTAATTTAAAACCCAGCAGTAATTTACGTTTACAAATCCCTTCGGAGACTCAATTCCCCTGGGCATGGCCAGTTGAAGCTTTACCTCGCAATCAATGTCTTGTCTCAGCTAAGTGACTTAGCGAAGATTATTACAAGCAACTCATGGCTTATTGCTTCAGCAGTTGCTTTCTAAAGCGTCCATCGCTCCACCCTGGAGCATCTAAATAGATTCCAGAAAAAACAAAAATACAGAATGTTACAAGTCCTCATACAAATTTTCAAGAATTATATATTCTGTAACACTTTTGAAGTGTAGTAGTAAACGTGGAGCCATATAAAAAAAATCCGTCATGCAGGAAGTGCGTAAACAAAGAGAATTTCTCAGAATATCGGTTTTACTTATTAACGGGGTATATCTCTCTTTTGTTAATTAAATCGTATGTATACAGTTATCTTCTACCGTTCAATTTTGTATTAGAGCATGCCATTAAATTTTCAGAGGGTGAAGAAGGCCTACAACTCAATTATAATAATAAGTTGTTAGTTTATGCTGCCCCAAATGATTTACAACCAATCACAGTCGTGTTTCGCCTAGAATTTACCAACTAAAGTTCATCATAATAAAGAAAGCACCCCCTTTTTAATATTCTGAATAGGTCATGGCATTATTTTGCAGTGACTGACTCCCTAAGAAAATACGGCTACGAGATTGTATATATAGTGCATGAATGTCAACATATAGCGCATGCGGGAGTTAATATAAAAACATTTGTAGCAATTGATTATACCACCAAAAAAAGAAACCACTGTTTAAACTTTCATAAATGCATTTTTCCCAGGTAATAACATTCCAGAAAAATATAATTGTCATATTTACATCATAGGACATCAGAAATGAATTAATTCAGTTTCATGTGTTACATTTTTTCTCCACTAGAGTAAATTCTTACAATATTGCGTTCCTTTGGAAATAAATAATATGATCTGGTTGCAGAGTTGAACAAAATAAGTAAATGAAGCGTACCAATCGTTTCTCCTTTGTTTTCAAACATCGCCGTTTACATTAAATATATAAATATTTTAAAATAACTATATTTAAATAATGATTTGTGAGTAAACAGCTTAATTTTATTCGTTAAATAGTCCTAACAAATTGCACTCTTGATTTCCAAATTCTCTAGATAAATTCACTCCTCACTTCGTGAGTCGTGAATTTATCGATAATTTGGCATTCACTCGTGGCATTATTTATGATAATATATTATTAAGCGATAGTGAGGATATACTAAGGGCCGACACGCACTACATATATTGACTAACACTAAGAAATTAAGACTGGAAGTAAACATAAAAAACTAAATATATAGCCACAAATAGAAATACGTTATATAATGAAAATGGACAGCTAATGATAAATTAGGGAAAATTTGAAGAAGGAGTTGAATTCGAACACCTAGGAACAATAATTACAACCACGAATGAGGTGCACAAGGAAATTAAACAGACATAATTCTGGAAATTCATGTTATTATGCATTATAGGGACTCTTGTCGTCCATGCTTCTCTCAAAAAACGTTAAACTGAAAATATATAAAACTTTTATTCCCCCAGTTATACACCGTGTCCACAAATATAGTATCATTCTTTAAACTATTACATCGGTTTGGATAATTGCATCTCAATGAAATTGGTGACAATCAAAAGAGAAACTCAAACGGCTTTGTGCAATGTCAACAATGGAGAATAATGGACAACAATACAGAAATTAAACTAAATTTAATCATGTTTTTTTGTGGTCGATATGGGTTCATTGTTGGATATTTAGCAGACAGGTTAAAATGGACGTCTGCAGCGTCACTCGTGGGGTCCACATTCAATGTCTATGAGGTATATGCAAAAACTTTGTTAGTTCCTCATTTGATTGCCACCAATTTCATTTAGATACCATTGTCCAAAGCGACGTAGTATAGTAGTGTAAAGTATGATACTATATTTGTGGACATGGTGTATTATATGTGTTGGAAACATGGAGTGTTACTTTGAGAAAATATTACGGGTATTTGAGAATAAAGTTCTTACGAAAATTTTTGGACCAAAGAGAGATTAACACACACACTACGTAATAGTGAGCTGATATTTATAGGAACCAGATATAAGAACAGTTAAGTATCGTAGACTGCGAAAACCAGGAGAAAGGGAAACGAAAGAGGATCATGGAAGCTTCTTGTAGGAAAACCAGGGAGAGAAACGTTCAGTTGGTAGGTTAGTAATGAGGTAATATTAATCATGATTTGAGAGACATAGATTATACAAGGAATGATTGGAAAACATTGCTCAGGATAGGGATATTTGGAGAGCTTATGTCCGCGCGGTCATGAACTTACGGGTTCGATAGTGCCAGTGCGTTACTTAGTATACAATTACCTTTCGAGAAAACAAACATGACGGCCACTAGAGCGGCTTGTAAATTTAGATTTTCAGGTAAATTCTTACTTTTAATGATCGGATTTCGCTGTTTTTTTATGCCTCTTTCTCTCTCTCTCTCTCTCTCTCCCTCTCTCTCTCTCTCTCTCTCTCTCTCTCTCTCTCTCTCTCTCTCTCTCTCTCTCTCTCTCATTTTAATGGAACATACCAAGTTTCTATGGAAAACCGAAAACTACGTCTACTAGAGATATTTTAAAATGTTCGCTTTAGGAGAATCCCCACTCCTAATGGTCAGATGTTGTTAGTTAACAAACATTATCTTGTTTATTCTTAATTATTGCTATATGCAGTGTTTGGTTCTGAAGAAAGCAAAAATTGTGCCCATTGGAGTGTTAATAAACACACCTACACACGTCTTAGCTATTGGCTCCGTCTTAACGACAGACGTAAATTACACTCTCTTTCACTTCTTTTCAAGTTTCTGAATTCTTACGCTCCTAGTTATCTGGCGTCCAGATTTGATAATTTAACTTCTAACCACAATTTTGACATTAGGTTACAAGATAAAAGTCTGCTATCAATCCCTCTCCACAGAGCTTCCCATTCTACTTATTTCACATTAGTCTCTGCCCGTTCCTGGAATTCCCTCCCTCAATATACCAGGGTTTGTCGCACATTTGCCACTTTTAATTCACGCTGTATAATTATTTGTTATTAAATAATTATTTTTTCTAAAGAACTCAATTTATTCTATGTCATTGGTAGCATTTTTTATATTTTTTATTTTGTTCAATTTATATTTCATTAGTTAAATCTAGAGCACTAGGCTACGGCGCGGGACTGTTAAGCCAAATTGCCCCTTACAATCTCATAAAGAAGGCATTTTTCTTCCATCGTTTCTTCGAACGTCCTACATTGCCATCCATTTAAAAAAAAATGTAACAATGGTGGAATGTCTCTCTATAAATTCACATTTTCACATCCTTTCCTATAAGATTTCAATGTTTTAATCTTGATCTCAGTGATGATTTTTTGCTTTGGTAGATCAAAGTCTCAAATTAACTAATTGATTTCAGGTTGTGTACATCAAACGTACAGGTAGTTAAAATGCGGCTCTGTCATATAACGTACTGAAAATCTTCTTCTTTCCGATTTGGTTCAGCTTTTGCAGATTGATTCCATTTTTAAAACTAACGAGTTCAAATGTTGCATGTTACTTCCTATGCATATATTCAATCTGATCTGCAAATTTGAAAAAAAAAAAAAAAAAAAAAAAGATCGGTCAAGCAG